>OX453248.1:22797849-23397849 GCA_949709985.1 Luffia ferchaultella | reverse complement strand
TTCTCATCACAGTGTATTCAAGTTTAAAAGCACAAGTTCTAAATTAGCTTAAACAAAACAGAATAGTTGAATTACTTCTTCTCGAGATGTCAACCTTTTCCTGGCCGAAGAAAAGGTTGCGGCCATGTGGAATTTTTAATGATATAATGTTTACCTCCACCACTTTGTAAACATTAAATATTTGCCGAGCTTCCAATTAGTTCAATAGAGAAGTAATGCTGGCCGTTTAGTTCGAAAACCAAAGTTATCACATTTAAGCTATAGAAGGAGGACGGGAGACAGCCGGGATGCGCGTATGGACCACGCGATTGGTTACCTAGATGTCTGTGTTGAGGGTAGGTCTTTGTGTATTACCTGTCGCGACTGGCTACAACCATTGATTGAAAGGCACATAGTGGCAAATAGTAAATTGTTACACAAAAAAGTGAAAAGGGCCTAAATAGGTCTTTCACACGAGGTAAACATTCTGCTTTTCATTATGAATGAGGAAAGTAAAAAAAAAAACGCGTTAAATCCATATCTGATGAACTCATTGTATACCTAATATCTGTATATGTAAATAATCAGCACTCGCCATATCACCTGAAGAACGAATTGCCGCTTTTTCGCATTTTTTATTTTTCTTTTACTGTGGCATTCTGCCAGCCAGTAGTTTTTATCAACGATCATGGTAAATTTTTAGCTCAAATCTATGTCAATTAAATAATCATTTAGTTAAAAGTAAATTGAAAATATAAAGTCATATTACAAAATTGTTGATAATGTTTTTTATTAGACTTTACGCCGCGATTCAACAGTTGTTGTATAAAAGTTGAGACATGGTTAACAATTTTTTTTTTAAATTTACTTGACAGCAGGGAAAATCGTTGCCCAGGGACGAAAAGTACTACTTTCATTCCTCTTATCAGGTAGCTTCAAGCGTACTTTCCGAGTATGAGTAATGAAAAAAATATTTGTCGGCTTTGAGTGGCAACCGTGCGCGCCTTCTAGTTTGCTACATTTCAAGTTCGGCGGGTTTTGTCCTCTACATCCCTAAAACCTGGGTCGGTAGGAGATATCAAAACTATTCAATCAATACGTAAAAAAAAAAGAATTGTGGCAGCTACACATTGTATATTAAGTGTAGGTGGTCATTTCCATACTAAACTAGGAATATTTTACGAAAACACTTAAAAGACAAGAATAGCACAGACAGAGTCAAACTTAATGTATGCTCTGCACCCGAGATGAATGCGAGTTTGCGGCGGCACAGTATTTACTGATATCTAAAACTTGCTATTGCGACGCTACACGACGGTCTGTTCTGATAGACCATAAAGTTTGGCTCGACCTGTGTAGATAATAACCTGCGGTCGGTGGGGCGTCTCGAGGCAGCCGCGGAGGCCGTGGTCGTACCGTATCTACGCTCGGTGCCGAACCAGAGCTACCGCTGCTTGATGTGACCGTAGTTCCGCTACCGCTCTGGGAACGTAAATCAATCAGTCACATAACAAATATATTTCATGTTGAAAAATCATTTCTTATGCCTTCAAGTTCGTTTATGACAAACATCAAAAGAGATTTAAATCAGTTAGGATCAAAAAACATCCTTTTTCAACAACTATAGAAACAGTTTGTATTTATTTTTTTAATTTACTCATAAACATACTGTTAAGAGTTTAACAAAATGTTTCTGTTTAAGTTAATGATGTCATTAATTAAGTAGAATGACAATGAATATCAAATCTATCTCAATAATTGAGTAATAATCTTGAAACCGAATATAACCAATTGGGAATAAAAAAATGATTGCCTTACTGAATCACGTGTAGAAAGGGAGAAGAGCTTTTTTTGCTGTTGGAATGAGCTTCCAAGACAGGACTTGTGCTTTTCAATGGAATCCTGGCCTTGCCATTTTTTGAAGAGGCCATAATGGTGAACAGGGTTAGACAGTTGAATGCAGAAAATAGATTTATTTGCATGTTATAAAAATTATGATAAATATGGTTTCGAAGTACCTGTGGCGGAGAGGAGCGCGACTGCGTAGGTTGCGCGTGTGTGGGTCCGCTGCCCGACTTGAGCAGATTCGCATATGTCTTGGGCTCGGGTGCCGCCGGGGGAGCAGCTGGAATACATCATTCATTATCTATATAAATAAAAAACCGAATAGAGCACAATTTGTTGTATTCTGTAAAGTTTACAATGTGTTGTGATGTTTCCAAACATTTTATTCGAAATTATTGCTAAACAAGTTTTGGTTGAACTACACCAATGTTATAAATGCGAAAGTGTCTCTGTGTTTGTCCGTTAGATATGTTGTCACGGCTAAACCGTGGAACCGATTAGGATTATGGAATAAATGGAATATGCAGGTCAGCCCATCAATGTGTAACATATCTACACTAGTATATGTACAATTGACCATTCCCAAAATTTTGAACTAAAGTCCGTTATTTTATTTTTGAAAGAATAGGTATTTTTAAGAAACTAATTTGAATTTTTTTTGTTTTAGATTGGTTATTACTTTGTTATATCATTTTGAAAATTTATATAGCGTAACGTCACAGGGTGGAATTATAAGATTAGCCATTGCCATTGCATATTTATAAAAATAATGTCATCCTAAGAAAAATTGATGGCGGTGCGGTGGTATTTTTTACGAAGTTTCAAAAATTTCTATAAAGTTTTACAATTTCATGGAATGTCACTTTACCAATCTCTGTCCAAATGTATAGAAGCCCAAGCGAGTGAGGTCGTGGGCGTGAAGTTAATACTTATGGATATGTCAAACCAGCGCAAGGTGAGCATCTATGGTTGACTTTGTCTATTAAGTTTACCTGCCAAATATCGGATTAATACAAAACACGTAATTTGTAATTCTATGCCGCGCGCTTTTTGACACAGTCTGTAATTAACTAAGTCTGCCTCGTTCTATCTTTAAAATGGGCAGCTGGTGTCAACCTATCAACTTATTTATTACTCTATGAAACGAAAGCTGGTTATTGTTGAACCCGATATATTAAAAATAATCATATTGCTTTGTATTTGTGTGCAAATTACGGGCCACAGTAGTGAAAGGATGCCCCCAAGGAGGTGTACTCTCGCGACTACTATGGAATATGGTGTTAATCATATTCCATAGTAGTGAATATGTATTTAATCACCAAACTCAATGAGAATCACTTTTACACAATAGGCTACGCCGATGATTTGGCTATTCTTGTCACTAACAAAATTGCCGTCACGGCTTGTGAATGACAAGAGGAGCTTTGCAAATAGTGGAAAGGTGGTGCTCAGAGTTTGAACTAACTGTGAACCCAGTGAAAACGGAACTGGTAATGTTCACAAACAAAAGGAAATTGGGTAATTACCAACTACCTAAATTCTTCAACACAGACCTCCATCTTTCTACAGAAGTCAAATATCTAGGGGTGATTCTTGACAGCAAGTTGAACTGGAGCAGTCATTTAGACAAAAAACTGAATACAGCATGTATAACCATTGCCGCAACATGGTAGGTAAAAAATGGGGACTATCTCCATATATTATGTTGTGGCTGTATAAGACGGTGATACGCCCAGCATTAAGTTACGGTGCTGTGGTCTGGTGGACTAGAGTCAACTTGACCACAGCAATAGCCAGACTACAAACATTCCAAAGACTGGCCTGCATGGCGACCACAGGGTGCATGAGAACTACCCCTACGGCGGCCCTTGAAGTCATGCTGGACCTGCTGCCGCTTCACCTTTTTATAAAACAAGAAGCGGCCGCTGCAGCAATGCGATTGAAAGCACTGAATCTATGGATTGACAACAGGGTTCCACATTCTAAAATACTGGATGAATACATTGAGTCACAGCCAATGATCATGGCTGTAAATGAAAGGATCCCCAAACAATTTGTCTTTGACAAAAAATATAAGATAGGGCTGCACCCTTATGATGAAGGTTGTGACTCAAAAGAGCTTACGATCTACACGGATGGCTCCAAAACAACAAACAGGTACTGGAACCGGTGTATCATCCGAGGACTTATACATCAATATATCTGAGCCGCTGGGAACCTGTAACTCCAAGCAATCGTCGCTAGGGAGGTAAATGAATTTAGTATTCGCATACTCTCGGATAGCAGAGCGGTACTACAAGCCCTGGAAAGTAACACCATTACATCGGGGTTAATTTATGACTGTCACCGAGCACTGACGAAGGTATGTAACCATAATATTGTTACACTTCAGTGGATAAAGGGACATAGCGGCTCTCGTGGAAATGACGCGGCGGACCGGCTGGCGAGAGAAGGATCAGAGGCAGTGGCGATGGGTCCTGAACACATTTTGCCATTGCCATATAGCTGGATTCGGTCAACGCTGCGTCAATTCACGAGAATTCAGCATGAACAGGTTTGGATGAACCATTTATTGTGCAGACAGGCCAGGGCAGCCATGCCAACACTTAATAATAATCTGGCACGTAGGTTGTTTCGACTGAGAAGAGACCAACTACGCTTGGTGGTCGGAGCTCTGACTGGTCATGGTCCTTTTAACAAACACCTGTTTAATATGGGTATTACAGACAGTCCTTTATGCAGGGTCTGTATGGAGGCGGAGGAAACGGCCGCTCACGTGCTTGTTGAGTGCGAAGGAGTGGCCACCTAACGGGCCAAACACCTCAATTCAGTGAGGTCGCTCCCGGAAGCCATCGGCAACGTGAAGACTCTGCTGGGCTTTCTGATGGAGCTGGGGTGGTGTGAATGATGCTGCCCACCTACGCAAAATAGGAGCTTTGACGTCGAGTTGCGGAAAAAGAGCCCGTCCTCAAGTATCAAATAAGTTTGTATTTGTGTTCATAATAGAATAGTCATATTAAATTTCTAACCCAACCTGACTTTTTTCAACTTCACGAATAATCTTATATCGGTCCGATTGTTTTATTTCTTCATAGAGCAAATAAATTTGACAGCAGCGTTTAGTTTTAATAGAGTCAGAAATGTCACTTCACAGTATAACGCAATTTCGCGGGGGTGAAGGCTGGCGTGTCGGGATCTCGCGGAATGAAGCAGGACAGATACTAGCCAGCCAGAGTATGAGTGGTTAGGTTAAAAAGGGTACCATAGTAAATTATTATATTCCGAAATATATTAGGTCTTAAATTATGAAGTGGCCGTTCTTCAATACTGGCCATTTCAAACAAAAAAAACATAGTTGTTGTTTTCACAGAAGATAGTAAATAAGTGGTTGATTCGGGAACGTTAATGATTAAAGCTGCCTAAACTCGTGTGTGTCTTACCCAGTTGGGGTGGTGGCGTTGGCTCGCGCTCTGGCTCTGGCTCGGGTTCGGGCTCCGGCGGCGCCAGCGGCGCGGCTAAGGGCGCCACCAGCGGAGTAACCGTCGGTCCACCTGATCCCATACCGGCATTCTCAACTTCCGTACCGCTCGTAATCGAAGTCGCTGAATGAACATATTTTTAATATTAGAAAAATATTTAGGATATAAATACATAATCCATCAAAAATGTAGTGAAAAGATGTAAGTTTCACTGAAACAAAACTATTATTACTAAGTCCAGAAGAATGACAAATAGCAGAATATGGTACTTGACTACTATTAAATTTTATATTATATTTATCAAGAAAATATAAAAATAGACTATATCTGATGTCACAGGCAGGTATGCCATGCGGTATTGCCTTCTCTGTCTAAAAGAACATTTTAAATATTCATAATTTTGTTAATAATAAGAATCATTTATTATTGGGTGCTAGCTCCATAGTAATTTTTACATTTTTATATGTTATTTACCTATTAAGTATTAAAACAAAACAATACAATAAAATAAAATATTAACAAATTATAACAATAAATAAATACAATAGTTAAAACTAAACAATCAATCCATTATTTATTTTACATGGAGATGTACCCAATGGGCCATAAAAGGAGAGTCCCATCTATCAGTGATAGTGTCCAGGATGGTGTTGCGGCCGCCACGCACCCGCGCGGAATGGAGGCACAATGTTTGCGCATGATGGCATGAAACCGTCCGGGCGCGCCTCCGCGAACATTCCAGACGCCCTACAATACCGCGGCAGCCGCATCAGCACCCTGAACGCATTTTTGTATTGGACACGCAGAGCGCTGTATGCCCTTTGCGTATAACTCACCCACATACTGCAAGTGTAAAAGGATTGACAGAAGGCTCTGAAGAGCGTGGTCTTAACCTGATGAGTACACTTTACAAATAATGATTTGTTTTTAAAATTCTTTCACAGAAAACTTTTTTATATAAAAATTTAAAAAAAAAACAGTCGTCTAGCCTATTATATGAATTTTAAAGGTGTGTAGTTGGTAAAAGAGCAAGGTAAAATGAGAAATGACAAAATGAGCTTGTATGTCAACTAAAAAAGAATTGCCAAATGGCTGAAAAAAGTTTAGTGTTTAGTTAAGTTTGGTAACAGACACAGGTAATAGATGGCTGTACAAAATGGACGAAGTATAGTTCAAAGGATGATTTTCGTAACTAAAAATAAGATGGTAATGGCCTGGTTCTTTAGGAGGGGAAATCAGAATCAACCAAGATATTGGTTTAGTACTGTGGTGTTCGATCAGGGGACTGTATGTGAACAAATTGAAACTAGCAATTCTGGTATCCCAGGATTGTTTAGACAACCACAACTTTTTTATTTTGTTTTGTTTTGGCTTATTCATGTTGTCGTCTTCAGAGGCGGGGGATCGACTTAATTTTGTAATTCTCTTGATAATTATATAAATTACATACCAGACAAATAAATAAAACCAAAATTTAGTAATCTACAAGATACAGTCTTATACCAGAATTGATAAATTGCTTCCCAACTGAAATTAGAGAACTGCTGGGTAATTTAATGGAATAAATTATACATATATTTTTCCCTACAAAATATTTACGAACTCGTTGGTGAGAACATGGGACAACACGCAACCCGTTTTGCACCAAAGACCGCGCGCAGTAAGTTGACTGAACGAAATACACGATTATCAATGACATATTCAACAAAATAAAACTGTAGACTTTTTGGAGGTTATCAATGTGGATTATACCAGGAGTGTCCTAAAAAACTGTAGCCATGACTTGATAGGCCAATAAAACTGCTTTTGCCGTCTTTGGTACAAGTTCTTCGGAAATGATTTAATGTTTGGACTGTTCTTTCACCTTTGGAGTGTGGTGATGTATATACATTTCGTCTACTGTTATAAAGCGCCGTAAAAATCAGCCAGTTTTTCATGAAATGTTAGTTTAAATATGGGTTATGCATCAAGAAAAATAATTACTCCCTCATAATTCATTATGAAGGTGCAATAGGATAGCAGCAGAAACAAAAGATCTTTCTACAGAACTGGCTTCATACAAAGATCATATTTTATTAGTCATTGGCAATCGGTTATGAAGTTTCGGTTTCGTACATTGCCAAAGCAGGTTTATTTTCCTTGCTCAGCCCGGTTTGTATAGCTCTTCAGGATCAAGATCTCACTATTAAAACTACATAAGTTAGATATGATTGAGAAACGCGTGAGTAATGGTGCCTCCGCTTACGGTCGAGAGTCCACTTAAAGCTTACATTTGAATGACCACATTAAAATATTGAAATCTCCTCCTGAAAATGATGAATTAACTTTCTGTAAATAAAATATTAAACTACCATGCAAGTAATAAAAGTAACCCAGTACAACTACCCTCAATAACTGAAATGTGCGGCAGATTCTTTCTACTCACCTTGGAGTGCAGCCACCAGATGGCGGGTGGAGTCGTCATGATGCGTTGGTGGCGGCGGCGGGTGTCCATTAAGGTGCGGTGCGGGAATGGAAGCAGCCGGGGAAGGCGCGGGTGGTACAGAAGGCGTCAGAGGGGCAGCAGGTGGATGCGTAGGCGGCAACGGCGCCGGCGGGAAGGACCCCGTCGGAAAGGCTGTCGGCGGCGGAGGAAAGTAACTCCGTGACTCTTCGTCTTCACCCTCTGATCGCACTGATCCTTCCCCCTCCTCATCCGAAAACACTATATCCTGGTATCGGAAGATGTCGTTGTGCACATAGTACTTCTTAGGCGATTGCGCGGCGAGGACGAAAGTCTGTGTGAAGCGACGCATGGGTGCACCTCCATTGCTGAGCTCTCCAGTCACCTGCACCACAACCCCGTTACCGAGTGTCGCTTGCGAGTCCACCTGGCTAATCTTGGCATGGCAGTCGCGAAAGTTGAGCTGTTGGATGCGATTGTGAATTTGTTTCTGTCCGACGACTGGTGGTGTTTCGCGATTCGGCGCGTCCAGCCCTCCATGTACAAACGACGAGTAATTGTTGTAGAACCTGCAGATCAGGATAAATGTGTTTTTTCATTTTGCATAGTTAGTGCAGTTGTGGCACATTAACTTTGTAAATATTGCAGCAACGAAATCATGACGGTGCCCTAATGGCGCCATTTGACGCTACAAGAGCAAGCTGTGCAAGTTTATACCCACTGCTAATAGCACACCAACAAAGTTATTTTGTTATAACTGCAGACATTGGTAAAAGGGTACTACTGTAGTTGATTTGAATTTCACCAAATATTTGTGTAAGATAAGCTTAGTAAATAGTTCAGGGTGGAATTAAGACCTTGTTTACATCATTTATCAAATATTATAAAGCATGATTCATAAGGAGTCCATTGTGAGATATTGCTGGTTTCAAAGATTGCACTGCTATATCAAAGAATAATAGATAATACATCAATAAAAACAAATATACAGTAGTTGTCTAAGCAAAAGACCACAGGATAGTCTTAGAAAATAGTCAGAAGGACTGATAAAAGGCAAAAATTTAGTTCTATCATCAAAACAAGAAGAACTATTATCAAACAAAGAAAATTATAAAAAGACTGATAAGCATGTAGAGGTATTATCGTTGATTAATATTAAAATGTTATCATAATTTCAAATTCATAAAAGGTACTTATATGAAGTAAAATTCTTTGTGTGTGATAAAATTCTTTGTGAGTGATTGCAGTGTATCACATTAGTTATTTTCAGACTTTACACTGTATTTCTCAGACAGAAAGTGTGAAAATCACTAGTGTATGTACAATCAATAGAAAATGTACAAGCACCAGATGTTGTAATTCTAATGGTGTACCTCAAAATAATGAAATTTTTAAATGAAATTTATTTATTTAACCATCATGTATGAACAATGAAACTTCAGTAATCACCCCCACACTAGGCTTGTCATGTGAGAGTTAAAAACTGGATATAAATAGGAATGTTGCCACGAAATACTAGACATTGTTGTGATGTATATATACGTTATACATACAATAATAAAATTGTCAAAGAATACTTTTTAAAGCACAAACATACTCATAAATTTTTTCTTGAATCGTTAAATGCACAAAACTACTGGCAAAGTTTTGTGCATTTTCCAACACAAAACATTGATGAATGATCACTCATGATTACATGAAATTTTTTTGTAGTAACTAGACCCTACGATAATTGAATAAACCAGCAGTAAAGTGAAAACAACATATTGGAAATTTATAAGAAAATGAAAGTAACACTGTGATTTAACATTATATTCTAACTCTACAGTTGCTCATTATTCTGCTTGTGTGCAGAATATTAAGCGACTGTAGAGTTTGCATTTACTTGTGTGTTTGTTATTATCTATGTGGGTAGAGCAGTACCTGTGTAGGTGTGAGGGTGCCTTGTTGAGCAGCGTGTAGTACTGACGTACAAACTCACGACCAACGCTCTGGGGGGACGGCGACGCCTCCATTACCATTTCTGTTGTGCAAACAACTACAGTGTTCTTCAGCTCCCTTCTGCGGCCCTCACTAAAATTATAAATTACGCTCTTTCTAAATCTTAAATTTCACCTGTGTGAAATACTATTTTGATACATATTTACATCATCAATTTTATAAATTATAATAGTGTCCACACACGCTCTCCAATAATGTGATAGCGCTGACTCATTTTCAGTTTTAATTTTGAATTGTGTATATTTTATTAATGTTAAAATCAAAGATGTGCTTTGATGTATTATCGTGGAAGAATTTGAAATGTAAATGCGTACATAAATTGCAAGTGAAGCATCTCAATCAACAAATCAGTTTTCTTTATTTATGAATCACCTGTAATGAGTAGGTGTGCAAATACCGTAACAACATTTGACAAAAGGTGAACGCAGATTAAATTTATGAATAAAAGCATTTGAAAACAAACACAAATATGAGGCTACAGAGTTCAATTTACAAAAAAATAAATAACGCATACCTTCTACTACTGGCCCACACGAAACTAAAGAAAAACATTAGATTATAACTGTTACAATCAAACTTTACAGCATATTCAAAAGTAGGCACCAGTCGCGATACAATAACCAGTTTTAGGTGTAGAGGAATGCCGTGAAGCTAGGGGTAAAACTGTACCTGCACAATCCCACTAATAGCATTGTATTCAGATCCACCATAAAGTTTGACATGATATGTATTCTGTTTGATATTATAATTTTAAAAGTTGGGTTTACAAAACCATCACCGTTTTAATATATGTTTAAATATCTATTGTTTAAGGTAGATAATTAGAAAAAAATATTACAAGTCATTCAGAATCATTTTGACTCATTCCAAATTCAGCCAAGATAGGTAGATGCCTCATTTCTAAATTGATAGATTAGGTTAGGTTTGTTTATATCAATGCGAGATAAATGTTGTAATAATAATTTACTGTTAGTTTCAAGTCTTTTAATGACTGTAATGCCTTTGTAACAGATACTTTTTTTTTGGCTTTTTCGCATTTTTCATTTCTGAAAATTTCGAAAATTGCTTTTGTGCTCTCTTTTCACTCAAAATTATTGATACTGTTAGGGTGCTAGTTTTGGCAACTCGTATCCATTTTATTGATAACTTGGAAGGTGAACATACATTTTAGAATAAGGATTATCATCAATATGTTAGTAAACATAGTGTGAAACACATAAATTTGACCACAAAAATTGTCGGAATAGAATTTTCACATTTCTAAATATTATTGAATTGAACCATTATCCTTCAAACTGAACAGGTTCGCGGAAGGTGGTGGTGGGGCTGTATATCATTGTCAGATACGCATGGCGATTTCAGCCAAGTGTTACATACACTATTTCCTATTTCATAACATATCTCTATTTAAAACAAGGAGAAGACAGCGTTAAAATGACCTGCAAATTTTGGTTTGAGGCAAATACCGTGAATGATACGAAATAAATAGTCGAGCCAGTGGGGATTAACCTTTAATACGCGAGTTTCGGGTGTTGACGAGCTTTGTATTTTTACTAGTTCTGCATTAACTGTGACGCACTTACCTCAGCAAATATAAGGCATCAATATAACTGATATTACTTGACTTCTGACGACGTTAACTCAATTATAATATTCGATGATAAATTAAAAATCACCGAAAACAGAAACAGGCTCACCATTCGGTGTCAGTCACATAGCTTTTTCACTAGGTGATTGGTCCTGGAAGCAGGCCTATATAGCCTAACTTGATTTCTTGATTGCAAGTTGTTTGTGAGCATTATGAGTTGATTGAATATTTGGCATGTGGTTTTTCTCATACCGATTTATTTTATTATGTCGATGACACACAAGCGCATATTTTCAAGCCTGTCTACACCACCCTCCGGTTCCACTTATTTCCTGAAATTCATCAGGGGTTCTTCTTCTTCTTTTTAGTTATTGACGTTTTATGCTTATAGCAATTTCGCCAGAGTCAAGTTTGTTACTTTGATACTTTCAGATTATTAAATTTAAATTTTGTGCAGGTTTGTGATTAACGTTTGATGCCGGCGTCGCGTTCAATTTGAAAAATAAAATACCCGTTCAGCGTAACAAAAAACAAAGCAACGAAACAGTCAGTATTGAACAAAAAATAATTATTATTTAAATTCATTAATACAAAAATAAATGAATAGGTTTATAATATGTAAACAAATAAGTAAAGCATAACAATGATAATTTTTAGATAGCTTTTTACAATTTTATTTTGTTTTGGAATATGAATAAGGAAATTATATTAAGGACTAGCAACAGCCAGCAGCTTCGCTTGCGTAGACTACACATTCCTGTTTTAGGTAGTATTAACTTTCGAAATAGTTTATATATACTTTATGCGGAAACTAATATTGCGTACACCCATTCAAACTTTAAATCTTCATTCTCCCCACTCCTTTAGAAAAACCGATACTCCCATACTTTTCACCTTCCGTTTCCCACCCTTAAAATGTGAAAATCCAAAAACCCTGAAAGACATCATTATTTATTTATGTCAAAATTTTTATGTTTCTAACTTTAAAGAACAAAGACTCATACAAAGCTCTTCCGCCCCTCCCTCCTTAAATTTGAAATTTCCAAATATTCCTTTCATAAAAAATTGATACGTTATAAAATAAACCACTGTTCCAAATTTCGGCTTCCTAGACTTAGTAGTTTCGGCTTTATCTACGTTGATAGATCAGTGAAGACAAACGACAGACAGACACAAAAAGTAGCTGATGTCACTCTTGACAACCTTCTTTCACGTCTGCAAAGTTTCATTAAAATCTATTGAGCCATTTTGAAGATTAACTTGAATAGACACATAAACGTACAGACTAACAGACAGACAAAAAGTAGCGTATGTCACTTTTGGCCACCTCCTTGTTATACCCGTGAAATTTCATTAAAGTCTGTTTAAGCGTTTTGGAGATTAGCTCGAAAAGACAGATGTACGTATATACAGACATACAAAAAGTAGTGTATGTCATTTTTGACCACTTCCTTTCCATATCTGTGAAGTTTCATCAAAATCAGTTTAGCCGTTTTGGAGATTTGCTGAAATGGACAGACAGACAGATAGTATTATTTTATACATATAGCCTATAGCCTTCCTCAATAAATAGACTATCCAACACAAAAAGAATTTTTAATTCGAACCAGTATTTCCTGAGATTTGCGCGTTCAAACAAACAAACAAACAAACGAACAAACAAACAGCTTTATAATATTAGTATAGATAGACTTAGAGGAGTAGGAAAGAAGAGTAGGAATGCTGTTAGAAAAAGGAATATCAATTTCTAGGAGATTTTTTAGAAAGGAGCGACGGCCGTATAGGGACAAGACAAAAATATGAGGTTTAAGTCTCCATCACCCAAGCCGCATTCATAAACTGAAGAGTCCCGAATTCAAAGCTTTGCTAGGTGCATAGGTGAGCAGTAATGGCCCAGTCGCATTCTACATATAATATAGGTGGAGCATTTGCTAAACCTCAGTTTGAAGAACCACGGCTTAGCAGGATAGGTTGAATTTGGGAATAGTGATAACCCTTATATCGCCTGGACTCTAACCAGTGACGCGATCAAGAGTCAAATAAATAAATTTTAGGCAAAGCTACTAGGTCATCAGAGTAGTTTATGAATGGGATTTCATCCCCACAGCTTACTGCGTCCTTTGCAACCTGATCGGCACGCTCGTTTCCAGAGATGCCTTGGTACCCAGGCCAGTACTACCCTGATAGACCTTGTTTGATTTCCATTATTAAGGGTTATGAATTTTGGAAGTGAAAGGAATTGAAAGGAAAGATTCAAGGGAACTGCGACTATCAGACAGAATGAGTGTACGATTCAGTTTGAACTGACGGACATAGTTTACAGCTTCCCAAATGGCGCCGCACCCCCCTGTAAATACTGAACTTTCGGGTGGACATCTAACTTTTTGAACGGTATTGAATTGAGAATGGAACACACCCACACCAACACAACCAGATTCGAAGAGTTTGGAGACATCAGTGAAGATAATATGCTATCCCAACCAATCCGTCCAAACTATTGAATGGAAATGAGAATTTGGATTGACATCATTCTTTAAAATACCAAAATCTAGAATGATTTGTGGTTTTGAAAAAGTGACATTATATGGATAACTGTAAAGAGGTAATGTTGGAGTGCAGTGAGAGTAAGCTTCGATATCTTGAAATCTTTGGAAGCTGTTAACTAGACATGGGGGATTTTTATTTTTCCAAAATTGACTCGATTCAACGAATCTAGTCAATATTGTAAGTTGAAAAATAAGAGGATGGGAAGAGAAGCGTTACGCCTTAAATCAGAAGCGGTCAGAGAAGAGCTGCCAGCGAAGAGAGAGGGGGGGGGGATCAACACATTTTTTTTTTTCATTTTACCTGAAGTGCGTTAATTGGGGACGATTTCATGCAACCTGTGACTATTCGCAGTGCCTTGACCTGGAGAATATCAAGTTTGCCGAGCGCGTCTTTATTAGCTGGGTCTAGCAAAAAAGTTGCATAGTCCAAGTGACTGCGAACAGTCGCATTGTACAGGAGTTTTAGGCATTAGGGATGGGCACCACACCAGGTTCCTGTTAAACAACTCAAAATATTTATGTTTTTTCACTTTTGGTGACAATGTAGTAAAAATGATCTACTCCTGATAATCATCAAGGGTTAAGTTGTTAGAGCGTATCACATGGATTGCGTACTTCTGGATAAAAAGCGGTCTGAGCGAGAGATCCACACAAGCCCGTCAGTTTCCTTTTCGCACTAAGCGTTACGGCAAAGAAGTGGCTGTGTCCTCTTTATAACGTTTAAAAATATATGTGAGTTAGCGAATGTTGCCATCCTATTAAATATTGCTCTAACAAAAACACATCCTATTCGCTACTCATTAACCATATTTGGTCAAATTAAAGGAAACGACCAATTTGATTAATCTTATAACTATTCATAAATCATTATCAATCAATTGTCTCTGTTACTTAAATGGTAGCGACCTTCAATCTGACCAAATGTAGTTAATGCTAAGACCAACTATCATAATGGACAGACACAGGATACGCTGCCGCTTTTGTATCAGTGCATCAATGCGTAATCGTGTATCTTTGTCCATCCCACGGAGTCTAGCTTCGAGTGAAAGAGAAAGTTAAGGTACGTTTGGCAACGTTAGACTGTCAGTGTGAACTGTGTTAATTCTTGACCGACTAGTCGGTCAAGAATTAAATTCAGCATTTTATTGAATTTTATAACGGAATCTCATTGTTTTAGCTAAAAGTATTTGAATTTTGAAAGAATGTCGTTTTTAGCTGTGTCCTGTTCGTCAAGAACAACAAAAGGAGGATTCAAAGACCCGGATTTGTCATTTTATACATAAGTATAGGCATTAATTTTAATGCTGTAAAATGAGTCCCTTATCCAGAAAAAAGCGTTTTTCAGTATTAAAATATATAATTCGTATGAGATAATGATTAAAATCAAATGTAATACCATTAAATACAGTAAAATTAAATCATATAATACAAACACATACAAAAATGGACATGCCTAAAAACAGACTACTTTGTCATTGTGATAATTGGTCTGAGGGTAAATGAGTAGCTAATAGGAGAACAGAGACAAATGATTGATAATGATTGTTGTCAAGTCAAAAGGTTAAAGAAGAGTTTCTTGAATAATGCAGGGAAATACCATTACCATATATTAACATTATTACCGTACTCGGACCAATTATCACAATGGACAGAGTGATCTGTTTTTAGGCATGTCCATTTTTAGGGTTCCGTAGCCAAATGGCAAAAAAAGAACCCTTATAGTTTCGCCATGTCCGTCCGTCCGTCCGTCTGTCTGTGGTTTCTCTCGGAAACTATGGGCAATATATAGATGAAATTTCGAAGGCAGGTGTAATCTATGAACCGCTACACAACAACGTAGTGAAATTAAGAATTTTTTTTTTTGGATAGGTCGCCATACATGTAACTGAAGTACGAGAAAAAATTATTCATCGTAAATTAACGCAAGAGGTACCAAACTATAGGTCTTAAAACTGATATCAAGGTTTTAAACATTTTTTTTTATTTTAGTCAACAGATGTTGAGATATGCACTCATTAAGTCCTAATTTTTGTTAGAGTCATGTGTCTTCCTCCCCCTCTACGAGCAAAACCATTGTTTTGCTGGTAGAGGGGGAGAAAAAAATTTATGACAGGAGTGTATATAATGTACTTAAAAGAAAAACTATCACAGCTGACTAGGCTGTATTATTTAACGAGTAATAGATTAACTTATAAAATGTACTTTTATAAGTAAAAATTTTGTAAACTTTCCATAGAAAATGACAGACAGCGTTTAACCAATAAGCGAAGACTAGATGCATTTTAGCTTTGTGATGTTATTGTAAAAGATAATAAAAAAAAAACATTTTATGATGAAAACTACATTGTATTACTAAGTACTATAAATTAACGTTTTCCTTAATTATAGTCAAAGATTCTTTACTTCTTTACTTCACTTCATCAGCCCAATTTTATCCTACTGCAGGGGCTTAGGCCTTCCCCGGGGTGAAAGAGGCTTAGAGCTTAAATCCACCACGCTGCTCCACTGCGGGTTGGGGCTTATAACGACCGCCATCTATTGACAGCGTCCGAGACCGACTGCTTAAAGTGCTCTCCGAGGCACGGAGTCAGTGATAGTTATGTACTTAAGTCAGAAAAACTCATTGATACACGCCCAGATTCGAACCATGGCCCAATGGTGTTATAAATTTGAAACAGGTTCGCTGCGCCAAAGGTTCACTGTAATAAAATAAATAATATAAATTGTCTCTAGCTATCAATGCACTCATGTTATTACTTTTCGGATTCGGCCAGAAAGGATCGAGCGCCTTCTTAATAACTAACGAAATAAAAATGAAATATATTTAAACAATAATTCTTAAATCACATTATAATAACAATTAATGAATAAGATTAACGTCGCACTCGTTTTTTATTAATATTGTATGGTGGTACGGAACCCTTCGTGTACGAGTGCGATTCGCACTTGGCCGGTTTTTTGTTAGTGTTTGTATTATATGATTTGAATTTACAGTATTTAATGGTATTACATTTGATTTTAATCGTTATCTCATACGAATAATATATTTTAAAACTGAAAATCGTTTTTTTCTGGATATGGGACTCATTTTACAGCATTAAAAATAATGGCAATACTTACGTATGAAACGACAAATCCGGGTCTTTGAATCCTCCTTTTGTTGTTCTTGATGAACAGGATACAGCTGAAAACTACATTCTTTCAAAATTCAAATACTTTTAGCTAAAACAAGATTTGACCGACTAGTCGGTCAAGTATTGACTCGATTCACACTGATAATCCAACGTTGCCAAAGGAACTTTAACTATCTCTTTTACTCGTAGCTATAATCTGTGGGATGGATAAAGATACACTGATACAAAAACAGCAACGTATTATGACTGTCCATTATGATAATTGGTCCTAGGGTAGGTCTGAGCATTACAATAATAGAATTCGAAACTTAAAAAATATTTATTCTGATAATTCTGTGTTAATGTTTTTGAGTTAAATGTAATTTTTCAAATACAAGACACATTTCCATTTCCACCAGTCCATTATGTGCGGCTGCAGGGGCTTAGGCCTCCCCCAGGGTGAGGGGGCTTGGAGCTTAATCCAACACTTTAACGACTGTGTTCTATTGATGGCAAACTTAAACGTGCTTTCCGAGGTACGGAATCAGTGATAGTTATGTACTCAAGTCAGCAAAATCATTAATACCTACACAATTTAAAAAAAATGACTTCACCTATTTAGGGGAGTTTTTCTGCTATTGCTGCTTTCTGCTTACTCTTTTAATATTAAAACTCTTTAATATTAAAAGAGTTTTTCTGCTATTGTATGGTAACAATAGATGCAAGAGTTAACTCCCCTAAATAGGTGTAATAGGTGAATTCTATGTACCTATATAATGACATAATCTCGTTCCTATAACCCTGGTTAACCAAATTTAACCTAATACATGTTTTAATTTTTTTATTCTGAGCACATTTAATTCTTGTTGGAAAGAGCTAAAGGGACTCGTGTGGCTCTGTGCGTGTGACGTACGTGTGGCGTAGCTGTCTCAAGTGGATCGTTCTTACTAATCTTTTTAAACGATTATGGTCCTTATGACAAAAAGGTAGAACTGTATATGAAACTACTAAGGTATATTTTTTCATAAGCCGGTTTTCATTTTACTTTATGAAAACAGAAGTGCTTAGTCCTGTTTGATTTTTAGGTTCATATGGAGTGGTTTTAATGCACGCTCTTTCTCTGTTACAGTTTTTCGGGACATAGAATGAGACAAACGGCCAAAAAAAAAGAACACATACTCAACCAAAATATATTACGATTAGGCCTGTATATAGCTTATTTATATGAAGCGAAATTAATATGGCTAACCAATGAATCGACCTTCTGTTTTGTAAAAAAAAAATATTTGGAATAGTGGTATTCTGAAATAAAAATTAATAATGAATGTATAAATTCGACGAGTTTCTTGAGACCAATAACTTCTAGTTTATAGTAGGTTTATTACGGATATTAATCTAGAGTATTATGACACTTGTGATTGTATGGGAGCTTGAACGATGCAAGTACGAGGAAGAGAAAGAGATAGCAAAGCTTGTCTGGCAATAATATATAAAGCAAATACACATTTCTGACTAGATGAACGTGTAGTATTTCATTAATTCAGAGGCCGATTCATTGTAAAGAAAAATTTAGTGATGTAACACACAAATAAAATGCCTATTTAAATTTTTATTTATAGTCATAGTTTTATTGCATTATTATAATTATTTCATTATGTGCTAGCTACTATACAAAATAAAATACCTTTTAGTTTTAAACACTGACTTGTATTTATACTTTTTCTCATTATTATCACGATACTGTGTAAAATATTCCCACGGGGCAGCTAGTCATTTTCAAAAACCTTACCTTTATCATCTATATGGTTGTTTCTAATTTAAACCAACAATGTCAACAAGTTAGAGAGTCTCATATTTCGTAACGATTGAATTCTACCACAAAATGAACATGTAGGAATAATAAATGTTGTATATTTAGTCTGTGGCGTATATTTTTCTGTTCATATTTTTATGCCCATATAAACATACATATCTATATGTACGTACATTTATGTTTAAAACTGTGGTTTAAAATATGGTTCCAAACAATCTAAAAGCAATCTAAAAGTAGCATGACGTTTCTTTTTTATATTCCACCAAGAGTAGATAGGTAGATACATCGGCAGAAGAAAAATATCAGAAACTTATTTTATTTTTGGTCATAGACGTACCTACATCATGATCGCAATAATCCGGTCATAATAACAAAAAAGGTAAATAAAATGCTTTGGCATAACATACGTTTCTTTCAGACTATAATATCATTATCTTGTTTTCTCCGTCGCTCTTATGTAGTTGTTTGGAGTGAAAGGATGATAAGGATGATGACATGAACTTGTCATTACATTCCAATTTTCGATCGTTTTGAAGTCTGAGAAATGATATCTTATGAAGTTAAATATCTAAGTTTTACAGTCTGATATTAAAGGAAGCCAAAAAAATGCAATAATGTTTTTTTAAAGATGTATCAACGTACATAGCTATTCAAAAATAAAAAGACAAATCAATCATTATGATTCTTTTATAATAAACATCTAGATCAACATAGGATAATATAGGTATTTAATAATCACTTTCAATAATTTCTGAACACAACCAAATGCATTTTGATACAATATTACAGTGTTGGTATATTATATCCGGTATTGATTTCGTGGTTAATATTCTTTCTCTTTCTTTATTGTATTGAAAAGCGCGTTGAGATTGTTTGTCCTTTTCGACGCCAACGACCTGGCGAGCGTCTTGAAAGGCGTCTCCCTTAATGCTTTCCTGTGATTGGTTAGACTTGAGTAACAAACAGCATTGGTTGCAAAAAAAAACGCGTCCTAGCAAGGGATGCCAACCGTACCGTACAAACACGTCGGCGCGCGGCATCGTTGTCATTCATACCGCGCACTTCCTCTTTCCTTCTGCATTTGGCATTTGGCGTCGAAGGTCGCGTTAGACTATAAGTTTAAGTTAACTTTGTTATTTGTATTGTATATTTAAAACAATGGCTAATAACGATAACTTTGCCCAAGACGTTACTGAATCGCAAATGAACGGAAATAATGAGAACGGTGGTGGAGATAATCAGCAAGAGAATAACAGCGCCGAAGCTCCGGGACGCGACGACGACAGGTACAATAACTTATTACTTTTTGTTGCTGTTAGTTTACAAAAGATAATAGCTTTTTACTACTTTACTATTTATTTAATCGTAACCCGTGAGCAGTAAATTTAGAAATATTAGAGTTTTACGTCTATTGTCTTCCAGTAAAATGCGCCCGCCATGGCGGCGGGTCCCGTACTCATTTTAATTGGCTCGTGCAAATCCAGACGAATCATTGTATTCTTTTCCAAATTTAACATTTTTGTATTTGGAGTAATCATTACATTTTGTGTAGTCCGCGATGGCTATTATAGTTTCATTCCAGACGATGTATAAGTTATCGATCGGATTAGTATGCTTTAGCTTTATGTTGGAGGCGCGCATACCGCAAACTAAAATGGCGCCCGTCGAGTTCGCGGCGGCGTCGTATAGTCGTGCCGGTAAAGGGGTCGTTGTCTTAGCTGGCAGCGCGGGCGGGCGCACGGCAGTTGCGGCCACTAACGCTGTGTCTGTCTGCAGGTGTGAGCCTGCGCCGCCGCCGCTGCAGCCGCCGCTCCACGCCATGGTATATATCCGATACCGCCGGCCGCCGGGCTCGCGCTAAGTAACGCCTTCACAGACTGATCTAGCTGTCTCGGCCACTTAACTTTGGGCCTCGTTCACTTGCTTTGCCAATTTCAAAGATTTTGTTTCATTTCTCGTTGTTGACATACTATTCGTAATGTAAATTTTCCAGATCACTTTTGTAACTTACAGGTTCCGATGAATTGTTTGTTTTGCTGCAGTGCTTGGAGTTTGTTTTTACCAATAGTAGCTGTAAAGTACTATAAACAAGTACTGCATAGTTTTAAATTTTAATTTAAGTGACCAAATAAAAAATTAGAAGCAATGCCATTTATGTAATACAATTTTTAAAATTTTTCCAAATTTCCACAGGAAACTATTTGTTGGAGGCCTGAGCTGGGAGACTACTGATAGTGAGTATACCCCCAATGCAAACAATAAATACCACAAGTGTAAAATTTTTAAGCTAATGATGATTTCACAGTTCTGCTTCTGAATTAAATTGAAGATATTGATACCAAAATAACTGATACACACCATTTTATTCTTGTGTAATTTTACCATTCTTTTGTGTTGTTTACATGATTGATATCATTGACAGAGGAGCTCCGTGACCATTTTGGTGCATATGGAGAAATTGACAGCATAAACGTGAAAACCGATCCTAACACAGGTCGGTCACGTGGCTTTGCCTTCATCGTGTTCAAATCACCAGAGTCTATTGATAAGGTGATGGCAGCGGGTGATCACATGATCAACAACAAGAAAGTGGATCCCAAAAAGGCAAAAGCGCGACATGGAAAGATATTTGTCGGAGGGCTGAGTAGTGAAATATCAGATGATGAAATCAAAAACTTCTTTAGTAATTTTGGAACGGTAAGTCATGATTTTAAATTAATATAAGTTATTAATAGTTTTTGAAATCCCTTGATGATGATAAATCCGGTTTTGGTGAGATAACTTTTTCTGGAATGCTATAGTGTAGATACTTCCGGGCCACTGACCTAAAAAAGCAGCAGATTTTGAAACTAGATATGTAGAACAGAATTTTAATTTAATGTTGTTTTCATTTAGATTGTGGAGATGGAGATGCCGTTCGACAAAACAAAAAATCAAAGGAAAGGCTTTTGCTTTATCACATTTGAATCAGAACAAGTTGTAAACGAGTTGCTGAAGACCCCAAAGCAAACCATCGCCGGCAAGGAGGTGTGTATGTAAGGCACAGACCAGTCAACGTTTAGACCACGCTTTAATAAACGTCAGTACGAAAAGGAAATCGCCAAAAAGTGGCGGGGTGCGGGGAGAGGTCGGCTAGTTTTCATTGGCTCGTTCAAAATTGACAATTTAATGGCTTCCGACGTGCTTCCAACTGACGGCTCACTAGTGACATAGTTATGTAGTGTTACTACATAGCCTTGGCGAATGCTACTCCCTGTCAAAGCGTGGTGTATAAGGTTGACTTGTCTGTGATGTAAGGTTACCTGTGGAAAGGTTACCCGTGAAAGGGAGGCAATGGCGATGGCAGTGCACGGTGGTGGGATGAGAGGGTGACGCTTTACTTTGTGTGTAGGTGGACGTGAAGCGCGCCACGCCGAAGCCTGACGGACCTGGAGGTATGGGCGCACGCGGCGGCCGCGGTGGTCGCGGCGCTCGTGGTGGACGTGGCGGTCGCGGCGGATATGGCGGTCAGGGCGCGTGGGGCAACCAGGGCTATGGTGGCTACGGCTACGGTCAGGGCGGGTATGGCGGGGGCTACGACGGCTACGGGTACGGCGGGTACGGCTACGACGGTTATGGCGGCTATGGCGGCTACGACTACTCGGGCTACCCCAACTACGGTAAACGCGGAAAGCAGTATTATTAGTGTAGTGTAGTGAGTGACCCACCGCGACACGCATTACCTCGACTGAATGTTACCTGATCCCTTAGCGAGTAAACGTAGATTAAGGCCTCGGCTTGCCCGCCCCGCTTCCTCGTCTGGACGGCCATAGTGAAGACAGCGGTAACTACGGGGTGCGGGGCGGGCGGGGCGGGGCGCGGGCGGCGCTCGGCCCGCTCCCAAGAAGGCAACGAGACTCCGTCCTCAGATGCCTATCTTATCTATGTAGTGACTTATGTTTAGCTCAGTATGGACACAACAGCATTAGGTGTACAGTAGTATGTAGAAAATATTTATTTTTCTATTATAACTATTTACAATGTTGTATCGAGTTAGAGAGCGGGCCGGCCGGGCCGGGCGGCGCCGCTCGCACGCGGGGTACTGCCGAGCTGTCGCTCCGGTGTCGCCTACCTCTGTACATATGTTAAGCGTTTTTATTTGTAATACCACATTTGACATTTGTAGCACTCGCCAGAGTCATTTTATTTTCATATCGTTTTTTACGCGTGCTTTTCCTCTCGCTAAGTGCTACATTTGAGAAATTGGGTAATATATGGAGAGACATTGTGAAAGTGATAAGATATGATGATGCTTTGAATAAAGCGCTGTTACAAAAATTCTCAATGTGTTTCCATATATCACCCAAACCAGTTCCTGAGACTCCCTCGCGGCCGCTGGCGCACTAACCCTTGCATGTCGCCGGTGGCCCCTCGCCTGCTGCACTGGCCTTCTGGCCACTAGACACATGATAAATAGGTTACCTTGAGCTGAGAGGTTCCAACACCACCATGAGTATAGCAAACATAGTGAAGTACTGGGATGGGCCATGGGTGCGATGGTGGTGTTGGGAGCGCGCTGGCCGCCACTAATGGTGTTTTGGTGTTGCGGGCAGACTACGGCGGTTACGGCGGGTACGAGGGCGGCTACGGCGCGCGCTCCGCTCCTCGCGGAAAAGGTACGGGTCTCGCTTCGGCGCGCACCTGCTACAGCACCTCCCCAATATATTCACCTTCACCTATATCATTCATTACGTTAGTCTTTTGAAGTCGAGCTTGTTCGCACAAATGTCACGGATGCCGCCGTCGCCGCCTCGCTGGCGTTGGGACGGGGCGGCGATGGCGTGCGCGTGCACTGGCGACGACTCTGTTCTGTAGTTTACTTGTTAGGCTAGAGCTCCCGTAGACGTGTCGTTGTGTGTGTGCCAGCTCGTGTCGTGGGTCCTCATATGAGTGTGTAATGTGATGGTTGCGCAGCGGGCTACCAGGGCGGCAAGCAGCGCGGCGGCGGCGGCGGCGGCGCGCGGGCCAACCAGAGGCACCAGCCCTACTGAGCGGCCGCCTGTCCACCACCGTACCTGTCCACATTCATCTCGCCACTACGCTAAGGTGCGATTCGCGTCACCCTCCGCCTGCCCCGCTGCTCGCCGCCCTGTCTCACTCCTCGTTTCGCTGTTCCAGATTAAATCACCGGTCATGAGAGCGTCTCCGCGCGTCCCGCAGACTACCGCCATGCGCTGCCGTGTGGGGACGTCTCATTTCATTCCATATAATAATTAAGAAAGATAAAAATAAAAGTAATTAATCTTTTTAAGATGATTTTAAGAATTAAGTAGAGTCCGGCGCACGCGAGACCTTCGAGTATTCGATGACCTTTAAATTATAATGCATTAATTATACATTGAAGTATAGCAGCGCGCGCGGCGCATGGCACTCGGCCTGTCACTTAGCTTTGTCGGTTTATATTTTTTATGTTATGTGAAACGTGTGGTGCGAATGTGTTGAGTGAATGGCACGCGTCCGGTAGTGCGGTGGTAGACGCAGCGGCCTGCGAGGACTGCGCCGCACCGCACTGACGCCGGCGCTAACAAAATGAATTTCAATGTTGTAGAATAAGTGATCGGACATGAACAAATAAATCTCTTGACATATGTGTGAAGTATGTCGAAATAAAACTAAATATGTAAATAAAGTATGTATTGACTTTATTATTGTTTGGTACCATGGTGGACATTAACCTCTCCCATCCACTTTTCTTTGATTTTCCTTCATAAACACTACATCAAATAGATGGTACACCAGATACTCTACAACAAAAGGCACATCAATCGAGATCCAGGTGGGATCGGCGATGTGCGTCAGGATGGCGATACAAAGTGTTGCAAGGTTACCGTTTTAGGATTGCGACCTAATTTGTTTATTGAACTAATTTGAAAATTTCATAGGTGTCAGGATGGTACTTTGATAATGACGTCATAATGGCCACAAAGTTTATATTGAATACTAAAGGGTTTTTTGACTTTGATATATGGATTTTATTTAAGTTCAGGTACTAAAAATATCTGATAGCACACAAAATGTTTTTTAAATAGAATACCTAATTTAGAATATGTACCGCCCATCCTGACGTCAGAATGGCGGTGGTATACACCTTAAAACTCAAATATTTTTGAAAGTAGGTAGGTACACATTTTTTGATGAAAGGTACAAATTAGGTACTAAATCCTACAGCTTAATCACAATCCTAAACGGTAACCTTGTACCGCCATCCTGACGCACACGACCAGGCCCAGACAACTTGTTCGACGCGGTGATGACCTAGCTACGGGGGCCAGAAGTAATGATAAATAACCAGTTGCTGTGTGCCAACTTTTCTTTTTTATTGTAGTAACATTATTCGCCAATGATACCAGATACACAATTATCCTATGTTTTCAAGATTTTTTCCTAAGATAATCGCAGCAGAATGAATGAATGACTATAAAAAAAAGTTTTATTCGACTATGAGCGATGTATATGGAACTATTCATAAACTATGTGCGTGCAGTGAGCAAATTAAATAAGAATTTAACTAAATATTTCATCGTACTGATCATTGTACGAAATATTTGTAGATATGAACTCGTTATAAAAACTTTTAATTATTATCTGATCAATCAAACCAATTATTTTGTAAGTAAGCAAAAGATTGTTTTTGATAAATTCCTTTCATTTCTAAGAAAATTTCATGATTTATAATTGTACGCGACAACCGCTTCGCAGCACGCGCGGCCATATAAATAGATAGATAATAGAATAGTAAATAATTATAATAGAAAAAATACATATAAGTTGTAAATATATAGATAGTTAGACATAGGCCCGATAACGGCATGAGAACCATCGACCACTTGCTCCTGCTTGAAAAACTTGCCTACAACGGTATCCGTGGGAATTTATTGCGTTGGTTTGCTTCATATCTGAGCAATCGTAGCCAATGTGTTACAATTAATGGTTACCATTCTGCTCCAGCTGAAGTATTTTCTGGAGTAATCCAGGGCTCAATATTAGGTCCTCTCCAGTATATACTATTCGTAAATGATATTGTCTCTTGTTTCTACAGTTCTCAAATAGGTACTTATGTTTGCTGACGATCTAAAAATTTACCGGGAAATTCGTAGTACACAGGATTGTCGTTTGCTCCAGGAGGATCTGGATAGATTTGTGGCCTATTGTACAATAAACAATCTCCAACTAGCATATGATAAGTGCTGCCATATAACATTTACAAAAAAACGAAATAAAATTGTCTCGTCCTACAGTTTGGACAACAACATCCTTACCTCAGTAGCGTTCACTCGTGATTTAGGCATAATTCTGGATGAAAAGCTCCATTTTGACCGTCATATAACTCATATTACTTCTAAGGCTCTGCAAATGTTAGGTTTTTTAATTAGATCCTCTAAGCCTTTTAAGAATCCTGCATCATATCTTCTTTTGTACAAGGCTCTATTGAGGCCACACCTTGAATATGCCTCTGTCATCTGGAACCCTATTTACTCAATTTATTCAGATGAGATAGAAAAAGTCCAGAAAAAATTTCTTCGAGCCCTAAATTACAGATTGCGAGAGAAAAAACTGTCGTACGATAACCTTCTCAAAAAATATAATTTAAAATCTCTTACCGAAAGGAGGAAGGTTGCAGGAGCAATGTTTCTGTATGATTTGTGCTGTGGGCGACTGAATTGTCCGGAACTGTTGGAACAGATAAATTTTCGTGTCCCTCAGGCGAGAACACGAGATAAGACCCTTTTCATGCCCCCCCGTTGCACAACTAATGCAGGTGTGCGCGCTCCCTTACGTAGGATATGTGAGCACTATAATAAAGAGCTGGTCTCCGTTGACATCTTCAGTAACACACGTCATAAGTTTAAGAGAATGGTGTCACGAGTCATGTCAGCACAGAAGAATTGAGATTGGAGGACCATAATAAAACCCAAAGTCACAAATGTATGTTTAACAGATATTTCTGATAGCTTTAAATGTTCTGCTTATTGTTATGTAACCTACTTGTAGGAAAGCTTTATTTTTTATTACGCAAAGGTTTATACTGTTTGAGTTAGATGCCTTTCATAGTTTTTTTTTTTTCGTATGTTCTTAGTGAAAACGTTAGGAAATAGCTATCTAATTTTATTAGTTTAAGTTTTCTGTATAATGTATATTGTCTGTTTCTGTTTGTTTTCCAAAATAAAATAAATAAATAAATAAATAGAAATAGCTCCCCGGCAAATATAGGGTAGTTAGAAACCCGCCGGGGAAGACTTTTTGTAATAGAAGGTAGGAAAATAAATTGTCGCCACCGTCCTTCGCCCCTCGTTCGCCTGTGGTCGGAGAAAGTATAAATTTCGCGAGCGTTACACGCGCGGGTATTCTCTCGACAGCAGCGAGCGGGCATACGAGGCACACCGATACAGTCCACATAGAAAAGCGAGCGAAGGGAAAGGACGGCGAAGTGGCGTTGAACTGAATAAGGACTTTCATATCGTAGAGAGTATAGAGTTGAAATAGATTTCAAGCCACAGATTTTGCGGAATGGCGGCGCATGTGAAGTAACGTACATAGATTTGAAAGTTTGTATTAGGTAACTGTAAAAGCGTTGCCTTTGTTTATTAAATCATGTTCAAAGCAAAACGCGTAGAAACACTAACATATAATACCTATATGTTTTCAATAAAACATAAAACTGCATATTAGAAAATATGGTCTTCCCCTTACCCAATTATATTGAAGTACCTGTCACTTTTATAAAATATGTAGGTACTAAAAAATTGTAGGCGTATTATAACAAAAATGAAATACCTGTACAATAGGTAGTTTCCACATAGAACTAATATTACCTGCGTATAGAAACGACACCGCGAACTAAATGTTTGCGCCAAGCGTTGTTGCCGACCGGTAACAACTCATTCAATCACTCGTCTATGCTCATCGCGACCGCGTGCCAAAAACGTGATTAACCAACAATTCAAAAATATGTACATTACGCTGGCGTAGCCACTTCATAAGGCCACAACCTAATCATACCCATAATTTGTTGCTAATTTGTTACCCCAATCCCGATTTTGTAGCTCTTGCCGTTTCCGAGATACAGTGGCTACGCTAGCGTAGCCACCCTTGTAACTTTTGAACCTATCAACTTATTTAAATTATTCCAACGCTAGAATTTGTTGCTTTCAAATAGCATGACCGAAATTATTCGGAAAGCCTCCCCAACTCCCAATTCACACCCTTAGTGCTTTGAAAATCGTGAAATGGGTTAAAAAAAACGTAAGATAGGCATACTTTAACGAATCAACATTTTGTTTAATTTTACAACTACAAACTAACTAATCTACAAAGTGCTGTCATATTCAAATGGAATCAGGCACAGACGTATGTATGCAGATCGCAAAAGAGTGATAAATATACGAGATTCAAGGTCAAGGCCAAAGGACAGAGTAGGTGCCTACAAGAGGAGAGAGCTCTGTGCTTGGCGAGGCGGGTCGTGTCCCGGGATCACTTACGCATGGTATTAATAATAATTTGAATAGTATTTATTATTTGAAGACAATTATTATTGCATAGGTAGTGATAGATACAACTAGATGAGGGTTAAATATACGAGTAGTAGTATCTAGAATTTGCATTAATGTTTATTCGTAGGTATAGTTAGATTCGTAGAATCGATTGACAATTGTCTGACATTTCTAATTTTTAATTTTTGACAATAAGAAATTAAGGCGACGAGTATAGTGAATGACCTTGAGCGATCGGCTGCACGTAATTACGTCGTCCAAGACCACGGCGCGCGCGCGGCGGCAGTGAACGATACAATGACATAAAAGCGTAAGACGATGGGTGAAAAACAGACTTCACTGTTTAAGAATAAAGCATAGATTGGTTCATCAATTTTAAAGTAAACGCCTGATTATTTTTTATGCACAGCATTCGCAAAGCGTGCAATTCGCAGGCGCTTAACAAAATATTTAAAAAATATTAGTAAAATCTAACGGATAAAGTATTTCTAGATGACAGGGATTTCGACTATCTCAAAACAAAAATAATGTCGTTAATACTTTGGTACAAACCTGCAAAGCCAGTGATATATTTCGAAAAAACAATAAATTTAAGACTCCATTGTAATATTAATTTATATTGTATATACCTGCCTACATATTATTTCCAATATATTAGATGACAGGTCTCTCAAGAAATAATTAAGCTACTAGTTACTGTAGCACACACAAAACAGAATAGGTACATCTTCATCCTTCATGTTGATCTTGTACGAAGACTTTTCGGTTTGCATGGGCGGATTGGATGATGAAGATTTAAGCAATATATTTTTGTCTTGTATTTTTTATACGACAGTGGCTGTTTCCTAAAAAATCTCCTCATCATCATCATCAGCCCGTGTCTCTCCACTGCAGGATATAGGCCTCTCCCAAGGCTCGCCACCACACACGATCCTCCGCCTTTCGCATGCAACTACCCCCGGTATGGTGCTTCAGGTCATCTGTCTACCTGGCCGGGGAGCGTCCAACGTTTCGCTTTCCGATACGTGGCCTCCATTCGAGAACTCGTCTACCCCATCGGTTATCAGTTCTACGGCAAATGTGACCGGCCCATTGCCACTTCAGCTTGCTGATCGCTTCGGCTATGTTGACAACTTTAGTTCTTTGACGGATTTTAGTGTTTCTGATTTTATCCATCAAAGAAACACCGAGCATAGCCCGCTCCATAACACGCTGAGCGACTTTACATTTGTGGATCAGTCCTGCCGAGAAAGTCCATGTTTCGGCACCGTACGTCATTGTAGGCCTACCTATTGCATTGGTTGAAGACCTTGGTCTTCAGACATTGTGGTAGTGGCGACGAGAACAGATGACGAAGCTTTCCGAAAGCAGCCCAACCTCGCTGAATTCTTCGGTCGGCTCTTTGTTGAAGTGGTGTTTGCCTAACTGGACAGTCTTTCCTAAATAGACATAGTCTTGCACAACTTCTAGAGTCGCACCCTCTACGGTTACCGGTCTCGGCACATTATGTTCGTTGAATATGACTTTCTTCTTGTCCAAGTTCATCCCGAGCCCCACCCGCCGAGAGGCGACATTGAGGCCGTTAACCATTCCGCTGAGCTCCTCCAGCGACTCTGCCATGATGACTATGTCGTCAGCAAAACGGAGGTGAGGATGTATTCACCGTTGACATTAATGCCACAATATTTCCAGTCCAGCGTCTTGAAAACATCTTCCAAAGCGTTGGTGAACAGTTGCGGAGATATAACATATCCCCTTGTCGTACTCTTCTTCGCAATTGGATAGGTTCCGTTCGCTGGTCCTGGACCTGGACAGTCATTGTCGCGGCTTCGTATTGACACCTCAACACCTCAATGTAAGACAGTCAATTCGGCATCGCTGCAAGGATTCCAGAACAGCCTAAGTCTCGAAGGAGTCGAAGGCTTTCTCGTAGTCCACAAAGGCTAGGCACAGGGTTGATCATACTCTTCTGTTTTCTGTATAATCTGCCTCAGCGTATGTATGTGGTTCGCGGTGCTGTAGCCTTTTCGAAACCCGGCCTGCTCAGGGGGCTGAAATTCGTCAAATCTTTGGACGAGTCGATTCGTGATGACTCTCGAAAAGAGCTTAAACACGTGGCTGAGGAGTGAGATCGGTCTATAATTCTTAAGAAGCATTTTGTTTCCTTTTTTCAAGAATAGGATGACCGTACTCTCACTCCAAGCACTCGGCGCAACACCACTATGTATGACAGAGTTGAATAGCTTCTGAAGCTCTTTCAGGACTGGTATCCCGCCTGCTTTCAAGAGCTCTTTCGTGATGCCGTCGGCGCCGGGTGCTTTGCCTAAATCTCCTAGAAAATTATATTTCTTTTCCTACTTTTAGGTACATTTTCTACCTTTATTTTCTACTTCTCTAAGTCCGTCCTCATTATAATTTTCTTATAATTTTTTTTTAATATCATCCAGAATAGGAACAAAATAAATATGTTCATGCACACATATATTTGCTCCGCACGGGAATCGAACCCGCGACCTTTGGCTCCGCAGTTTAGGGTTTCTACAACTCAGCTAATCGGTTGATCTATGGCTAACGTTAATTAATAAATTTTAAAGATTTTTCTTTTGCTTGTCAATAGATGTAAAATAATACTTGTAGCGATTGTCGCCCGTCAATGGATAACCAATACTTGTAGATAATTAGAAGTATAATACACACTTGTAGCCAAAAATTTATGAAACATGTAGATTACTCAGATAAAATACAACCTATATCTTGGTGGAAACAGCAACCATGTATTCAACATGTTTTATACCTAACCAATACCCGGTGGAAACGAAAAATGTATTTATTATACCCAATATAAAACATGTGTTTGTAGGGTAAGTATACATGTCACATTCCGTACAAATATTATACATGTCGTGACATTACTTGTAGTTAAAACAAGTATTTTGGTGGAAACACGGTGTTAGTGATGCGTTTGACCATTGACAAAAGGATCGTACAACGACATGGTTGTCCCGGCATGAACTCTCGTTGACTTGTTTGACAACTGCAGTCTCTTTCTCGTTGACTTGTTTGTTTGTGCTATAAGAAAGCTTTGAAAGAGTGAACAGACAAATTGGAACTATTAGTATTATAACTAAATAATAAATAAATATTGAAAAACTATAAATATTGCTATGCCATTAGGCTCGCTGCCACTGAGGACAAAAAATGACAGTTTTAAATCAGGTGGCGTCCCGGCATATGTCCGTCAGTGTTGCCACCTGTGCGTAAAAAGCGCTGAACGATGGGCGCCATAATCTGAATAAGCTGGAAAAAGCGTGAAATTTGCCTAGAGAATACTGACGACGTGACGAAGACCTAAGACCCCCCGCTTACCACTGTGACCAAGCGTGGTGTTTTGATGATCCCCTCCACCACGAAACGGGTCACGTAGTATGAGTACGTTCCCTTACACAAGTGTCATTAAGAATTACATTACTTTAATACTCATTTTGTTGTTTTAGCATGTTTATGTGAGCGTTAGTTCTATTTGGATTAAAGTCATGTACCATATTCAATTCAATGTAACATTTGTTTCAAATGATCCAAAAGATTTTTTTTTCATTGAATAATATGGATGTGGCGTATCTATCGAATAGAAAAATATGTATTACCTCTCCTGACTCCTCTTTCCGCCTAAAAGTTGCACGAATACCGGCTTTCTTTCACTTCCGTCACCCCCCATTTAGACTATAACCCTTGATCCTATATCTACGTTCCCTTTCGTGTACCGGGACTTGTCCCTTTCAGACATTGCATCTGGCTGAAGGTCAAACGAATTGAATGATCGACTGAAGTTATGGTCTCAGAAACATGTCGATTTTATACGTACCTATTTCAAGCAATTCCAGACGTGAATATCTTATTGAAAACTTACAATAATTTTATGATTTCAGATCATTACTCAGATAATTTAACGTAGATTCAAAACAAATTTACTTCAAGTTGTTATTTTAAAAACTCTTTTCACAATCGTGGAACTTGTGAAAGCCGTTTCGTTTGATTTGGCGATAGAAATTTTCGGGATAAGTTGCAATAGCGCAACTTACCTATTTACCGAATGATGAAATTAGATGAAACAGCATGCGTTCACGTTGGCCGCTCATTTGAGTTCGGTGCCTTACAGTGAAGGTCCTTAAGGTTAAAGCAAGCCTCAGATATTTTTGTAGTATTTTCTGTAGTTTTCGTGACCACAAACTTAAATTAATTTTGCTTTCTTTTCAGTCTTCAATGTAAAATTTACTACATATCGTTGGAGAGGTCATCAAAGCACACTTGAAGCAAGCCCGTCTTTTTGGCTTATATGAAGGTACCACGTTAAACTTTTAACAGTTTTAAACTTTTCGCCCCGAATGGCGATTGTCTAGAATCTGCGTAATTCTCAGTATTGAAATTCATCTAGCAGTTTTTAAAGAAGTTTTGCGTATACATGGTAAATGCTAGGGTAGATGAACATTTTTATTTTACATAACAACAAAATTTTAAGAAACCATTAATTTTGTCCGGGTTGCTCTGTACATGGATTAGAGCCTCTGATGACGGGCACATGAAATACTTACGATCAAAATCATTATAGGTAGGTATGTCAAGTCTGGCCTCATATAATTTTTATTCCAATTTTATCGACAGGTGCAAAAATCCGACCGCAGTCCATACTCTTGAATAATATTTGTTGTGTAAGGGCTGGTGGTGCGATTCGAGGAACCTAGCACGGTTGCTGGTTGGAAGCAGCATACAGCAAATCTAAGGCGTTGCACAGGGCGCGGTAGTTCACCTGAGGATAATGATAATTCAGTGCGGTGAGATGAGATCGCTCGCTGTATAGCACCTAGTGAGTCTATTGAGTATACCTCAGTGCCACAACCGCGCTGGTAGCCGAAGCACGTGTAAACCAAGTTTCGCTCGCGCGGCGATAGCATGTGCAACAAATTGCGTTGGTGGAGTGCGCGTTCTGCCGACACGCGCGGCACTGTGCCGCAGTTGGCGCGGTCCATATCCTGGGGTTAGACAGGCGAGTTATTAAAGAGTCACGCCGCCCGCAGTCCCTCGTGGTCGCTTTAGGTCCTGTCTCACCTTGAACACCTCCAGAATATTTGACAACTGATCCGGATACTTGGCCAGTTTGGCAAGTGCCAGGGACACCATGTGTCGTTCTTCGTAATTGAGGAAGTTAAGCGGCGAATCTGCGGTGGGGACGTGGGGCACCGGTTCCAGCAACGGGGCGCGCTCTAACCCCCCCTGTGTGAGCGCCTCACCCACCGTGTCGCAAAAGTGCACGTACTCGATGAACCTCCGACGGCGTGGCGCCGCGAACCTGTCAAAAGGATGCCGGTCACCTTGTGCCTCACGCTGCAGAGGCGGGTGATATGAATTGTACGAACACTTCCATAAGCGTATCCATCTCGATGGGCGTGAGTGCGAGACCGGCGGCAGCGAGTCCGCGATAGAAGTCTGCGCGCGCCACCACCTGCTCGTTGTGCGGGTCGTATTGGCGCAGGAACTCGCGCGGACGCACACCTTCGCGTACTATCTGCACAATGAGTCAGGGTTGTGATATGCTTGTGACCTGGATGAATGGTCGTATTATGTTAAATTAATGCAGCGCCGAATATGCACCGTTTCGAAGATCCGATCGCAAAAGCTACCAACCGCATGAAATGGCGCTTATCTATGGTTAGCGCTGCGTTAAATTATAAGAGTACACAGATGAGCTCATCACCGTAAAGGCTGCACATACCTTCCCTTTAATCTTGGCCAGGATTTGAACGACATCCGTCTCCAGTATAGAGTTTCGGGAGTGACCGGCGACCGCGCCACGCGTTGCCGGCGGTGCCTGTGGCACCACCGAACTTTCAACTGGTCGCTCCTCCATCTATTTAAAAATAGCTTATTGTTTGCAACAGCGTAATCTACATCATGGAACTTGGGACTATGGAATTAAAATTAAAAACCTTTTTAGAAGATCTTTGTTTTTAATTTGGAAAAATACATTTAATGTACACTTGCAAACAAGCTAAAATTGACCAAAGCGGTTTTAATTAAGTTAAAGATTCAAAACATTGTGAGCTACGAGTATCAAGAGCATTTTCCTATTAGGTCTTAATCTATAAAGTTGCCGTTTTGTATGAAATAAGTTAATTTTTTTTTTTCAAACCAAAGTAGTTAACCTATGAAGTTGAGGTTTTTTTATGATATATGTTAAAGTATTTTTTTTTCAAACATCTTTATTTCTGTTATTCAAAGTAACCACCCGTGCAATCGACGCATCTTTGCCAACGCAGTGGCAGTTTAGTGATGCCCTTCTTGTAAAGATCAACTGGACGGGAGGCAATAAACTCTTCAAAAGCATTTTGTACGGTCTCTCGGAAATTAAATTTTTTCCCGTTAAAAAATTGTCCACATTTTGAAAAAATAATAGTCGGTAGGTGCAAGGTCTGGTGAGTATGGCGGATGAAGGAGAACTTCCAACCCCAACTCTAGCAGCTTGGAGATTGTTTGTTGTGCAGTACGGGGTTGCGCGTTGTCGTGAAGGAGCAGCGGGGACGACCGATTGACCAAAGCTGGTCGCAGACGTGCGAGCTTCTCCATCATTGTCTTCAGTTCTTCACAGTATACATCTGTAGTAATGCTCATGACATTTTGTAAAAAGCTGTGATGAATCACACCGGCACTAAACCACCAAACAGTGACCATCACCTTTTTAGGGTTTATTTTTCGTTTAACACATTGCTTTGATGCTGAACCAGGATCTAACCAACTTACTGAGCGCTTTCGATTGTCGAACTGAATAAATTTTTCATCACAGGTAACAATCTGCTTCAAAATACCTTTATTTCTGTGCTTGTTGAGCAACGCGAGGCAGGTCTCGACGCGTAAGTTGCGCTAAGTTCGTGGGATACGCATCTATCAAGCTTTTTTATTTTGCCAATTTGTCGCAAATGGTCCAATATTGTTTTCGCCAATGTTTTCGTCTACTAATTTCGCCAAATGCCTCTCAAGGGTCTGGTTAAATCTCTCAACCATTCCATCAGACTGTGGATGGTACGCGGTGGTCCTCGTTTTATGCATGCCCAAAATTCTGCACACTTCCTGGAATACTTGAGGACCGACAAAGCTTGCCCTCTGAGCGCAACAGTGAGAGCGGTCAGGCATTGTTCTCCTGTCCATCCGTTGGCAGTAGCAACAGTCTGGAATTGCTGGCGATAAGCGTTCCAAGAAGTAGTGCCATCGTATGGCGGCACGTTCACTCTTGGTCCTTGCGCTACTCCGATAGTTCCACTAGACATCGCAACTCCCGTGGTTTCAAAGCGCACTACTTTCTTCTGTAGTTCACTGAGGGCGGTTTTCACAATTTCAACATCCAATCGTAACCCGCAGGCTTATTAACTAAATACAGAAATCGATTTCGATTTCGAACCGATTTGCAAATCGAATTTGAGTGAAATTAAAAATTCGTATTACCTAAACAAATCATTCCTGATTTCATCGTAATTTTATCGATGTTTCGATCGCATAGAAACAAGCGCCACTGAAATCGGTGGCAAGAATCGTAAACAATAGTGATTACTGTTGTGTGATTATTTGAATTTTACGTTTTATACCATTATAAACAGTTATAAAATAAAGAAGGAAATCTATCCCACATCTACATTATTTTAAAGTAAGTATTAATAAAAAATATTAAAACATCTAATTTGTGATAATTTAATTTTTTGTATCTGATTTGTGATAATTTTTTTCTATTCAATAATTTTCTCTTTCTCTTTCCCCACATTCGATACAGCCATCAAATGCAAATATTTTGTTACAGTTCGATGCTGATGCGATGGAGAGCATAATTTCAGGTATAGTGTTTGATATCAGATTAATGTATTGGGATATCAATTATTGATATGTAAATTTCAATTGTTCTAAGGTACAAATACTTTAAAATATGTATTTCTGTCATAATATTTTGATTGTACCATTAAATACAGAAAACAATTTAATTCAAATGTTTCAAAACAACCAACGTTGCATTTGCTCAAAGAAAATATAAATATTTATATTATATTTTTACTGTTTATAGAAGTCCAATCAACCAAAAATGACGCTGTCCCAGTCCGAGAGGAACCATGCATAGAAAGTAAGTTTTATCAACCATCCTGAGCAAAAAGCTTACTAAAAAAAGTAGTTAAGTGCTATGGTGGTGTATGTATGGTGCTATGATGAGGGTGTTTTTTTTTTTGAGTAGTTTTTAATGGTGAATCAAACCTATGACAGAATGTGAACCAATTGAATCTTCAAATTTTGGACATTATTGTCATACAAAGTTTAAGCGCATACATGTATTAGTATATCAAATCAGAAACAACAGCTAAAAGGTGATCAAATATGAGGTGACAAGTATAATTGATTTAAAAGGCTTAATCACTATATTTGTATATATTAATATATCCTTGAAAATTGCCTTTATTAAGATTACTGATATAAAAAAAATATTGTTCATTTCAATAGAAGATTTTTAGTGTAAACATTGCTTGCTTGGAATTAACATTTCATTTGTTGTATGTAAATATGGTTTTAAATATACTTTTTTACAGATGACCCGCAACCAGTTCCTCTGCCAGAATTTCAAGATCCCAAGCCCCCGGGCCAAAAAAAGAGAAGAGTTGAATCGTGGGTTCTGGAACTTGAAGAACGCAGGGTTAGATCTGAAGAAAAAAATTGGCAGACGCTATGAAAATAATGGCTGCTAAATTAATAAGCGTTATTAAAGCCTTAATAAGCGCTAAAGCCGCGAGAACTGTGGCCCAGGCCCAAGAAACTTTAATTAGAATTTTAAATAAAACTATTGATAAAATGTAATAAATATTTTTATTCATTCCTGTATTATAAAATGACTCTCATTATGTGGCAGTGGCATAATTAGCCATTAGTGTCTCCAGTTGCACAAACGTTGTACAATGTATTCTCTGGTTTGTTGACCACCATCTAAATCGATATTTCAGTTCCTTGGTGAAACATTTGGAGCAACTTGTCTGTGTGAGTCTCTGGCAATCTCATTACTAGGGATGTCGACTGGAAGCCTTGCCCTATTGGCTATATTGTGTAACACAACACAACACAAGCATTAACCATCATTGCCACAGATTTGTTATAATGTAGAACTCTGTGCCCATAAACAATGCCAACGACCTTTCAAAACCCCTATGCATCGTTCTACCGTGTTTCGAGACCTACAATGTAAGCTAGTGTAGTGTGCTTCTGCACTGCCTGGTACAGCATCGACAATAGGTGTCAACAGCCAAGGCCGGAGTGGATACCCACTGTCACCTGCAAATAATATTGAATTGATGGATATGTGTGAGAAACTTTTATATTTTATCATAAATAATTATTCATAACCAATAAAATAAACAGTAATTATACTTTTATTCCCTCCAATTCCACAAACGTTGAACCATGTACTCTCGCGTTCGTTGACCACCTTCCAAATCCATATTTAGGTTCACTGGAACAGCATTTGGGGCAACTTGTCGAGCTGAATCTCTAACAATTTCATCGCTTCTGATGTCCACTGGAAGCCTTGCTTGGTTCGCCATATTGTGTAATACAACACACGCATTGATGATTGCTGCAACTATTTTGTCATCGTAGTGGAGCACTCTATGTGCCAATAAGCACCGCCAACGAGCCTTTAGAACTCCAATACACCTCTCCACCGTATTCCGAGTCCTACAGTGCAAGTCTGTATAATGTGCTTCTGCACTGCCAGCTGTGGCACCTACAATAGGCGTCAATAACCATGGTCTGAGTCCATAGCCACTTTCACCTGAAAATAACATTTAATTAATGAATGCATAGATATTTTTTTCTTCTTATTTTATATTCTAAAACAATAAACTACATATACAAAATATATCTGTTATGTGGGATTATATTGATACAGAAGATAAAATTTTGACTAAGAAGTTTACCACATTTTTATACAGTTATGCATACTATTCATATCAGTGTTCATCAAGATACAAAGCGCATAATATAAAAATGTGTTTAAAAATTAAGTTCTAAAATGTTGTTTCAGATATAAGATTTGACTTTGATTATTTTAGTATTCTAAGCTAAGTTGACAAATTGAATTAATACCCAAAAAATAAATATTTTCTCCATCTCGATGCAGTTGTTGAAGGTGCTCATTCAGAACGTGGTTTCGCCATATGTTAGAATCATGAGTAGCACCCCCAAATGTTGCGTCAACATTTAAAATATTTAAATCACTGTCACATATCTGTAAAAAACATGTTATTTTATGTATAGTTACACACTAGTATAGTTCGCCTAAAACTTTATGGCGGATTGGAATACAACGCTATAAGCATGCCTGTGCAGGTATAGTCATATACCCCTCGCTCCACTGCATCCCGGTACACCTAAAATTAGTTACTGCGACGCGACTTGTACCTATGTTCACATCCGCCATAAAGTTTGATTGGAACTGTAACATATGTAAGCAGAATTACATCATTAACTGATCAAAAAATATAATGAACAGATATCACATAAAGTTATCACAATTTCAGTTTGACAATAAAAAAATATGGAACCTTATGAATGGTAGACTGACAAGTAAAACTAGATCACAAATACAAAATACCTACATTAGATATTTTTTTCACTATTATATTTAAATATATGAAAAAACCAATTTGCATAGACAGCATAGTAGGGACGAAGCAGACTATAGTAGTTAGTACAACTTTCCCTGACTCAACATTTCAATATGGTATCTATGATAATTCAATACAAGTGAGACATGTAACTGGTACTTTTTCTTTGTATCAAATTATATTAATTTATAGCTATCGCTTACTATTTGTACATTCCTTGAATGATAGTGCTTCCTATTGAAAAACCTTTCTTCATTTAGTATAGGGCGTACTAGTGCTACATGCGTACAATCAACACAACCCAAGACGCCTGGGAAGCCAAACTCATTGTAAAATCTACAACATACAATAATTAATAAATATACTATTTACAGAAAAAAAACCAAGCAAAATCATGATAGCATCAACGAACCCATTCACAATTGCATTTCTTTCCTGATGTGTCTGAGGGAACTTGATGTATTTGCTTAGCATACTTGGGTGGTTAAGTGCCAGTGTGACTTCTCTAATAATATTAGAGACACTGGCTTGGCTAAGGTTATGCAAATAATTCATGCCTACTGGTTTTTGATAGGAGCCGCTTGCATAAAATGCCAAAGTGGTAAGCACCTAAAAAACAAAAAAGTAATTTTTTTTGTTATAAGGTATGGGTTTCCAAAACTTAGCAGTTTAAACTACCCTAAAAGTGTTAATAACAATTTGGGGAAGGGGCGAGCAAGGGCATGAAATCATGACTTGCTCATATTACTACCAGGGTTGAGTTGGTCCACAAAGATTTTTTTCGCCCGTGGTCCTGCTATGTACAGATGGTTGTACAATGGTACATTTTTTACTTGCTTGTGGTACTCATCAACCTAACCGAACTTAATAGACGATGATAACTTAAATTATGATAATGATGGTTACAATTTTCAACTAACTCAAGACCTATTGCTTGGTAGTACCACGGACTAGTAAAAATCTCCCGTTGTACAACCACTTTATTATATACCATTATTTGGGGTTGCAGACACCAACCTTACATTCGACGGAGATTTTCGTTCGTCTTTGAGTCCTCGACAGTATTGGTCTCAATTCTGAGCACAGAAGTAAAAACAGATGTTTACTCAGTCGGTAATGGGCTTGAAACTCTGGCTCAGAAAGTTCCGTCGGGGTGGCATTAGCTCGTAATTGCCGCCGCAGTCTAGATGTTTCGAGGCATCTACTTCGGTCGGCCTCAGCATCAAGCAGTCCCATTATCAATAAAGCTCGTGCCATTTTCTAGATGAAACAACAATAACTTATGCGTTCGGCAAAGCTTTTTACAAAAGAAGGTCCTAATAAATGTATTTTTTTAAAATATCTGGTACTATTTCCAAAAACATTATCACAAAAATCGTTTGCAAATCACCTAAAAATCACTCTTGAGTAGTCCTCTTCAGAAATTTGAATTTTAGAATGATTATAAAATCGATTTCGATTTTATGCCTTAGATAATTAGATAATATGTCAAATTCATACTTACAATGAAATTACGATGAAATTGTAATGTCATTTTAGTTCACCGATTCGCAATGGCAGCAGCACCATCGATACCAAATTATTTTGCGTTACGTAATACGAAATCGAGTTTGACAGATATTATTTCAAAATTATTTCCAATTCGCAATCGATTCCTGCTTAGATAATAACCCTGCCGGTATCTCGTTCTTTCACTACGTCGACATCTTTTCGAAGCTTAATCACCGTGTCACTAACATCATTTATAGCCTGAAGCGCTTTTTCTTGGAGGTCTTTTTGTTGCTCTTGTGATTTTTGTACCGCGCCGAGCTTGCGTTCTTGTGATTCTTGTAATTCTTGTAAAGCGCCGAGCTTGCGTTCTTGTGATTTTTGTAATTCTTGTAAAGCGCCGAGCTTGCGTTCTTGTGATTCCTTCATTGCCTGAATTTCAGCCCTCTGCAGCTCCATCAATTCAATTAAACTTCCTAATTGAAGAGCCACTTGAGAGGTTGTAGAATCTACGGTGTCGCTGGTGGGCGTGGCTTGTCTGGTGGGTTTGGCCCGGTGGGTGGGGCCAGTGGGCGTGGCCTGAATGGGCGTGTCCTGGTGGACGGAGCCAGTGGGCACGGCTTGGGTCAAAGTAGGCGGGGCTTGAGCCAAAGTGGGCGGGGCCTGAGGGGCGTGGTCAGTAGGGGGTCTGGTGGGTGGAGCCAGTGGGTGGGGCTACGTCCACAGTGGGCGGGGCTACGTCCACAGTGGGCGGGGCTACGTCCACAGTGGGCGGGGCTACGTCCACAGTGGGCGGGGCTACGCCCACAATGGGCAGGGCTTGGTCCACAGTGGGCGGAGCTTGGTCCCCAGTGGGTGTGGCCTCCACAGCTCGTTGTGCCTTTGTCCTAACGCCCTCCTTGATGTCCTCTCTCGGAGTCAATGGCATCTCTAAATCTCACTTCCGACACCAGTTGTTACGTGTTAGGGTTCGAAGGATTTGGAGAGAAAGGCCTACTGACTCTTTTAAAGACTTTATGCATTAGTACTAGGTCCAATCACAAAGCACTAGGTCCAAACACTAAGCACTAACGATGTCCTAAGTCGTAGCCAAGTCGTAGGTTTCACTTGTATCACTCTTGATCACTAGTTTCGCTTCGAAGTCGCCTCGAAAGTAGCCCAAAAACTGAACTGCTTGGCTCGCCTCCCTGTGGCTATTTATATGGGCCGAGACGAGCCTCGAGACCATTCCAGAAATCACTCCACTCGCGCGAACGCGATCGACCGGGTTGGATGATTCTAGAAAGTCTCACGCAGGTACTTGGTTTTCGAGACTATTCTTCTCCTCTAACGCCATCTAGTATTGAGTAGGGGGTTTCGTGTTGTCTTTGTTCTTTAAGTGGTTTTACTGGTTGACGCTAGATGGCGGTCGTTGCTTTGTCTGTTCGTAACAATATTATTCCGATTCCGTAAGTTGAAAATTACTTATGTTATTAGAAAAAAATCAGATTTGACTGTAAGTTCTTTTTAACTTATGGTAGCGGACTGTTTTTACAATTACACAGTCTAAGAAATATTTTATCTTATATTTTTAGATACCATGATGAGGAGCTTCAAATTCCCAAGGGAGTGGCGGGGTGAACAAAACATACATCGTCTGATTTAGGACCACAGCCTAGACGCGTTGTACAGGTTGGGCGAATCAATTGAGCACATGCGTCATTTTTAAATTAATCAGTTGCAGACCGTATTAAAGATTTGTAATCTTGCTTTACTTTTTGCTAATAACATAAGTAATTGGATTCTTGAAAACAGCTTTAACGATTTCGAAGAAATTTTGTATGTAGATGGTTATCATCTCAAAAGAGGTTTCTAGATAAGTTTTATGGTCAGATAAAAACTACCAGGAGGCGCCGTAGCAGAATTGTTTTTAAAACGACTGGGCCGATTGAGATGCGGTTTTTTGAGTTAGATTAATTTTTTTGTTATGCTTCACAAGGGGGTGTGGCAATAGATATATTTCTCTAAAATAGCTGGGCCGATCTTGACGTAGTATGTTGCTCAAGTAGGTATCATCTAAGAGCAGGTTATTAAATAAGTTTTGCGGTTATAAACTACCGGCAGGTGCCATAACAGATCTGTTCCTCTTCAAACGCTAAGCCAGTTTTGATATGGTTTTTTAAATTACATTGGTAATATTTCAGAGCACGTTTTTGGACAGGTTTACCTATTATATAGCACCAGAAGGCGTTGCAATATGTATTTTAAAACTGATCAGATCAGACTGATGTTGATGCAGATTTTCGCATTACATAAGTATCACCTAAGAACAGATTTTAAGACAAGTTTTGCGGTTACGAACAACCAGGGGCGCTGAAGTAATATGTTTATTTAAAACGCCGTGGCTGAATAAGATGCTTTTTTTTGCACTTCATAGGTATCGGGTGATTGATAAGAGCAGGGTAAGAGCAGGTTCTTAGATTAAATAGATATAAATAAACACTGACACAAAATTTTCCTGTAACGTTTAAAAGTTATCACGTTCTTATGACAAACTGGAACAACGTCGAGATATAAAATCTTACCAAGTATCTCGGATGTAAAAGAAGTACGAGAAATTGACTCGGATATCGACTTAAAAAACTAGAGAAGATAATGAATGTACGCAGATGTGCAAAACGCGAATAAATGAACTCTTATATCGTGTGGGGGACGAGGACGAACGAGACTGTGCGCACCTCGTCCAGCAGTTTGATGTAGCTGAAGCCGCAATCATCTAGGTAGCGCGCCTCGAGCGCACGCACTTGCGCCGACGTGAGGAGCACCCCGAGCCGCGCCAGTACGCGTCGCACTTGTGCGCGCGATACGTGTCCATTGTTGTGCCTGCAACGTCGGTATACTGTTACGCTTGTTGAACTATATGGGGTGAGTGGAGGGTGGGGTATCGCTCACTCGTCGTGTTCGCGGAAGGCTGGACGTAGGTCGATGGACCGCTCCCGGACAGCAGCGCGTACACGCAGCAGTGCCGCCTGACTTAGATCAAGCTCGGCTTCGGAGGGTCCGCCACGTTCCTCAGCAGAGCCTAGCGGAGCTAAAGAAGCCACTGCTTGTGCCACCGCACCCGGCACCACATCCGGATGCTTCTCAAGCTCCTTCACTGTGAACACTGTTACCAAAAGGATTTCATACTCACTATCCCGATTGGTATGTAGGTCTACGGGAGCGACGGCGGGTTCCCACCCTGATCACAGTCGTCCTCGAATGTGCGCCAGCACACGCGCTCCTTGTCGTTAGGGTCGGTGTAGTGGCGTATCAAACACACTGTCTCCTGCGGCGACAGAACCGTGGACAACCCGGCCGCGTCCAAACCTCGCCTGAACTGTAGCGCCGTTATGCGGCCACAGTTTAGCGAGTCGAAGTCCTGGACATGTGGATGAAAGGTGTTGACCGTGCCGCTGGCGTTTGATTCAGGCAGATAGTGAGATAATATAAAACTTCACACCCGAAAGAATTCAGAGACTCGTATTTGATGTTGTATCACGTATTGTTGAACGCGCAGCATCATATCGATGAGGGAGCGCTCCGGACGCGGCGCCGTCAACACCGGGTGGAATACATCGCTGGCGCCGAGCGCCGCCGGTGACAGCCCAGCTTCCACCTCAGGCCGTGTCAACTTTGGTGGCGTCGTGTCAAGCACTGCAGCCGGATTGCGATACTCCTGCGCACATGACTAAAATGTGCTGCATACACAAGTATTAATGATCAACGGGGTGGAAGGTGCTCAGAAGGATATGCTTATACCTGACCAAGTCCCAGTGTGCTCCGGCTGCGAGCCGCCTCCACGGCTGCAAGAAACTGCACGTAGTCGATGGTGTACGAGTCTGCGCCGAAGCGGCGCACCAGCAGATAGAAGTCCTCAGGCGAGACGACCACCCCTATGTGCGCCAGCAGTCGTGCGAAGTGCGCAAACGTAACACGTCCGTCATTCTTGGCTACCTGTCATCATCGCAACGTGTATCCAAACTAAGATCGCGGCTCCAGACAACTTTTCAACAATGATCCATAACTACACATTCTTGTAATCGTAGTGGCAGCTAAGTCTCCAAATGTAGTTGTGATGTCCTGTCTAGAGTAAATAATATCAAATACACACATCAAAAAAGTCTAAGCAACACATACTATTTGAAATTATTAATCAATTATATCATTTCTTCCCAAGTAGGTAATACCTATGTAAACTTTTTTGATCTAGAGGACATACTGGCTGGTTGGAAAAAAAAATTCGAGTATCATTTGTTTTTTTTTCACAAATTCAAAAGCGAATGCATTTGTTTGAATTTTATAGCGTTTTATTTGCTTGTTAAAATTTAGTATTCTGTATCAATTTTATGGTTTAAACAATAATTTGAAAAAAGTTTTGAACAAATTTGGATTTTGAGACATTTTTTACGTCATGGAGCGACGTCATTTGAACGCAGATGAAATGCAAAGAGCTGTAGGGATGTTGCAAGCGGGAAGAAGTCAATCTCAGGTATCTCGGTATTTTGGTGTCAACAGAAGCGTTATTTGGCGTCTTCATCAGCGTTAAACTAACACGGGAGATCCTGCTGAGCAGCACCCAGGTCAAGGAAGGTGTACAACCACACGGCAAGATCGATACGTACAACTGACTGCAGACGCCAGCCGATGTTAACCGCTCGAGAGTCCTCGAGCGGTTAAGATACGTTTAAGGTTACAAAATTCAAGTGATGTTGTTGTTAGCTGCCAAACTGCGAAATCGACTGCATGAGTATGGCCTACGAGCACGAAGGGCCAATTAGGTGCCCACCGATACGTCACGGGAATCGCGCTCGTCGAAATGAATAGTGTAGGGAACACATTACATGGACCCGGGAACAATGGGCTAAAATTTTATTTTGCGATGAGTCTCGATTTGGGTTCAAGCCTGATACTAGAAGGGTAAGAGTGTACCGTCGTCCTGGAAATACTGAAAGACTGAGGTGCGTTCAGGAAGTGCATCCATACAACGGCTCAACAGTTATGGTATGGGCGGGTATTATGAAGAACAGACGAACTGAGCTCGTTTTTGTAAATTGTAACATGAACGCTGTAAATTACGTTGAGGATGTTCTAAGGCCTTATGTCCGTCCATTCGCACAAACGCTTGGCTCCAATTTCACGTTGATGCATGACAATGCGCCTTGCAACAATCCAACAACTGATGGACTTACTAAAATTTCATTGGGAGCAATTGCCGCAGGATAACATTAACAGTCTCAGTGATTCTATGAATAATCGGTGCCAGCAAGTTCTCCATAACAGAGGAGGCCACACTTTGTATTAATTTATGCAATTTTTGTACAACCATTTAATTTTAGTTTAAGTTTAGTTGATTAGGCACCTTACTTTGTATTACGTATATACAGTACTTACTCGTAATTATTGTTAATTAGGATTATTAACAAATAAATATAAAAAAAACAATTGTTGTTTAATATCAAAAAAGCATTAAAAAATAATATAAATAAGAAAATACTAAGTATTTAATGCGAAAACACATTGTAAAATTGAAATTTGTATGTGTTGCTTAGACTTTTTTGATGTATCTTGGTGTAAAAATTGATGAAAGCTTTAAACAGAAGTCATACATCTCAAATTGGTTCAGAAGAAATGGAAAAATTATATACATACAATATTTAAAACTCACAGGAGCGTTGCTGACAAAGGACTACCTACTATTTGTACTGACATAAAGCTGAACGTTAATGTGTTGTAAATTACTGCACGGCGTCATGGCAAGTCATATATCATTAAAGCAGAACGGGCACATTGTTGTTTTAAAAATATTCTCAAAACTTTAGTTGAGACATGCCACCTCCGGTGTATTTAAGGCTCCGGTGTGCTCACTGTTTGGAAGCTCTACATATTTATTTATTTATAGGTAAGTGTATACGCAGGTGTTATCGAACTGTAATCCTATAATATTTACTACCTTAAGCAAAAAGAGTTGACCGATGTCCAATCCCCGCAGTAAATAATAGATTTGCACAGAACTAACGCAGGTTTCTAGCTCCGAGGTTTTATAACAACGGAATAAAAAAATATTTAGTGCATGGATTGGGTTCATATGTTATGATTATGAAGTAATAGAGAAGCTGTTGTGTGGCATCATTTAGGTCCGTTGATCTTTTGTGTCTTCCTGTGTTTCCTGGTCTTGTGAATGTAAATTCTTTAAATATAATGCGATAACAATAGTAGATTGTTACACAAGGGGTGTAAGTGACCTATTTATTTAAAAAGGTCTTTCACCCGAGGTAAACATAATGCTTTTCATTACGAATATTAGGAAAAAAACGCGTAAAATCCATATTTGAACGTGACGAACTCATTTCGTATAAATAACTGTGTACGTAAATTATTACGACGCTTGCTTGTTATTGACGACCGCTTAGCCTAGTGGGTAGCGACCCTACCTACGAAGCTGGAGGACCCGGGTTCGAATCCCAGGTCGGGCCAGTATTTATATGATGGATATTGATACTGGTACCGGGTCTTGGTTGTTATATGTATGTGGTGTATTCGCTTAGTACCCAAAACACAAGCTAATGCTTAGTTTGGGACCTAGACGTTGTTGTCATGTATACGTTGTTATTATATTATTAGCACTCGTCAAAACAATTGAAGATCGAATGGCCACTTTCTCGCCTTATTTATGTTTCTTTTACTGTGGCATTCTACCAGCCAGAATTTTTATCATTGATGATGGTTAATATTTAGCTCAAATCTATGTAAATTAAATAGTAATTAATTTCAAAGTAAATTATAAGTATAAAGACGTATAACAAAATCGTTGATAATATTCTTTTATTACAATTTTACGCCGCGATTCAAAAGTGTTCTTGTATAAAAGTTGGGACATGGCTTGCATAGTTTTTTTTTTAAATTTTTGGACAGCAGGGAAAATCGTTTTCCAGGGGCGAAAAGTACTACTTTCATCCCTCTGATCAGGTAACTTCAAGCGTACTTTCCGTGAGTAATGAAAAGTAATCTATAAACTATAAATGATGTTAGGTCATGGGCCTCGGGGTCTGAAACACAGTACTTGGTGCTAGTTCGAGACCCGAATTTTACATCTATGTATTTAAATCTAGTAAGTAAGCAAAACCCTTAATGTTGTCTATAGCACATATAAATTTTCTGTTTGTTACCAATAAATAATAATTATTAGTATAAATGATTATCTGATCCATTGGACCCCATGCAAAAGTGCTGGGTGCTATTGACATGTAAGGCGTAACTGCCGTACCAGATGCAGATACAGTTCAAAATCCGTTTCTCGGTACAACGGACGAGGAAAGGAATGGATACGTCACGAGATGGAGCGTGGTGTACCAGTTCATAATCTTGGAAATAAGGCTTGAGCGGAATGTCGCGCGCTGCGATGGTGGCAAGCAAACAGCATAGTCGCCGCGTCTGCCACTCGTCCAGGCGGCAGCTTGGCGACTTGGGGCGCTCTCCGCCAGCCTCACACACGCGGCCTTGTCCCAGCGCCGCCCTGCGCCCGCTCTCTTCTGGAAGGTCATATATATAACGCCTAACGAGTGGCGTATGTATGTATACGTTTATTATTCAAGGGAGGAGAGCGCGGGTTTTTGCACCTTCGCCGTGTATGAGCTGGCAGAGTTGATGATAGAGCACACGGCCGTCCGCTGCACGGAAATAGTCTGCCAATTGAGCGATTTCATCGGCGCTGAGAGCAGCAGCAGCGCGCAGCGGACCCGCTAGCACCGACACAAATTGGCTTTCGGAGAGCAACCCTGTGTGGCGTGGGTCTAGTGGTGTTAGCCACTGGCGCAGATCCAGTCCCACGCGGAATACGGCGGCGCGCAGTTTATTGCACGTGCGCCACACGTCTGCCTGCCGCATCATCTGCACACACGCACACGTGGTGAACTAGCCGTTTTCAATGCCATACGACTGCTCTAAAACGGAACCAGATGCAACCTCCGATCTTGTTACATATTTGTGCAATGTGTCAAGATTGCATTTCATTCCACTGTGAGAAACAGCTGTCAATACGGGTTTCCTAAACTACAACCCTAAAGGGGTTAATAATAATTTAGAGGGCGGTCCGGGTATTTGACAAAACCAATTTTATATATAAATTTTCAAAAATGCGAAAATGCGAAAAAACTAAAAAGATATGTACTTGTTATAAAGGCTTTACTGTTATTACAACACTTGAACTAACAGTCAATGACTTTTACAATGTTTATTTTCTGGGTGGCTCGTTGCTCCTATCCGCTTCGTTCTTCGCAAATAAACAATCCTAACCTAACCTATAAATTTTATTTCAAAGTGGTGGAATCACCCTGCCTTGGTCGGATTTCGAATGGATCAAAATGCTTCTGGGTGGCTTGTCGCAATCTTCTAATTACTAACTCTAAACAATAGATATTTATACAGATATTATAAGGTTGATGGTTTGGGAAAACCAGACCCCGCTGTCGCATGAGTGAGCAATGTGTGAGACACGAACGAGAGCTTATCGATATAACAGCAATGTTTGCGGTTGAAGAAAGTGCGGTAGCGCTTTCCAATGTAGCCCGCTGAAAAGTTACAAAATATTTAATCAGGTTTATGGGGGAGGGGTGTAGGAACCTCATGCAGTAAATATTTTTTAAGGAAATGAAAAAAAATTATAAGGCTTATTAGTGGCTCGTCGCTCCGCTTCGCTTCGCTTCTCGCATTATCACAAGCAAACCATAACCTAACCTATTTTTTTTAAATGATGGACCATCAACCTATATTAGCCAGAATTCAAATTGATCATTTTTATAAACATGATTTTCATCAAGCAACAATGGAAAGCCGACCCGAAAGTGCCGCAGTAGTAGCGATGTGTGATGAATTGAAGTGTGTGATGTGTTCATTTCCGGTGATAGTTTATAATATTATGTGGATGTAGTAACAGGGTGGGAATAGCTGTCTAGCGGTGAATTCAAGTGGTCTACCGTGTCATGCATCTTGAGTGCTTGGATCGGTCACGCCGGCGTCGCTACGAATCGATGAGATCTCAAACACTTTCTTATTTTTGTTTCAATGTGAAAACTATAATTACTTTCAATTTAGACGTCAAACGGTCAAACGATTGTATGAATTTGTGGCAATTGATTATGTCAGAGAGGACAGGAGCGCGACCGGTCTGCCCTCTGCTGCCTCTGCCGATAAGAATAACGCTGCGTTCAAAATATTGTCGACAGATCTAGTTTTCACAAGAATTAATTTATAATTTAACCATAAAGGTATATATACTAGGGTAAGAGAGGAACACAGTGTGCGAATGACATCCAGCTCTTTGCGGAAATCCTAAACGCGAGAAAGAAACGCAACAAAATCTGTCATAAAACCTCTTTGACCACATTTAGGTTCCGTTAGCGACTTGTCAAAGTAAGGTCCAGCTTTTGTTTTCTATTTTGTGCTTTAATCATTCTGAAGTACATAAATTAAATCTTGTTAATTGTGTATGTAAATGGTATTGTGTTCTGATTTAGATTGCACTGTAACATATGATAATAATCCAAATAAAGAGAGATTTCACATGTAAGTACTGCCAATAACATACTGTTATCTTAATGCTTATTTTTATAAAAAGCAATCCTAAATTTACTTGGTTATACATCAATAGTATACCGTAAATACTCTATTTTGTAAATAATTTGTTATTTTAAACAATTATGTGTAAGATACAAAAATATTGTGTAAAATTACAATCAAACAAATTGTGACGTTGCGCTAAAAACAGTGAAGTTGGATCACCCTCTTCCTTCCGGGGTCTTCGATTCGAGCCGCAGTTGAGCCGACAGCAGCCTACGTGCTGCCCTGGAGTTCTGCGCCATCTCTCATGGAGTATTCAAGACTGTTCTGGAATACGACCCATACGACTGGTACCCAGCCAGGTCACTAGGCGTCGCTACAATCTTGGAAAGGGGTCGGTCAGGCTATACTTGAATACAGCACTTGTTCTAACAAATTGCCGTTTCACTTTAGAACCCCCTATCACCTACTATCTGTTGGCGAAGAGCATAAAACGCCACCCAATTTAGCATAGGGATTGCACAAAATCTATCCATATGTCGATATTTTCAAATATAAATATTTTGTATATTTAAAATTACCTAATTGCACCTATTCCACTGGAAAGATGTCGTTAACTGTTTTTAAACATATTGGGAGGTTTATTTAGCCTGGCAGCACATTGTAAGAGAAAGTATGACACCTATACATTTATACTACGCATAGGATATGTATAAATCATCGGTATAAATACAAGAATTGCTCATATGAAAATTATATAAGATATATACACAAATAATTTTAATCGTAATTTATTTATGATTTAAAGTCTGACGTTCTATCTGCTCTCTGATTAAGAACGTCGTAAATAATTTAACTTTGAATTACGAAGTTACTGTATACAATAATTTAACCTCATTTTCCTCCAAGAAACTGCAGTGTTAAAAATGCTTCCTGATAATGATGACTATTTAATAATATCCAGGTTTCTTGTAAATTGTGAATACTGAATTTGTGCCGGTAGGGGTTTCTTTCTTTTTCATTTATGCTTACTTAGTATATTAAGTCTTTATTTCAGCACTAATATAAGACGAATTTGAAGAAAAAAGTCCATCACAGTAAAAATATCAATTTTAGGCAAATTATCATTTTGTCTTTTACAAAAACTTGTTCCTTTATAATCAAATAAAACTTAACTACCTATTACATAAAGAAACAAAAGATATTATCGACTTGGATGAAATATAGGAATTTCATCCAAGGCATAATTTGTGGTGCAGTGAGACGACGCGACACTCGATCGAGTAGGCAATGTGACGTCACGGGCAGTAAGAGGCCATCAGTACGAAAATACATAAATTTCAATAATTTATTTCTCAGTCATTTATTGACGAATTAAAAAAAAAAAACTTTCACTGTTTTATTAGTTTTGGTTTACCTTTCAATTCTATCGAGTTAAATATGATATTCATCATGAAACTTCTCCATTGTAAATGTTTTTGTTTTGTAATTCTCATTTTTTTGTTTACAAAGAGTGCTAAAAAATTGGTTTGTTATGCGTTGCAACATGACGTATTGTCATTAAAAATAAAAATGGTTCATTTATACTGTTTTATTTATTACATGGTTTGTATTCAACTAAATATTAAAATTTCCATAATGATGTAAACACTTTCTTTACTTCTTTCTGCAAATTTTTTATTATCAACTATTAACAAAAAAAATGTTGATTGGTGTAAAGGAAATGGCATTTGAATTGATTGATTGATGATTTGTCATTTTAAAAAACAAAAGTTAGAAAAAGTAACTCAAAACTAAAATTTAGTAGTATAGCAGATTCAAAATAATAAAAAGGATTGCCGATTTCGACTTATGATAACGCAGTAATTTCAACGACACATTATCATGAAAGTACTACGTGCTATCGATAATATAAAAAACATCCATGCACATCACTAAAACTAGCTCAAACTCATGTGAATTTCGCACACATACTCATTTCCGTTTCGGTCATGCGATGTTTAGATGTCAGTTGGTCTCCTACGCTAGTATATGTATGTCTATGAATTTAATTAAATTTTTCCGGTGTGGACATGGTGTGGACCTAGGACAGTCTGATCACTTTAGGTCCGTAGAAAAATGGAAAAAACGTATAGTTTTGTCCTGACCGTCTCTCTGTCTGTATAATTGTTTGTTAGTCACAGCTACTTTATTTCGATACTATTGGCATTATATAGCCCAACTTTGTAAGGTAGGCAACGTGTAATCTATGATTCCAAAAACATTTTTTTGGCATTAGTCGTCATCGCCATACAAGTATCTGAAAGAATACTTTTTTTATTCAAACTAATAGTTGTTCAAATATGTGTTCCTGAATCCCTAAAAAATTTGCCCCCCTTTAACTTTTTAATTAAAGCGTGGAAAATTTTGGAATAATTCACGGTTTGAATAAGATACGTTGAGTAGTTTTTGAGATATTTGTTTTTAAATGACTTCAAAAAAGAAGGAGGTTTCTCAATTCGACCGTATATATGTTTTTTTTTATTTTTTATTTTTGTATTTTTTTATGTGTGTTCAGGGATAACTTCGTTGTTTATGAACCGAATTGGATGATTTTTTTTTTGTGGAAAGAAGATATCTCAGGAGTGGTACCATGATAAAGAAACCAGGATCTGATCATGGCATCCCAGAAAAATCGAGGGCAACCTTCAAAAATCGTATTTTAAAGTTTAGTATTTTAAATGTTTTTATAAAGTACTACTACTAGTACTATTTAATGAAGGCCGGAAGTAGATCTGATGATGGATCTGAAAGACAGTCGAGGGAACTCTTCAACGATTTACAGCAATCACCTGGTGTTTGGACTTGATTCATTTCTATTGATGAGATTTTTGCACCCATATGGATTATAAGTGCCATTACAGGTCTGATGATGGAGACCATACACAATCGAGGGAACTCTTCAACGATTTACAGCAATTACCTGGTGTTTGGACTTATTTCATTTCTACTAATGAGAATTTTGCACCCATGTGGGTTATAAGTACCATTACAGGTCTGATGATGGAGACCGTACACAATCGAGGGAACTCCATAACGATTTACAGCAGTTACCTTTTGTTGGGCTTACTTCATACGGTTCAATATGCCAAAATGTTCAGTTCACACAAAAATAATACTTAATTAAAATTGAAGGGTTACATAGGAATACCACTAACTACTAGGCATGCTGATGCCTCAAGTTGACACGGAATTTAAGTTCCGTAATCGCGGCGCTGTCTCATTTGAGTAGCACGTTTAGAAGCCCCATTTATACTAAACTAGCGACCGCCCGCAGCTTCGCTTGCGTAGACTACGAATTCCTGTTATAGGTACTATTAACGTTCGAGATGGTTTATACGTACTTTTTGCTGGAACCAATTTTGGTTACACCCATTCAAACTTTCAATCTTCATTCCCCTTCCACCCTTTAAAAAAACCGATACAATTTTTCATCTCCCGTTTCCCACCCTTAAAATGTGGAAATCTAAAAACCCTTAAACACGTCATTATTTGAGTCCCTCCATTCCCATCCTTCAGTTTGAAATTTCTAAAAAAGCCTTTCTTAACTTAATGCTCACGTTATAAAATAAACCTATTTTCCAAATTTAAGCTTCCTAGACTTAGTAGTTTTGGCTGTAGTAGTTGATAGATCAGTGTGGACAAACGACAGACAGATAGACAGACAAACAAACACAAAAAGTTGCTTATGACACTCTTGACAATCTTCTTTCACGTCTGCAAAGTTTCATTAAAATTTGTTCAGCCGTAGTGGAAATTAGCTCGAATAGATAAAATTGAATTGAATAGACACATAGACGTACCGACAAACAGACGGACAAAAAGTAGCTAATGTCAAATCTCTTGACAACCTTCTTTCCCGTCTGCAAAGTTTCCTTAAAATCTGTTTAGCCGTTTTGGAGATTAGCTCAAATAGACAGATACACGTACAGACAGACAGACGGACAAAAAGTAACATTTGTTAGTTTTGACGACCTTCTTTTCATACTTGAGATGTTTCATTAAAATTTGTTTAGACAGATGGACGTACAGACAGACATACAAAAAGTTCTGTATGTCACTTTTGACTACATCCTTTCCATATGTGTAAAGTTTCATCAAAATCGGTTAAGCTGTTTTGGCCGAAACCTAATTGCTCGAATAGACAGACAGTTCGTTTTCATATATATAGCCTATAACCCTCTGCTAGATTTAGGCTATCAAAGGCAAAAGAAAAAAAATTTCAAATCCGACTGGTAGTTTCAGAGATTAGCGCATTCAAACAAACAAACAAACTCTTCAGCTTTATAATAAGTATTTCTATTATATCAATTAATAGATTATAAGATAATAAGAAAATAAGATAATACTGAAAACCGTATCAAAGTCTATTGCGTGGTTTGGAAGTAAAAAGTTAACGAACAGAGGCAGACAGCGAATTTATTTTCTCCCGCTATAGTTTTCATATTTCGATAAAAACTGCTAAGATATTAATTTAAATTGTGTGGTGTAAAGGGCAATTATAATACGCATGAAATGCTTAAAACAACTAACGTATTTGATTTGATAAGGATTAATATTACGTTTAAAAAACATCTTCGCAAATAGTACATAATGTTAGAACAAATTTGACTGTCATAAAAAAGGTTATAGTAAGTTAACCTTAAAAGATACACATATGCTGTCGCGGACTTTTGGTTAGAACTTTTAAAGGGGAACAATTCCGTAATACATGATTTTTGGTTAACATCAACCGTTTACGCAGCGCGTGCGACGGAAGCTCTCAAAAGGAATAATTTTTCCCGTTTTCGCAACATTTTTCATTGATGCTCCACTCCTATTGATCGTAGCGTGATGTAGTATAGCCTATAACCTTCCTCGATAAATGGACTATCCAACACAACTATAATTTTTCAATTTGAACCAGTAGGTCCTGAGATTTGCGCGTTCAAACAAACAAACAAACAAACTCTTCAGCTTTATAATATTAGTATAGATACAAATAAGTTACAGATGCGTTCAACTAAAAATTGAAAAATAAAATAATTTTCAAAAAAAAAATAAAAACCGACTTCAAAAACATAAACTAAAAAGTTAAAAATAAAATTTTCACTTTAAAGAAAGGAGCATTAACAGGCGGCATATAGTTAATGAAGTCGGTGCCTACTCACTCAGACACTTTCAATGGGTACTTACTAGGTAATAACAATTACAACAATTATATATTTATAACTACAATAAATATAAAACACAATTTCTATTTATTGTAGTTATAAATCTATTATATTTTTAAAATTGGTACGCAAAGTAGGTACGAAGCTCTTCGAGCGTGAGTTTGATTCGCAATTTTTTATATATGGCTGGAAACTAACTGTCGTAACGGCACAGCATAGCAAGATCTACATATTTATTTAGTATCACAACCAAAAATTAAAAGTGTGTCTCAGACAAAAAGAAAATATTCAACATTTGATAAAAATCCATTATAAAAATGTATTGGAACATTTCGTTCCACAAGCAAAAAATATCTGCCGCCCAGCTTTCTTTACCTTTGCAAAACAATAGAAATGATTAATATTTAATTAAAGTGTTAATTAAAAAGTCATCATTTCAGGTCAGTAGAAATTACGTAATTTTTAATAAAATTAAGCACCGGACCCACTCTTCATAGAATAAATCAGACAGTAGCGTACGAGTATATTCGTACTTTTATGCCACTAGTATTTACGGAACGTACATTACAGACGTCATTTTGACCGACCTACTTATGTAAAGTTCATTTTCAGGTCTTTTCATGGAATTTCAGAACCAATATTATAACACTGGCCGCGTTTTCAACAAGTGATATTACGTTGCATCATATGCATGTACATTGCCGAAGCGATCAGCAAGCTGAAGTGGCAATGGGCCGGTCACATTTGTCGTAGAACTGATAACCGATGGCGTAGGTAGACGAGTTCTCGAATGGAGGCCACGTATCGGAAAGCGAAGCGTTGGATGCCCCCCGGCCAGGTGGACAGATGACCTGAAGCACCATACCGGGGGTAGTTAAATGCGAAAGGCGAAGGACCGTGTGTGGTGGCGAGCCTTGGGAGAGGCCTATATCCTGCAGTGGAGAGACACGGGCTGATGATGATGATGATGATGAAACGCATGTAAAATCATAAGGTCATATCAAATAATATAAATTTCTCTGATAATATTATTTAATATGCACTGTCCGAGACTTCGTTTGCTTGATTTTATAATAATAATATTTTTTTAAATTTTTATTATAGTTTCTACAATTTCGAAAGTACCTACGTAGTAATTTAGGAAGCCTAAATACATTAGGAAATTAGCCCGAATAGGCTGACAAACAGAAAAAAAGTAACCTATGTGCCTATGTCACTCCTAAGCCTGATAACGTTTATGTCGTGTCTACGAAGTTTCATTAAAATCGGTTTTGTCGTTTTAGAGATTTTATAGTGAGCGTCACTTTATAGTATACTGCCGTGGGTGCCGAGACACGCATCACAGAGTCCGGTTATGCACAATTGTGGCCAAGGCTTGTAGGTACCTACTTTTCTCAAAGAGGCGTGTAAATTAATGAAATTTTCATACGTTTTCATAAAATGTGTCTGTCATCTGTTCTTCGATTTCGGTGGTAAACAATTTTCAATAATAGATTTTGCACCTTATTGCATATCAGGTGATTCTATAATGTCTTCATCACTCGTAGAACACATTTTCAATAATTATAGTAAGTAAACATAAATTATGTAAGTAAGTATTAAGTGTAAGTGTAAGTAAATTAATTATTATAAATATTAAGTAAACACTAATTATATTGACAACTGCATAATAATAGTTCGAAATTTAATTAAAACTTATATGAGTTATCTTTTAGCTACTTATCAATGTCGGGTATAAAAGAGTTCGTTCCATTTTCAAATTACATATCCGACCGCTCGAGCACGTCAAATTGCGGAACACTTTCTGGTCCGGTACTGCAAGTATGATTTATCCCAAAGAAGGTCGTGCAAGATATGGTCGTATATCGTAGCATCTTTGAGAAAAAATAAATAAAATATTTTTAAAGTAGAGGTTTCGTACTTCAAAGGTAATTTTGAGAAACACACCAGTTGTGTTTTATATAAATATGTACAGTTCTCACAATTTAATCAGTTTAAACAATGTATTTAACGTGGACTCCAGTTTTGTGTGTGAAGGAGGTTGCGCGGGTGTGTACATCAGTAAACTGATGTGTAGGTGCGGACTTATGTATAAAATGGTGTTAATAGGACAAGCTGTTAAATTACTAGAAACTACGATGCAATTTTATAGCGGTGAAATCTTCAACGCCTGCGAGTACCGTATCTCAAACGAGTTGTTACTTAGACAAAATTGTAAAGTTGTTCGTTTCAAATAAATTTGTTAATTGTAGGTAACTGAAATGCAGCTAAGGCCGTGTCAGCTATGGTACTGGCTGTTGCTACGCCAACTACGCGCTCTGTCGAGTTGTCTTCGTTACAAACGTCGATGTAAGGAAGTTCCTTGCGTGCGAATTCCTTAGATGAGCTACTGCTGGCCAGGCGGTGCGGGGGAATGCTTCATCGCATGCGCGCCACGATCGTCCGTGACGTCATCGACATCGATCTGCCGGGCTTCGAGGTTCGACGGCACGCGCCGCACAAAGGCAGCGGCGCAGCCGTCCGCCGTTACGCTCGAAGCGCCCGCGGCCGCGGCGGCGCGCCCATGTGCGGGCTAAGCTTCAGGACCAGGAACAGCCCGTCACAGAAGACCTCGCTGCGATGGGGCGACAGCTGCCGCCGCCCCGCAAGCCGCGTTCACGCACGGGCACCCTCTCGCTGTGACTCTTCAGCCTGTACGTCTGCTGTTAATACCGTACGTGTATAGCATCGAGCACGGACTCGGGCTGAACACGGGCAGTAGTCGGGAGTGCCGGGTCCCTAGGAGCAGAGTGTCACATTAAAGTAAGTAGTGGTTCACGATTCGCTCATTCTCTTAAAGCGAGCTCTCTCATCAGCCCATTCACGCTTGATTACTCCCTACTCTGACTGACCATCTGGCACACGCGATGTCGAAGAAGTGAAGTTTTTATATCACAAAACATCTGTTACCTGTAGGTTGTCAATGAGATCCGAAATATTTCGTGTATTCATTAAAGCATCTCGAGATACATTTAATTACATAACAACTGTTACGGTTGGCAAGAAATTGATTTTTATTCATCGAACAAAGGTACTCATTTGAATAATCATTTGTTTTGTTAAAGTGAAATCAAATAGGTTTTAAAGACGGAACTGAATCCTCTTTTGAAAAATCTTTTATGAATTTTCAGTACTCTCGTATTCTAGTTCATTATTGAAAAACTGGTTTAAAAAATTTAAAAAATGTGTGTTTTAGAGGAATTTCGTTTCTCGAACGCCGATCACCGTCCTGGTTTTTGCTCGATTTTTTATGTACCGGTGCGGCAGCGAAGGTTCTGCAGAGGGTCCATAGAGTCGCCAAGATGATTAACATCGCGGGCGTGGTGTCGATCGTGCTATTCTACGTGCTGATCCTGGCCGTGGGGATATGGGCGGCGCGCAAGAAACCAGCCGGAGACGATTCCGAGGAGGAAGTGATGCTGGCAGGTCGTTCCATCGGCCTCTTCGTCGGCATCTTCACCATGACAGGTGATCACGCCCCGCTTGGCGTTCCTTATGACGTGAATGAAGTTTTCTTATATAATGTACATTTAAGCCACCCTTGACCCTTGACTTAGAAGCTTGAGTTTTTTACAGATATAAGGGACCAAACAAAGTATTCGATATTAATTTCAGCTTCTTACGAGTACATCCCTCCACACATATAGGAGAAAAAAGATTTTAACAGATAGAGAAAAAGACGGACAACGAAGTAATCTTATATGACTACATTTTTTTCTTTTTTTCCTTTTGTGGTACGGAACCTTAAAAATGGGATTGGGTGAATGATAAGGGTAATTACCCGCAACCAGACAAACAGTGTAAATCGCCTGCCACTGTTTTTAGTCATACCCCAAGCGTATCTCGTAAAATGTTTCAATTTGACGTAAGTACTCATGTTTAAATCTTTACCCTGCATATTTTGAAGTGTAGGTACTTATATCGGAAAATGAAGTAGGGCATTTTATGGTGTCATATTTTTCGTGTTATTAGAACGCTGTGGTCAAATTAATTTATTCTATGAGAAATACGTACCAAAGACCATTTGTGAACCAATATTTTGAAAATTGACATATGTTTTGTGATTTCATTTTGCATGAGACGATGACTCTTTGTATTTCTTTCTTTTTTATTGTTCTCAGTTCGATGCTAAAAGCAATTATTTAAAAATAAAAATACAAACATACATAGCTATAGTCTTCATCGTCGCCTGTGTAAGGAAAAAGTATTTAAATGTGTGGCAAATTTGGTGCGAGCATTGGCTTGTTCCTGCAAACTGTTTCGGTGAATAGTTCATAGGTATTTTTAGGCATTTCTCCAATTGCCTCTAACGCTCACAAACGGGTCGGGGAAAGGGATTGGAATTTGAATTTGAAGCCATGGAGTTCTAACCAACAAAAACAAGCTTCTTGAAGCTGAGACTTTGGATACCGAAAGCGTTTTGACAAACCACAATGGGTATTGATCAATAATTTTGACATTACATTGGAATACTGTTATAATGTAGAAAGCCTGGAGTAGGTGCTGATGTTTTTTCTTAAATTTGATGTATTGATTTTCAAGGAATAATCGATTGTTAGAAATTAATATCTGATGACATAACTACCTACTGCTAATTATAGCATATCCGATACACATGTTCTATATATTGGGCTTGTTTGTATGGCCATTGGCCATCGACCGTTGCATGTAGTAGTGTCGTCATATTAATGTTTCACAATTCTTTTATATCTCTGTTATTACTCCTCCAAAAACTCAATTTTTTTTCTGTTGAATACAGTGTTACTGTTTTTTGACAGTTGGAAGTTAAATTAAAACATGTACCTAATTAGTAATTATTAAAATATAAAAACATTAGGTACGTAAAATGCTTGAGGGCACACATTAATTTACCTATATACTTTTTGGTATAGAATCTGAAGTGTGTGCACTTGAACGGATTTGATTTTACATGTTTTTTGGAACGTCATTCCGCGTTATTTTTAAATCACATAAAATAGGTTATATAGAAGTGTCACGTAGGCGTAACACGCGTGGGCTCAATGAAGTAAGTGTGGTGTACATACAATAAAAAAGTACTGTCGTAATTGTTCGTAGATAACAACTTAAGTAGGTGTGATTGGTCAGAAATAAGATGTAAAGGCTATAAAGCTATACAATGTGACTCAATTGAATGCTCCTGCAATTGACATTTCAAATTTTTAACCCATAGAGTAAATAAATTTGGCTGCAGCAACAGTAACGTTTACGTATAAAAACAAAAGTCTCGTATTTTATTTTCGATACAATGATAATTTAAGGTGGGACGCTGCCTGTATAGTGCAGCTGTTTAATAATAGATGGAGCCACCATACAAATAAAAGTTTTAACTGACTTTAAGTCAGTTAAAAACATTAAAGAGAAATATTTTTTATAGTCGCATGTTATGTTTTATTAACTGAAACCTAGAAATGTGTTTATAAAAAAATATAAATCATTTCTTTGTATGGTTGCTCCATCTATTATTCAATAACCGTACTAGACAGGCGTTCCCTCCTTAAAGTTGTTTCAAAAAGCACTTTTAAAAGTTGCTTAAAAAGGTCATGACATGACGTCGATTTATACTTAGTTTTTACCTTTCTTCTATGGAAAAAAAAAATTGTCGTTTTAATAGTCCACATTTAGTTGACGTTATAAAACTTTATTAAAACTTTCAGCGTTTTCAGCTTGGATAGGATAAATATGCTGGTTTTTGCATAAACTATTGAAAATTTAATATGAGAAAGATATGTATATATATACCGGGTGTTCGGCTGCTCGTAGTCCGAACTTACAGAGCGTGTAGGACTTACAGAACTAATAAAAAAATTATAACTTTGATTATGGTCAGCTGAGTTTTTGCGTCGAGAGCGTTTCTCACATAGCAGTTCCCTTCGGATAAACGTTTCCATTTACAACGTACCAAAAAATTGCTGCAGAAAGTCGCCCTGTTCATTTCTTACCATTTGATTATGGGAATTTGATCATGATACGAAAAAAACCAACAGTTAACCAAACACAACGAACGAGTTGCAACTTGTTTACGGGCCGCCGCCGCACACGCGTCTCCTTCATTGCCTGATGCGCTTCGGGCATTTTATACAATACCTAGGCAATGTATGAAATGAATTGTATTATATACATTGCCTGAACGTTTTAGGCAATGTATATAATGCCTAGGCGTTCTATACAATGCCGGATTATACACATTGCCTATAACATATATATATTTCGACTAGCTTCAAAATGCTACAAACGGCTTGTTTATTTTCCTCTGTGAGAAAATATGTAATGTTGTCTACTTGTATATTCGCTTTCCAGTTCCAGCTAGATGCTTTTTTCAAACATTGTAGACAATGCCATGCCATGCCATCAGCCCATTATACTCCACTGCAAGGGCTTAGGCCCCCCCGAGGCGAGGAGGCTTGGAACTCAAATCCACCACACTACTTCAATGCGGGTTGGCGGATCGTATCGACCGCCATCTATTGACAGCAACTAGGACCGACTGCTTAAAATGCTCTCCGAGGCACAGAGTCAGTAATCATTATGTACTTAAGTCAGAAACACTCATTGGTATACGCTCGGATTCGAACCACGGCCACACAGCCCTGTAAATTTGAAACAGGTACGCTGCGCTTGGGCTATCATCACACTCAGACACAGAATCATTGTAGACAATGATTATTGTTAAATCGTGATTTGGATTGTATGGGACTCTTGAGTTATCTTTTGTTACTCACCCTGCATAATACTAGCACATTGTAAGAATTCACTACGAAAATTATCCCAACCACCTAGGGTCAAAGGGTTATAGTTACGCACGAGAATGAATGAGTAGTTGACGTGCGTCAACTTCGAAAAAGTCATGGTTTTGCTTTATAGGTAATATGTTTTTGTTATCGGCATGCCTATATACTGAAACCTACTTTATGCGTGACCCAACATGCCTTTGGCGAATTTATTTAATAATATTTCGCGTAGTACTGTACGAATAGGATGCGTCGCACATCTGTCGTGCCACCTCAACCTTTTGGAATGAAAAATAATATTTCCGGCTATATAATGTTATTGTTTTATCAAGTGGAATAAGTTCAATTTATGAGCTGCATAACCTACGAAAAAATATAAAAAAATCGTTAGTTTAATAAATGTCGTGTTGTGTAGAAAGTGGTCCAGATGTGTATGTGTGTTTGAATGTATTTGTGTGTATGTGTGTGCAGCGACGTGGGTGGGCGGTGGGTACATCAACGGCACGGCGGAGGCCATCTACACGTCGGGGCTGGTGTGGTGTCAGGCGCCCTTCGGATACGCGCTCTCACTCGTTTTTGGTAAGTGTTGCTTTTATCTTTCATGTAAGGCCTTTTACCTATCTGCAGAAATTTAAGCATTGTCATATTCGAAAGAATAAAGATGTGACTAGAAATGAACCGTATGATACGTATATATAAATAAAACTAAGAGTCGGGTTCAGGTATCTATCACAAGAATGGTTGTTTGCTTATAAATTGCTTGATCGAAACTAGTCTCAAGTACATTAATTGCAACGAACAGAGCGTATAATTTTGTATGGTTGCTCTTTATCTTTAGACGTCTAGCCCCGTTGACGGCAAAAAACGCATTGGGGACGCTGAGATTGCTACGATAAAACTCGTTCTGGTGCGTTTGGCAGTCGTGGATCTGCATGTCGTCTTGACGACTGCGCTTTGACAAATATAGACATAGACACTAGCGCTCTTATGATTGTTCAGGGTTTACAACAATTGATTCTCAAATTAACATATATATTCAGAACTCATTACACAACTTTACTTTATACCGGCCTTTATTTTATAATTAAATAAACTATACATTTTTAAGTATGATGCACTACTTACCTCAAAGTTAGAATACGTTTTCGTATTATTATTGGCCGTTATTGTATTTTGTTTCATATTCTCCCATTGGAAAAAATGGAGCTTAAAAATACCAGACATTGTTTTACGCAGCAACTATAAATAGTGTGACCACAGTGTGACGGTCAAAATAGATTGAATAAATACAACGCTTTATTGCCACCTTTGTGCTGGCGTCATTTTGACCAGTGTTTTACGCGGGTGTACACAGGGGGCATCTTCTTCGCCAATCCGATGCGCAGACAGGGCTACGTCACGATGTTGGACCCGCTGCAGGACCTGTTTGGCAGCCGCATGGGAGGCCTGTTGTTCCTGCCCGCTCTCTGCGGGGAGGTCTTCTGGGCCGCGGGCATTCTCGCCGCCCTCGGTAAAGCAAACTGACTTTATTATTTATTATATTCAATAGGTACTACACATAAAACTGAGCAGGCGTCAATAAATTTCGAAGCTTATAATTTGAAGAGTTGACCAAGCCCTTACTTACTCGTTTTTTTACAATGTTGACGATATCAAAGTACATCACAGAAATTAACTGCATCTTCCTAATGTAAACTTTGTGCAAGAAAAAGACAGTACACTATTATGCTCACATATTTTTTCTCCTTAAATATTGTTTAAAATTTTAATTCTAATCTATATAATAGATAAAACGTCTAAAAAATTAATTGGCTATTAGTAAACAATAGCTTAATTAAGTATTTAATTCATAATCAATATCGGAGAAAACTTGATGCCAAATAAATGTACCATTTAAGCGGCGAAGTGGCTGCGGGCGAGCGTGCGTATTGTTGCAGGCGCAACTCTGGCCGTCATCATCGACATGGATCAACGTAGCTCGGTGATCTTCAGTGCGTGTGTAGCCGTGTTCTATACACTGTTCGGCGGGCTATATTCCGTCGCGTACACGGATGTCATTCAGCTGTTCTGCATTTTCCTGGGATTATGGATGTGCATACCTTTTGCGTGGGCCAATCCACACGTCAAGCCTTTATCTTCCATGGACGTAGACTGGATCGGAGAGGTGCAGCCAAGCTACTACTGGTTTTACCTCGATTACGGCCTGTTGCTGATATTTGGCGGCATACCGTGGCAGGTGAGGGTCTCTCCGTCAGCCTCGACTGCCGCTGGTCGTACTTAAGGAACTTTCAAACAGGACGTTATCTATCTCTAGATGCGACGATCTCATCGTTGGAGCGATTCATTCTATTCTTGAGTGAAACAGATGGGCCGTGTTCCCTAACACTCTTTGTTGATAATGTGTACCGAGTTAGAGAATAAATTAAAGAAAGAGATCACCAGCGAATCGCGATCGCTCAACGTTCAGATTGTCAAGTAGGATCGGATCGCGTCCCGTCTATTGAGGTGTTTATAACCGACGCGTTGGTCCATGCAGGTGTATTTCCAACGCGTGCTGAGCAGCAAGACGGCGGCGCGCGCGCAAGTACTGTCGTACGTGGCCGCCGTCGGGTGCATCTTCATGGCCATCCCACCCGTGCTCATCGGAGCCATCGCCAAAGCTACCGGTGGGTTTGTGAAGTAATTGGTCTTTAAATGTGCAGTAATTAAGGCATAAGCGTCAAAATAACTATGATGCTCGTCGGCGTGTGCAGCGTGGAACGAGACGAACTTCCATGGCGAGCTGACGAGCACGGGCGAGTTGCCTCCGGACCAGACGTCGATGATCTTGCCGCTGGTACTGCAGCACCTGACACCCGACTTTGTGTCGTTCTTCGGGCTGGGGGCAGTATCAGCTGCTGTCATGTCGTCCGCCGACTCCAGTGTGCTCAGTGCCTCCTCCATGTTCGCCAGGTGCCATTAATGTATCCTAAGCCATTGTTCAGAATTCATTGATTGAAAGTGATCCAATCGTAAATTGTCAGTTATCTATGAAATGTATAACTTTGTTCGCAATAGAAATTTTTGCGGCGTTGATCTTACCACATCTAATCGATCGGCTCGATATCTCGATACTCAGTTGATCCGTACCGAGTATCGAGCACTACCACCAACCATCGATCAATTATCGATTAACCGTCTAATAATTATTGTTTGGCTTATATCCGCCGATCAAACAATGCTTCCACAGCAATAGATCAACGTCGATCGATTTGATCCATTCGACGATGTCTACGATGTCTACCGCGCAATACAATATGACAGGACAAAGGTAGTTTACTCGCACCGTGTCGAGTTTTGTGTTGAACGACATCGTATTTACAGAAACGTGTACAAGCTGATCTTCAGACAGAACGCGTCGGAAATGGAGATCATCTGGGTGATGAGGGTGGGCATCCTCGTTGTAGGCGCGCTCGCCACCATCATGGCGCTCACCATACCCTCCATCTATGGCCTTTGGTTAGATTATCTAATGCATATATCTTTAATATTAATAATAATATCGTCTTGTGAAAGATTGGTGTCTGAACTAGGTAACACAAAACCAGTTTTTCAAATCGCCAGATCCTTGTTTCAAGGAAGTGTCCTATTAAGACAATTAACTGTTACTTGGAAGTTTGTTATCTCATGCGAATTTCGCCGATGTGCACATGAGGTTAGAAAGGAGTATTCCGGGAGATTTTCAAAATGGCGCACGTGGAACGTCGTGGTATCTGGCGATATTTTGAAAAAGCTCCATATTAACCGTACTACGTTGCTTATTCTTGTTATTTTTATTAGAAATATAAACAGAATACCTCCTTATTACAAGACACTGGCAAAGTTATCTAAATCAAGATAGTAGCCAATAACTAAAAGAAGAAGAAGACGAAGAAGAAGAAGAAGAAAGAGTCTTCCTTTCTATCCTCATGTGCACATCACTATTCTACATGTAAAAGTAAAAAATATGGACAATTTAAGGTTCTCCCGACGTATGCGAAGGACCTTTCGCAGAAGATTGGTAAATATAGTGAATAAAACTAAAATATTTACAAATAATTTTTTTTTTTCTATTTCTGAAGTTTTTTCCTTGTAATTGCGCTAAATTCTGCATTGTATTACGAGTTTGTATGACTGTGAGTATGACTTTGTTAACCCTGCAGTGGTTGCGTGGACTACATATGTAGTCCACGCAACATAAAATCTCAAATTTGTCTGCAATGGTAAGCGTTAGTTTCATGCGCCGGCCGTTAGGTACTATTAAATCAATAAAATCGAGAGCGCACTCAGTGCAGTGGAAGCGAAACACAATCACCAACTTCTGAGGCAACGTCTTGTAATGTAATGCGCCGCAGTCATGATTATAGAAGAGCACGCAACAAATACACCCGAAAGTCGTGCACAGCGTGCAAAAGTCTCATTTGTGGGAATATTCGAAGATAATATGTCATTCCTGCGCAGAAAATATTATAAGTAATTAATTTTTAATAAATAGGTTTCCATTGATATACCAATAATATAATTGGATGCTGTCTGCGTTCTAAAGTGTCCGCGCAGGAAGTCATCCAAAACGCAAAAAGTCTTCCAACCGGCTTTTAGTCGGTGTAATGGCTTAGAGCCGAGTAAACGTGCGCATGCCGACTTGTGTCGTAAAAATTTGTGAAACTACTCGTCAAAGACGCAAAAAAGAGCTTAATATCGTATTTGCGGTAAGTAAACATTATAATTTAACATTAGTTTATGCCTCCAGATGGCTATTCGATTATTTTTAATTTAATTTGAACATTATCACATTCTCGTCACATTCCCGTAAACAGTGCGACACGTCCGAACCGTAATAAGTATTTGCTTGCGCTGACGCGCACAACGGTGCCGGGCCGCGGGCCGCTGCGGCCATATCAGCCCACGCTCGTTGCGGACGCTTTTATTTCACTTTTGGTTAGCGACTACAAATCCTTATTATTAAATTGTTAAATCAATGTAGTTTCCTTATGATCTCAATTAGAGTGAATCCTTTGATTTCTATGTCAATTTATAGAAGTCTTTTATTTTTGTTTATTAATTATGACATAGAGGTTATGTTTAAGTTTGATTGATTTTATCGTGTTGAAGAGAACAACAAACAACGGCAACGCGTAAAAAATTATATAATTATATAAATAAACGTGTAAAACAAGTCTTTATTGTCCTGAAAAATAGAAGAATTAGGAAAACAGTTACTTAACATTTAAATTCAAAACAATGATATAAATGTTCTGTTAAAATCTTTCGTATACGTCGAAAGAACTTGCATACATTCACACTCACTGTACTACTAATTTTCACTCGTAGTATTTACATTGGTTCACATTCTTGTTTTCATTCTTTAAGAGTCGGCTGAGGAACAGGCGTGGTTTCTTTAAATTGTTTAAATGCTCGCCGGCAGAGCGTTTCTGGGAGATCAGAAAGACAATTTTGGATGTCGAATTAGCTTCGATTTTCTACAATATACTGAACAATTTTTTTTCGCTTTTCAATTATTTACGCAGGGGTCTTATACAGGTTGAAATTTTAATGACCAGTCAAATTTTTAATATAATGATCTTTAGTAGAAAACCGATAGCCGTCTTGTTTCCTTTTAGTATCGTTCTCTAGAAAAATATTGAGGTATGACTACACAAACCTTTCCTGAAAAAAATTAATAACTCTAGACACCATTCATGCCCGCCGCCCCATTCCGTTTAAAAGGCATCGGGCACGTACGTTTACTATAGCGTTAAGAAGGCAACCAAACGTTATAAAATAACATTGTAGATAAAATAATTTATTATAAAAATGTTACCCATATTTTTTATTTACGCAATACGTCTTCTGGTGACACCTTACGTCTAGAAAAATTTTGGCCGGTTACTAAAATCTCACCTTGTATAAATGTGCTTACATTTTGTATTTCTCAAACATCGCCACCACTGCACTTTTGTCGGCCGGATAAATCTGGTCTTGGTTAATAATTGATTTATTAATTTCACTCCTTTCATTATCACCTAGATCTCTTAATATTACAATTATATTATATATAGGCGTTATGTGTGCCTTTTCTTTGCACGATTAGAGTTAAAAAATATATAATTCTAACCAATCAGTTTATGAACGCGATTGTAATGCTTTCGTTCAGTGTAATTGTTTATGGTTTCCGTGTATTTTGTTGTGTAAAGTAAGATTAAACAGTTCGGCATGGATAGGTAGTATGTGTATTCGCAGCGGGTAAGATATTGAGATCGTGTTCGTATTACACTCACGAGGAGAACGCGCGTCTTGTTGCACCATCGGCAGCCCCCGCTTCATCGGTCGTAACAAATGGTGCATGATGTATAGCGTACCTACCTTACGCTCTTCATAATTACCTATTCATATACTTGCGTGATCCACGTTTCCCAAAGTCGTGCTTGATAATATACAGCAAGATGTGTTTGTTGTACTGTTATAAGTACCGTTTAAACTTCGAATCGTCTTGTGTGTATTTTTAAGTCACAGGCAAAAACATTTTTAGACATTGTTGTTTACTCTCGACGCACAAAAACACCCATTTAAAATAATAAAATAAGTAAAGCTTTTTACTTTGTGTTTTTGAGCAGTCCGGTTATAATATATTAAATTCACATTTCTGTTATATTATACAGTTCTTACTGAATGTGCGCATTTAAAAAAAAATTTAATTTATTATTAATTTGAATAACTATTGACGAAATGCCATGAGTGCAGACGTAGCTGAGGAAGTATTTCATCACAGGTCAATGTGTTCGGACCTGGTGTATGTGATCCTGTTCCCGCAACTGCTGATGGTAGTGCACTTCAAGCATTACTGCAACACATATGGTTCGCTAGCTGCGTACATTGTGGCGCTGTTGGTGCGGCTGTCGGGTGGCGAGGCTATGTTGGGCTTGCCTCCTTTAATTCACTACCCTGGTTGGGACGAAGAGACCAAGGTTCAGTTGTTCCCGTTCCGCACGATGGCCATGCTGCTGTCGCTGTTCACACTCGCTTTCATCTCCTGGCTGTCCGTGTGAGTAGGATGCATCACCTAAAAGTGCTATCACATCCACATGGTCGACGTTATTCAATCTTATGGGCGATAGAAAAATGAGACCAGCTGATGTTGATCGTACATCTAATCGATCGATTGCTTGATGTCTTTCGAGTGTCGGCTGGTTGTAGACGAATCGTTACACCGATCGATTGGTGATCGAATTGATCGAACATCGACTGATTGATGATTGAGCCATAATCGTTGTATAACCGATCAAACGATTAAAGTCGCTAGCTTTGATTGATTCGACGTCGACCGTTTGGATGTAATAATATCATAATAAATATCGGCGTTTACATTGTGAAAACATTGGAAATGTTTAAGAAGAGACTAACATTTACCTATGATACGTTTTAAACGTTAAGAAAATGCGCGTAAAATGACAATATTAATTAACATATGGTTATTTTTAGCTTATATTATTGTATATATAGACCTTATTAAATTAATAAACCTAGACGATAAAAAAGTTATACAACATATTTTATAACATATTATATGTACAAAAAATGACAACACCGAATAAAAACACGCGAAGAATTAAACATTCAACATAATCAATAAAATATGAGAAATGAAATGTAAATGTGAATTTGAATAGAATAGATACATTTCCAAAGGAATGTGCGTATATGCAAATCTATACATTTTTAAGAATAAATATTTTGTCTTCCAATCCTACCTACATAATATATTTATAAACTTTTGGAGATAATCCTGAATTGCGATGATGTGTATTTGGGTGCGCAGATATCTGTTCCACAAAGGCTACTTGAGCCCCGAACGCGACTACTTCAACTGCGTGGTGAACATACCCGAGGACATGGGCCGCGTGGATGAGCCCTCCGAGGCGGGTGAGCAACTGTCGATGCTAGGCGGCGACAGCGGACGGCTGTACGGTGCCGCTCTGCCAGCAGACGCCGGTGGCGGTCGCACAAACCCAGCTCTGGAGCCAGATGACGACCTCGATGACCCCAACGATGGGCCTGCCCCGCCGCCTCCAGCCTATCCCCATCGCCACACAGCCTTCTAAATCCCACCCCATATAGAGAACGATTTTTCGATGACGACTATTGTAAACGAATTAAACAATATGATAATATATTAAAGTGTAGGTAGGATAAGACCGGGCTCAAAGTGTCCGCCGCCTGTACTCAAACATATCATATATATATCACTGTAGACGATAGGTAGTGCGCCAGCGCAGTGGTCGAATCGATTTACGTAGGCTAAGAAACCGAAATACATATCGTACATTGTGATTGAAATATTTATCTAATACAGACGTTTATTAAGGTTTTTAATTAGAAAGCTTTACATGGAGTTGTTAGAGAGTAAATATATCTGTCGATATACAACTTACTGTGTTGAAATGCACCTGAGATTACATACAGTACAGTTATTTAGCGGTCTAGTGGTGCGCCTAGCCCCCTCCGCTGCAATTACGTGACAACACTTTTCGGTAGAATATGTTTCCGTGACCAATTAATTAATCGTGCATAGAGGGAGCTAAAAGGACGCCATCTTACGCCAAACGCTGATCAATATCTGAAAAGTCTCTTCAATAACTTCAAATTCATGCACTAGTCTAACAGACTAGCTTCGGTGAATCCGAGTGCAGTGCCCTGTATGTTTGAAGAGACATAGACTCAATAGAGCATACTGTATACTTTGGATTAAACGTGTATCCTATATATATCGTACGTTTGTATAGTTTGAGATGTTTATATTTGTGGTCGATTTTGAAAACTTGCATTTTAGGCTTAGATATAAATGAAAAATCGCGACCGCGGCGAACGATGCATATCAGCGAGTGATGCACTCTAATGTACACATATCACTAGTGTAAGCGACACAGTGTCGCGAGTAGCGTAAGAGTAGCCCTAGGCTCGTTGTTGTTCTTCGGCCGACCGCGACTCGGAATCGCCACGCGCAGTTCCAGTCCCTGCCGGTCAGGTCATAGTACCGAGTTCAGTTTAAATGTTGACTGAGAATTGGATGATGAGGAGGCGCCCGAGTCCCGGCCGACTATTGATAGTCTCTACACACTATTGACTTATTCTTAGTCCTTGTTGAATATTGAAAATGTAAAAAAAATGTGTAATCGTTGTGCGACCCACGGCCGAGTGGTCACCGTGCCACCTAAATAAAATATAGTATGTTGAATCTCGAACTCGTTTTATTCATTCCTTACAAGGAAACATAAAAATATTTTAATATTTACAAAATTTTATTATTATAACATTTTTGACTTATTCTAAATTTGTACAGTCGTTTGTATAAATAACGCTCCTACAGTCAACTCAGCGATTCATTCGAAGTCACACAAAGAGAGGCAGGTGGGGAGGTATGAAGAACAGGCCCGGTCAATACACGTAGCCACCGTTGGAGTCGTAGCTCTGACTGATGGTGGCCGGCACGCCACCACCGTGACCACCGCCTCCATGGCCGCCGCCACCACCATTTCCTGAGTATCCTTCGCCACCGTGTCCACTGCTAGAATAGCCTCCGCCTCCGAATCCGCCTCCCCCAGAGAAGCCACCACCTCCGCGACCACCGCTGGAATAACCCCCGCCCCCGGAACCACCGCCTCCAGAATATCCCCCACCCCCGTGTCCTCCACCTCCGGAATAACTACTACCTCCGTGGCCTCCTCCTCCCGACTGACCACCACCTCCTCCCGATGAGAATCCGTGTCCACCAGAAAAACCACCGCTGGATCCGAAGCCACCTACACTCGGTGCGCCGTAGCTGCTTGACGGTGCAGTTGGAGCACCGTAGCTACTGGATGGCGCCGCCGGTGCTCCGTAGCTTGAAGAGGGAGAGGGTGCTCCATAGCTCGAAGAAGGAGAAGGTGCTCCATAGCTTGAAGAAGGAGAAGGTGCTCCGTAACTGGAGGAGGGAGAAGGTGCTCCGTAGCTGGATGAAGGTGCGCCACCTCCGAATCCACCGCCACCTCCAAAGCCACTGCTGCCCCCGAAACTACTTCCACCAAAACCGCTTCCGCCAAAACTACTTCCTCCGAAGGCACTCGCTCCACCCGATGGGGCACCGTACGAGCTCGAAGGGGGTGATGGAGCTCCGTAGCTGGAGGAGGGCGGGGCGCCGTATGAGCTCGACGGCTTTGGTGCTCCGTAGCTGGAGGAGGGCCGAGGAGGAGGTGCGCCGTAAGAGGTAGAGGGCCCGGTAGGCACGCCGTAGCTGGTTGCTGGTGGGCGTGCAGGAGCTCCGTATGAGGAGGAAGGTCGAGAGGGCGGTGCACCGTAGCTGCTAGAAGGCTGTGAGGGCCGGAATCCTGTTGAAGGTCGGGGCGCACCGTAGCTGGACGAAGGCTTTGGAGCGCCATAACTGGACGAGGGCTTTGGGGCGCCGTAGCTACTGGAAGGACGCGGGGCACCGTAACTGGACGATGGCCTTCCGCCGCCTCCACCTCCTCCAGGTGGCAGATATGACGAACTCAACGGAGCTGCGGAACAAATACATGCCACGTACAGTGACTGTAAAACATTTCTAGTAGATGATAACAGTGGCCCTCATTCAAAAAATGTTTTTATTGTACATTTATTTTACTTTATTACTTTACGTAAGTTAGTATGTGTCTATCACCCGATGTCATAGGTTGGACGTGCTCATACAAAATAAAGCACACAATGTTATGAGTACGGTTCAAAACTGTATTCTCTTTTTAGTAGGACTTAAAAGTGTAATGTAATGATACTGACCCTCTCGCTTAAAGTGGCGGACCGCATTGGCCATCTGCGTTTGCACACCCATCACCAGCAACGCGGTCACCTGTGGACGTAATGCATACGAATTTATTCTACTGGTAATTTGTACGGTGCGGACATTGATGTTATACTAATTGGGAATTCAACTCAAATAAATCCTAATACTGCAATCAATGTAATCAAATTGATGTGTGTGAATGACACATTGTTTTTATTCGTGAGGTATGAAAGTAGTGCATCTACATTATACATGATTATACATGATTGGGTACAATAAAAATTAATTTCTTCCGGACCACGGATTGCAGTTGTTAATTATTAATAATTAAAATTAGAAATTTTTTGCAGATATTGCACGAAGACAATAAACGATACATAAAATTTTCTTCGTTTTGTACAATAGTGTATCACGATTTATTCCACTGGTGTTCCACTGTCACGTTTTTGTGAAGTATCTACTTGGAATAAATACTTAAGTTTGTCGAAGTCGAGATAAAAATTGTTTATTCAATATAAGATGATTATACACACTTATTCAAAATCAAAGTGAATTAATTATAAAATTAATTCATTGTGCACTAGTCTGTAAATTATATCATTTAGATTCCCCAGAATGAGCGGTTTTTGACTTTCAGTTTAGTATTATTAAATCCGATTAAATCTCCTATCGGAATTGGTAGATTTAGATATAAACATACCTACTTATTGGTCCAGATGGTTGGACCACTGCAAAGTCAATGAGTTGGCGCGAGACACTACCAATAACGTGCCCGTTCAAAATGACGTGTACTGGTCTGACTACTATCCGCTTATAGTAGAGTGTGATCTCAATAAGCTTAAGCGTAAAAGTAGTGAATGAAGAACAGAAACAATTTTAAACCGTGTCTTGTGGGGAGAGAGAAATTTCCAGCAATTAAATGAGTACCATGGCATCTGTAACTCAAATTTGAGATTAGTTGATTTTCCACAAGAGTTGACGGAATGTTGTGTTAGGTTTTGCAATAACAAAGAACATCACTCAATTATTGACAATTTGTACAAACAGATAGTAAACATTCTATCGCATGCTTCTGTTAAAACATATAGAAACAAATGTCGCAAGAAGGGAGGTTAATCTAACATCTAAGAATTTCAAAAACTTTTGGAAGAATACAAATAAAATGAATGTGCGGCCAACTCTCTCGATGAGTGTCGGTGGTTCCACTGACCACAAAGATATTGCCGAATCATTTAAGGAGCATTTCACTGTTCGGTCACCCTTAGGTCAAGCGTGGGGCAAAATGAGCGATGATCAGCCCATTTTGAAGAGGCGTAATTTAATGATACCGGCAAAAACAGTGGCTAAAATTATTAGTAAAATGCAGAGAGGTAAATCTCCAGGTTGCGACGGGCTCAGCATCGAGCATTTTAAATATGCGGGTATTCATTTGTCTCGTGTTCTCTCGATGTTGTTTGCTCTATGCATGGGTCACTCGTATCTTCCAGAACCGCTAATGAGGACCATAGTTGTTCCCATAGTTAAAAAAATAAAAAAATAAAAACCGACTTTAAAAACATAAACTAAAAAGTTAAAAATAAAATTTTCAGTTTAAAGAAAGGAGCATTAACAGGCGGCAAACGATTAAACAATGCTAAGATGACAGCATGTGTCATCTTAGCATTGTTTAATCGTTTAATATTCTACGTAGTATTAATTTAATAAATAATAATTACTTACTAATCATACAAAGTGAATACGTATTTTGCATTAGGTAAGTTACATGTATAAGTATCTTGCCTCCGTACGTGCCGGCTCTAGTCTACCAGAACCGAACGGAGTCTTACGACGAAGACAAGAGACCCGACGCGACGGTTTGACGGTCGTTCCTTAGAAATAAGGGAGGTCGCTGGTGTGGGACGCCACTTGTGTTGATACGCTGGCGCAGTGGCTGGCTGTTGGCTGTTCAGACAGACAGACGCGGCGGAGGACTTTATTTTATAATATGTAGTGATAATATCTGGGACATCCCACACAGTGCGATCTAGTCCCAAAGTAAACAAGTATTATGCTTGTATTATGGGCTACTAAACAACTGATATACATACTTAAGTATTAATTATTATAATATATATATATTTTACATTCACGCAGACACGGAACAAGTAGTCATGTTCATGCGTACAAACATTTGTCCCGGGCGGGAATCGAACCTGCGATCCTTGACTATGCAGTTAAGGTCTCTAACCACTCGGCTGAGTGTACTATACGTCGGTTGTAGCTATATATTTGTAAAATGTATAGAAATTCACAACACGCAGTCAAAGATGTGAAAGGCATAACCCAATTGGATGAAAGTGAGTGAATTTACACATGTTTTGATTGTAATTTGAGCTTTGAGCTGAACATGAATTGGTTGTAATTTGAGCTTAAGCATTTATTAAAACATATGCTCGAGATACACGTCTGAATAAGAATACAACTTCAAGTGGAAAAAACCTTTTTATTCAAATAATATCCAGTATATTTTACGCTTTGATTATTCATATGTCTAGATGGTCTAGATAGAGCTACGCTATAGAATGACATCAAAAAATAGGTCAACTTTTCTATGCATGTGTATGTGATTACGTGACTAATTAAACTACTCTCGTCAAGCCGTACTTACCTTGTACTAACAGTCTCTGTATGTTTAAATTATAACCGAACGGTTCGGTGATTTGGTGAGGTTTTTTGACGCCGAAACTCTACATAATCAATACATTCATAATAATTTTAACTTACACTCGTGGCAAATGTAAGTAAGTGGTAGCTCGTCGGACATTAAATTCACGCGCACTAGTCATGACTACAACTGCGATTAGTTCTAGTAGGTAACATTATTATTATTATATACGCATAGTATATACGTATATAACGTAATATAAAGGATAATTAACTATATAATATATATATTTATATATATCAATTGTCTAGTATCCATAATACAAGTATAATACTTGCTTACTTTGGTACAAGATAGCGCTATGTGGCACGTCTCAGGTTTCTTACGGTGGCTTAGAGCATTGTATTCAAATGCGACATAACGTTTGATGCGATCTGTAACTCATTGACCAGCGTCTTCATATTATATTGAGAAGCAAACGTCTCAATTAGGACGTATTTATACGGTCAGTTTCTCTAGTTATGGTGAATTATTCAATTCAAACCAGTAGTTTTTGAGATTTGCGCGTTCAAACAAACAGACAAAAATATATCTACTACGAATATCTTCACAGTATATTTTTTTCAAGAATTAATTAATTAATTAATTATAGTAGATTTAAAGACTCCCAAATGTGGTAGTTATTTTGTCTTCGAGATTTGTTTTCAGGAAATTAATATATTTTTTAGTTTCGTAATCTGTTTTTAATCCTCTTTTACCATAAAAATCACCAATTAGTATTTCATCGTCTGTTAAACAATGCGCTTTCTCCATATCGTTGTAATAAGTCTGGATTTGTTTGTTTCTCCTATTCACCAGAAAGGCTCAAAGAACTCTGTACTTAATTATAGACCAATCTCTAAATTGTGTGTACTTAGTAAAATATTTGAAAAAATAGTATTTAATCAATTATACGCCTCGTTCAAAAATTCTTTCACTGAATGTCAACACGGATTCTTGCGTGGTCGGTCTACAGTGTCTAATTTATTGTTGGGTAATGAATATATTACCCGTAATATTGGCTCCTTGGCGCAAGTTGATGTCATTTACACGGACTATAGCAAAGCGTTCGATAGGATAGATCATGCCATGCTCTTAAAGATACTATACTCTGCTGGTATTCATGGCCGCCTGTACAGGTGGTTTTGTTTATATATTATGAATAGCTCACAGGCAGTGGTACTGAATGGCTATAGATCGAGCTGGATGCATATTACATCCGGAGTCCCTCAGGGCTCAATACTGGGCCCTCTTTTATTTATCATATTTGTAACCGACATCCATTTGGTTTTTAAATTTTCTAAAATTATTCTTTTTGCTGATGACATGAAAATTTTAAAAAGTATTGCTAATCCTGGTAACGCTGAAGATCTACAATATGATCTTCAATTTTGAACAATATTGTTTAACGAATAAACTTGACCTAAATGTCTCTAAATATTTTGTTATAAGCTACACTCGTAGAAGACTATCCCTCCATTGTGATTATATTCTTAAAGATCAAGTGATTACTAGAACTACTGTAATAAATGACCTGGGTGTAACTTACGATGCTAAATTGCTTTTTAATGAGCATATTAATAAAATTGTATCAAAGGCGTACAAGGCGTTGGGCTTTATTATAAGATTTTTCAAGCAACTTTCAAATATTAAAACATTAAAAATATTATACTGTGCATACGTCCGCAGTCATTTGGAATATGCCTCTCAGGTTTGAAACCCAATGGTGTACTTCATTCCGCGAGAATGGTGTACTTCAGTGGGTTCCATAGTTTGATGACTTATGGCATTCTGCTGTGGGGACACGCTGCCAATGTGAATACAATTTTCGTGTTGCAGAAGCGAGCTGTTCGAGCAATTTATATATATATATATAGTTTGTTTCAATAATATTATTCTTTAAGCACTTATTGTTAAAATTTTTTTTTTATAATTTTGTTAAAAAGAGCGTCCCTCAGTTTCTTGCGTATTCTTCTGAGAGGAACCAGCATTTTTGAATGCGCTTTTGTGGTGACGTCCTTCCACAAAGTAATAAAATTCACTCTTATGACGTATTTCAAGATTATGTTACATAACTACGAAATAAAGATATTTTGATTTGATTTGATTTGATTAATGTGTGATGTTTACATTTCTCGTATCGAGATGGTTCAACAAAAGTTTTTGAGATTTGTACAGTTCAGAAGTGGTTGTGTTGATGACCATTATGAATCTCGGTGCAAGAGCTGCGCAGCATTTGCTACCCCTGTTGGTACGCAGAAACATTGCAGATATTACATATCTTGTTAGAATTGCTTGTGGGTTGATTGACTGTCCAGAGTTATTGAGCCTCGTCTTTTCGCGTGCACAGAATAGATCCGCGAGGATACCACAACTTTTGTTTGTCCCACATGCTGCTAACAACTATAGGCAAAATAGTTATCTATTAAGAGCGTGTAATAATTTCAACAATTCAATATAGATCAATATCAATGTCACGACTTAATTAGTCGTGACATTGATATTGATCTATATTGTACAAGTATAGCAATGATAAGACTTCTACTGTCTTAACCGTTTTTTTGGCGAGGTGAGTGACATGGATATTGAGGAGTGATCCAATTCAAAATAAGTTATATATAATTAACTATTGTTATGGATTGCCTGGTTTGTATTTTCATGTATTCATTCTTTTTTCCGTTTCTTGTGTTTTGGTTTGTGTGTTTGTTTTATTGTTATTTATAGGTGCTACATAATCTCAATTTGCGGAAACTTGTTTTGGCTTGTTGCAACATCCATCACCGTCTTTCTTCTTTTTCTTAATGCTCATATTTTAGTTGTAATTAGCTGTAAGTTTTCCTTAAAATAATAAAATTAAAAAAAAAATTCTTCTTCTTGCCATGCCATGCCAAGTTTTATTTAAAACTAACTTTCCGCCCGCGGCTCCGCTTACGTGTACCGGGATCCCTTTTTTCGAGATAAAAAATAGTCTGTCACTTCAGCTTATAAGTAATGTCAACGCAAAAAATTATAGCGGTCCCGGTACAACCGTGTAGTCAACGCCAGCGGAGCCGTGAGCGGAAAGCTAGTTTCAAAAGAAAATATATCCCATGTTACTTGCTGATAATGTAGCTTTCTACAGGTGAAAAATAATTAAAATAAGTTTAGTAGTTTTCGAGTTTATCCGTAACAAAAAAAAAAAATTCTTCTTTATAATATTAGATAGATAGATAAAGTAACTACGATGAAATATGACAGTGATAGATGATAGTGGGAGATCATAGAGTTCTCTGCTTCATTCTAATAATGCTTCGTGTAATGCCTAAGCCACACTTATTACCGCTGAGTAGAGCAATATTTGCCCTACAATTATACTCATAATAAATCAGAAAATTGGTAATGATAAGAGCTTCAAAAATCCAAACATGAAGTTACATTTCTATTACCTACGTTCTTAGAAAATGTCACACAAAAGCAATAACATAATGTGTTCTCATTATAGAAGAAAAAAATTCACATCAGCATATATAGTAGGTATGTGCGCTTTCAATTTTTTTACTCTAGCCGTTTGTTCGTTTGGTGTTAGAGTTTGAGGTTAGAGCGAAATGACGTAATTGGCGTTAACTCACATTTCAGACCAATACCCCAATTCGCCGTACCAACAATTTATCGGAACATAAACAGTGTCGTGTCGGACACGCTATAGTGGCTGAATTATTTCTCAAGGCACTGTTACCACCTAAGTCGCTCCGACAAAAATGTTGCGACAAAACAAAAGCTTTTTAGTGCGTTTCGTCGCAGTGCAGTGATCAGATAAACCGTCTTGTCAGACTTTATGCTCTGTTGGCACTTTTTCATGATACGATATTATTAGCTGTCGCGTCGCGGTGTATGCAAAGACCTTCGTTTAATTTTTAGATTTACTCTAAGGAACCATATGATTACCAAAACACTCATGATCCATCGCGTACCACGGCCCGTGTCACGACTTACTCATCATAGTGATTCGACTTTTTCTGTCCACTGTCGGATTTAAGCATATCCTACGATTCGTCATTCGCTGTAGGGGAAGGGGAGTCATACATTCCGTTTCCCGAGCTGCAGTCTCCACTCAAGAACATTTCGGTCAATATCAAAACGGTGAGGTCCACAACTCAAAATCAATGCCAATAATAATATCTTTCGTAACACGTGGAATAATCTATAGCCTATTCAGAAATGAAGAAAGCGACTGCTGCCGCCTCTTAAAATGACCGGCCGAAACGATATTTTATCGTACAAATGTAAATAATTCTATAGATGACTGACGACCAAACTGTCGGTCCGTCTTAGTGGGGCCTCGTCCTTATGTTTTGTAATCAGGATGCGCATTGAAACAAATTATCGCATCGTTAAAGCGGCCTCGTAGGCGACAGACCGGATTTAAATTTGAATACTGTTATCGTTTCTTCAACGCGTGTTCCAAGAAAAAGTTATATTTCTGTTGAAAACTATTGTTAAATTGTTTGTGTATATTTAAACAAAATATCAAAATAATAAATATCTCAATATAGTGAATATTGATTCGCGAAGGGAAAATTAAAAATGATTTCTTTTAATATGTTATTAATAACTATAAGCTTTCACTTACGATTCAAGATATTTAGTATTGTATAATGACATAATTATGTTAAATCATAATTTCGACAATCAAAATCGGTTTAGTTATTATTGAATTGTAAGTGTTCAAACAAATATAAAATTATATATATAATATTTGCCTTTAGGAATAACTATTAGTGCATAAAGATAAAAAACTTGAGTGAATTCGAGTGGTCAAAAGCCTTTGATAAAAAGGTCGTGTAATCGATTTCCGCCACAGATTAATGACTTTTTAATTTATCAACACTAGTCAAATAAATAAAATCAAAAGCACCACCAACATTGTAGTTTCTGCGGACCAGCAATGATGGTGCAAATTCTTTACCTCTATGGAGAAGAAGCGCTGGCGTGGCTGATGATGTGTGAATGTATACGCTTATTAACATAGCTTCTTTGTCACGATTGGAAACCTTAGGTTATTCTAAAAATTTGTACTTACTATTAGGACCAATATGAAAACTTTAAAGAAGTGACGGGAGATGGTAGGTAAATACGACTAAAAAATTAATTTTTATCACAATTGAAAATTCAGAGTATAGGCAAGTCAATAAAAAAAAAAACATGTCAAGGACCTTAATAATTACAGTAAATATATTTTGATATCCTATTTCACAGAGAATACTTCAAAATATCAAAAGGTGTATATTTTGTCGGTGGTGTATATCTTTTCCGATGCGGTATCTTTGTGTGTATCCATGGCTACGGCAGTTATTGGTAACTTACAACTTCTTTAACGCATCTAAAGCAGATAGCTTGAAAAATAGAGGACGCAACAGAAACCGTCGCATTTCTGAGTAATTCGGTGTGGTTCTAATTAGCTCTAAAATCTAAGACCCGGGGTGTGTGTGGATGTGATGTGCCGGAGGTCATCTTTAGACCGCGAACGTTTCCAGCAAAATATATTTTGCCACAGACGTGTCGTCGACGCTGTCAACCATGAATGACCTTGTGGCACGTCCACAATGGATGGCTCGCAAGACAATCTCGGCGAAAAAAGATTTTACGTATGCCGTTCGAGATGTGATTTTTGTCAGTTACCGTTGTTACCGTTTCACTTTCTTCTGATTCTGGAAAACAATTTCAGGACGAGCTGGAACGTTTGAACGTCACATTTGCTAATTTCTTAGGAAAAAAGTAATCGTACCGCACCGTGCGCCTAACAGTCAAAAAAAAAAATATAATTGAATGGGTTCGTTCTTACATGCATGTGCAGAATTAAAGCGGACTAGCGACCGCCCGCGACTGCGCTCGCATGGTTTCCATTATTGCTACAGTTTCTATAATTTAAAGTTTATGTTTTAGGTAAATGGTTTAGGTGCTGCGGAGATTAACCAGGACAAACAGTTATTCGTTGTAGTGTATGTCTATCCCACTACATATATATAGTAGTAGGAATGAAGTATATATATATATATATATATATACATATATAATATACATATATATCGGGTATGTTTTAAGCCTCCTGCCAGTTTGACGTGGGTTACAAAGTATCAGCTTCTAAACCCAACCAAAATTTAAAAAAAAATGATTTGTGAACCAAAATGATTTTTTTTTTAAATTAACGCATTTTTACGCCATTCAAGGTGTTACCGGATGCGTTACGCGGTCAGTAACCTTATGTGGACGTAATAAATCGCTCGAAATCAGTGGTCACCAGTAGGTACAACTTCCATCGCTGTCTGTTGACAGCAGAACGACAAGTTCGTGTGTGAAGCGTAAAAACTAAGGAGAAGACTATACCGCCGGACATAAAAATTTAAGGTACTGTTCATTTTCAACGAGTAATGTGTGGTCATACGACACGACACCACGGCTTACGTACGATGTACGTAGTACTTGGCAATTGCAAAATTCAATTCAAGCTCCGGCCTTATGTGATGGCAAACCCCAAACCAATAAGACTTATATTTCCTAACTCTATGACTTTTTTTTTGCATGCTTTGCTAAGTTTATTGTAAAACTCTGCCATTATGTAATATCGCAATATTTGATTTTGACGTATATTGAAATGTAAAAAACAGGATAAGGTCTGCTCGGATCCAATTGCGCTGTCTTAACCTAGTATTTACTCTTTAGGGTTCCGGACCCAAAGGGTACCAACGGGAACTCTATTACTATTCTTCCGTCCGTCTGTCACAGGGCTGCATCCTTTGAACCGTAATAATTAGACACTTGAAATTTTCACAAAGTGTATTACTTTGGCCGTTATAACAACAAATAATTAATATATAATAAAGTTAAAAATTAAAGGGAGTCATCATACAAGAAACGTGATTTTTGTACATTGTATGGTGACACGGAACCCTTTACGTGCGAGTCCGACTCGCACTTGGCCGGTTTTCACTTAAATTATGTCTAATTATTACCGATGAAAACAAATCTGAGTTCTTTTGTATTGTCATTGTAATCTACTTTTAAATATTACGACACATGCATTATTTTAACGCTCGAACTTTTAAACATTTGACCAACACTTTGACAGCACCGAATACAACGCCACTTTACCTCTCTTGATATTTAGATATCTTTGATCGTAATTGCTCGAGTTTCGAGATGTATGTAGAAGGTCTATAACAACGTATTCCATATGTGATCCGGACAGTCGTGGCGTGGTGTGTCGATCGTTCACCTCTCTGGCAATGTATTGTTTAGCGAAATATATATTCAAAAGTGTGAAATCGACCAACACCGCCGGCTACGCATTTGGCGTGCGACCGCGCTCGTTTTGCATGCGAATGGATTCCGTCAGATTCCGTGATATATTTTTAAAAAGCCGCACCAAGCCGTGGGAATGGCTATACTGTGGCAACGGTTTGATTCGGCGTTTTCGAGATTGCGACAGACCACTTTTCGTATTCAGTTTTATAAAGTTAAGAACTAAGTACAGTGTAACGCTCACTGACGTGCAGTTTAAGTATAGGTACGGCGTGTTCGGTTGAACGTAGTCCAAACTTAAAGAGCGTCTAGAGCTTACCGAACTAAACAAAAAGTTAAAAAAAGATAAATGATTAAAAAAAAATTAAACTAGTCGCAGGTTCGATTCCCGCCCGGGACGAATATTTGTGTACATGAGCATGTCTATTTTTCTGTGTCTGGGTGTAAAAAATATCTATATACGTACATATTATTAAAAAAATATTTAAGTATGTATACCAGTTGTCTAGTACCCCATAATACAAGTATAATACTTGCTTACATATATATATATATATATATATATATGTATATATTATTAATAGCTTTAAATTATTCATATGTTCAGAATTTGTGCAACATTCACTCTCTTCGAAGCGAAGCTGATCTTTCAAACCACAAAGAGGAATAGACAGATATCTCTTTGTATAAGGCAAAAGTGAATACAAATTGATTCGATTGCCCCGGAAGACTTCTATTGAAGCGGTGCCGCTAGAAAGTCATAATGCAAAAACGTAATTAACGAACGTATTGCGTCGTCTGAAGTACTTTGCACTCATGACATCTGCCGCGGCATACGAGTCCAGGGCATATCTGTTATTAAGGCCTAGGTCTCAATTTTCTTAGTTTACGTTTTCGAATTTAAAGATTTTCGAGCTTTATTTTCAATACTACACTAATGAAAGTATTTAATTTTAAATTTAGTATAATAATGGAGAAGCAAGGAATAAACGCTAAACATTAGAAAATGTTAATTTAAGGTTAAGCGATACTGCCGATTTCCATAAAAAAATTATTTGACCAAAAGTATATTCATTTCATCACCTTAATAAGTAAAATGTATGAGAAAATTGTCGTTAAATTTACAAAAATGTGTTCTTTCTAACAAAAAAACTGTTCTCATTTTCCTTTTTAAAGATTATAATTTTCGATTTATTTATGCACGTGGGAGCGAGTTTTTATGAAAACAAAAATTGATATGATTAACATACTTTATAACTTTAATGACACTTTACTTATTAAGATAGTGAAATAAATACAAAAAGTTTAGTTTTTTAAATTCTGGTTAAATACACTTAGTATGGAAATCAGCTGTATCGTTTAACCCTTAATACCGATAACAATTGTGTATAAAAATGACTATTATTGGTATTTCAACTGCCATATCAACATATTATCACTTCACGTTAAAATAAATAACACAATAAGATGCGCATCAAAATTATCTAGTAACCGATAGATTTATTTATCGTTTTAACTCCAAATTAAAAAACTATATTTTTAATGTACAAGAGCAAGCGATAAATATATAACAACGTTATCGATGTGTATCTATCCTTTGGGTACCGCTGCGCTGTGTAAATTCCCTCCCTCCAATTTTAGCGAGAACCGGGCCTTAACATCGAGGTGCGCGGCAACGATTGTCTCATATAACAGAATTCTAAAAAGGGGTTTAAACGATATCTAGGATGCGTGCCCGACACTATTTATTACGCAAGCCATGTTCATAAATTGTACCATAAAAAAAGAGCTTTAACTTTTAAGACGCGACTACACGCCAATAACAAACTTTCCATGGCGGTTCACATGGACATTGTTACATTGTTTATTTACATTGTTTTGTCTTTTACAGAAGATTATACCTATTATCGTAATTAATCTAGTGATGTATTTTTCTTTCGCACGAAAGTGGCGTACGCACGCGTAGTCAGCTATCTAATCTATACTACAATGAAACTGTGAACATATTGTTAATTTATGATAGTCGGTTAATTTAGTTATTCCTAAGCCCAAGAAGCATAATTTCTTATTTTTTGCCAGTTTACATGTTTGTTTATTTCCTAATAATTTAAGAATCAATAAACGGTAAGTCCGCTGCAACGGAGATAATATATGTATAGATAAGATCTTTTATAATTAAAAAAAATAATCGTGTCTTTAAAAACTCCCAACTCGTTCTAACTGCCATACAATAATGATTCCAAAATTACTCAGTAACAAATTTGAATGACCGTGGTTTATCTCGTTTATAATCCGTGTGACACTAGACTTACTGTAAAGGAAATTAGATTTATCTAAAGGTTCTTCACCGATCTCAGAAACTTATCGATTTGCTGCGTATTTCAATTTCAAGTTCGACTTCGGGCATGTAAATCTTATTGAAAGCTTACGATAATCGTAATGGGCTTTAACCAAAATTGTTAACATTTAGTTTTTACATTTCATTCCGAAAATATAGACCAGTCTAACAGTATAACTAAAATGTTCCTCTAGAAATAACGAAAAAGTTGAAGTCTGTCCTTTTCTTCGTTATTGTTAACAAAATTTTATTAATAGAATAACATTTTCACATCGTCTGAGCACATTTTTTCCTTTTTGCACAACCTTATACTAAACAAGGTCATTATATTAAATTGATTCACGAGGATTACAATTTCATTTAACATAGTGACCTTTTTATCCATCAACTAACTTTTACGTAAGTATTACATTATCATAATGTTATAATAACATAGTGACCTTATCTCAATACTTTTTATTTACTTTACTTTTATTAGGTACCTACTTGTTTTATGGCGTTAATTTTTTACAGTGGAAAGCAGCACCTTATTCGGAACCGTCCAAACGACGTTAAAAGGACAATTTTATCGTTCAATGAATTTTCATAAATATCTGACAAATTCATAAATAGAAAAAAGTAAAAATATTTTTAAAATTAAAGGTTAAAAATGTTAAATTTATTTTAATAACATTTACTCTAGCATAAAACTGATAAATTTACTTTAACATGCTGAAATAAAGAATTTTGAAATTACTGAAATCCTTTTCGTTGGTTTGGCGATATTGGTTATGTTTTATGTAATCGAACGTCCTTTTATCATATTTCATCATTTTTCGTCTTCTCATCATACTATTTCATTTGCGTTGCATTAATTACCTTTGTTTTGCCATTATGTTTAGCTCTATGCTCTGAAAGATTATATCAGATGAAAGAACAATATTTATACATTTTAAGGCACGCTGGCGAAGGAGTGCGGCGTTACGTAGTGAACGCCCTTCAGATAATAATAATGCATGTGACATTCCATACAGCGTTATCTATTCCTAAAGTAAGAAAACTTGTGTTATGGGTACTAGACCACTGGTATACATACTTAAATACTCTTTATATATACACACATATAAACATCTTACACCAATTAACAGAACAAATAACACGTTCGTGCACATAAATATTCGTCCCGGGCGGGAATCGACCTCGTGAACTTTGATTCTGCAGTTAGGGTCTCTAACCACTCGGCCAATCCGCCAGTCTAGACAGACCGAGATGACACGACATATTTTTAATTGAAAGCATATCAATGGATCAACATCATTATTATTTATTTTTATTAATAAAATTTATTAACATTATTAGCATTAACAATAAAATCAAAGGAGGTTTACAAAGTTGGTTTTTGAAGTTAATTTGTTGGTTCTAAAACTATACTGGGAACATAAAGCATAAACAATTAACAACTCTTGATAGATCTTTTGTTCTTTTTTCCTTTAATCCTTTTTATTTTGCCTTTATGTGAAATAAACAAACATTATAATTTATCATGTATAATATTTTTACACCCAGGCACGGAACAAATAAACATATATGCACAAATCAAATCGAACCCACAACCCTTGGCTCCGCAGTTAGAGTCTCTAACAATTCGGCCAATCGGTCAGTTCTATTTTTCACTTACTTTTTTTTTTTTGCTTTTTACTTGAGTAACAAAATTTTAGGAATCACAGTTACTACCAATAAAGCCTTTAAACAAGTAGGTTTTATTTAAATTTTGCATAAACTTGCTTTTGGCTTTTCTCACCACCACCAACACCAATAGGTGTTCAAATTTTTTTTTGTGTTAACCTCAAGTAAGGTACATAATTTTTGACATCTATGGTTTTGACTGACCGTCAGATTCGTCTTCAAGGATTTTCTTGATATAGATTTTGACATAGGTTGATTTCTATCGTCAAAAAGACTTGGAATTTCAAGAGTAATATTTTAAATTATTTTATGAAACAACTTATACGAACACAAATGATTTTGTTCAACAGTGTATAAATTTAAAAGCGATTTAAGATAGTTTTTAACACTAGAAAAAGTCGTGATATATAAAACTAAATTTTAAATGTCTTTAAGTATAAAAGACAGTTTAAAAAGAATTTGCAGAAGAGAGCCTCAGTTGTTTTATCTACAAAGGAAAAAAAAAATTATACCTGGATTTCTGTCTTGTACGATGTGTATCTTTACTGAAACACCAATCACCATATCGTTTCAACTTAATTATCACCTATCTTGTGAACCTTTCATTCTTTTACCAAGCGAAGTGCTGTTTGTTCTAAACTATAAAATATACATTACTAAAGAGGGTTCGCACGCTAAATTCTGTTGAGGCTATTAATAATTAAAATTGTTTTTATTTTAATATAGAAAATAAGACATAATTTTATAAAAATAAAAAAACAAATCGAATTCAAAAATTAATAAAAATGCATGCATCGGAGCAAGCGATTACTTTAAGTACAAAAATGTATATGGGAAAAAATTTGTTCTAATTTCTAATTTTTTTTTAACAGTTTTAATTAAACAATAGCCTAGGCCGAATTTAGGGCGCTAGTAATGTAGTAACTCCTTAGTAATGTTTATTAATATATTTTATAGTATATGAACAATATTTCGTCTGCGAAAAAAATTAGCGGTTCACAAGATAGATCGGGATCTTACACTAAAGCAGATCCTTTTTAAACTTTATCAATCGGTCTACATTACCAATCTTTAAGAAACAAAGGTAATCATTTAGTTTCACACAAACTGCAATTTGCATCAAATTCGTTATAACAACGTCTCAAATGGACTGACTTCAAATAGATTGTGATAAAATTTTCACTATTAAATAAATTACAGTTTAACGTGTAGGTTGTTAATTATGTACTATTAGGGCCTGACCAGTAAGAACGAAGGTATAAAATGCTAATGACGTTGAGGTAAATAATACTTTGTTCAGTAGCGAAAAGTTTCAAAACATGTACAAACTAACTACATAAGCTATTTAAAGAAGAAAGTCGAATTAAACACACAAAGGATAATTACAATTATTTTGTCAAAGTTACTAATTATACCGCGATGTACTCACGTCTGTACGCAATGAACCTTTTTTGACAAACATGTATTATGACCTGTATATAAGTTATGGCTTTCTTAGAAATAAACGACGAGTTGCAAAAAGGCCTCTTAAGTCGACAACTATTTCAATAATTAATTAACCTATGTTCTTATGTTAAAGACGCATAGCTGGACTAAATAGTCTTTAAATAGCTTTTTTGCACACCTTAATATTTTTAGGGTTTCGTAACTAAAAGGAAAACACATAATCCTTACAATTTCAGAATGTCCGTTCATATGTCCGTCTGAAAGTAACGGGTTCACATCTCATCCATATTTCCACTGATTATGGTCAAATTTCACAGGCAAATATCTTATGTGCTTCTATAGAGGTATATTTAAAATTACGCTATCTAGGAGGCTTTCCACGCAACGAACTAAGAGATTTGTTTTTGCGCACGTCATCGTGTGGGGTATCGTTGGACATATCTTTGCAAATGCAATGAAGGTTGTGAAGTAACTTTTTTTGTGAATATTTTGCGAGATACGGCCTTCTAAAGTCGTTTGCCCCACTAGCTTATTATTCAAGTGTGTTATTAAAAATGTATGTTATTAGGATAAAAAAAAATATAAGACATTTAAAGTTCCTTGCAGTCTTCTGATTAGAGTTGTCGTGTACGAACGAACCAGCTTAGACTTAATTTCATGGCGTTCAAAAGTGACAGCAGAGTTTCTTACTGGAAAATAACCTTTGAAATAATAAATAAATTTTTTAATAACGTAAAGTTAGTCATTAGTAAGATGGAACATGACTTTAAAACTTCAGTTTTAGAAACGTCTATTAATTAATGAAAGTAATTTAACTTTTACACCGTTTAGAATAAATTGGCACGATAACTAAGTAAATTAGGTAATCTGACAAGATGAGCCATTATTCATCACGAAATAAGTAAAACAAGCTTTTCTCTCTTTGGAGATCTAAAACAAAGTTCGAAACAAGTCATTTGGTAATAATGAACGGATGAAGTTTTCAGTTGCCCAGTGTGTCTCATTATATTATATAACTAGCTTTCCGCCCGCGTCTCCGCTCGCGTGGACTGTGACTGTGACTTCAGCTTATAAACTTTATCTATTAAAAAATTATAGCGGTTCCGGTAGAGCTGCGTAGTTCACGCGAGCGGAGCCTCGGGCGGAAAGCTAGTTTGAGAATAAAATGTAGCCCATGTTACTCGTTGATGATATAGCTTTCTATACGTGAAAGAATTTTTATCCGTAATAAACAAATTCAAAAATAAGTATAGACAAAGATTAGGTAAGTAAACAGCCCTAAAAATTAACTTCAGGTCAAACGACATATTTGTAAATAGTATTTATTTATTTATATTATGAACTAACCGCCTGAGGCTTCGACCGATCGAATATATTTTAGTTTTTATTATTCTTGCTTCAACACAAATACTATTAGCGTATAAGTATTTTTTACATTCAAAGGTAGTTTCTGTTATAATTAAACTTTGTCATTTTTTAATAAGGGAAGGGAAGGATCCTTTTTCTTTCCTCTTCTTTTTTCTTTGTCTCTTTCTCACTTTTATGTAAAAGACAAAAATGATTACTATCGGTTATTCTTAGAAGATAGATATTATAGTATTATATATACCTACAGTAGCGGATTTTTCTGTAGGTCTTTTTAAATGTACAACTTTATGATGTTTTATTTTGATTTACCTTATATTTAGCCAGCGTTTATTATCAATGTAAGCGCCCAAATTTTTTTTTTTCGATTTCAATATAAAACATGGAATTTGCTTTGTTTTTTGTGTACATAATATGTCTATAACCTTTCCGGAGAATTTCTATAAATGATAGTGAAACCATACCAACGTCGTTTACTTAATTAATTTAAAGCTATAAGCGCATGAATATGCAGACGTGGAGAACGACTTAGTTTCATACTGTTTAGAGGTTCACACAGTTTCAATCACAATGAGCGCGTCCTCTTTAACAAAATTATGTATCATAGGCCATATTTTACACCTTAGAGTATAACGAACTGAAGACTATACTTTTTGAATTTCGGGAAAATACCAATTATTACCGAAGATATAACAAATTAAAGTTTGTGTTTTTACGACCCCCTCGTGATTTCAGTCGGTGCCGCTGCGTACAAATTATCCACGTTAGTTAGTTAGTAAAATTATTTGTATCTTTGACATTTTTGTAGATATCAATAAAAGTCTTTCACAAGATAGTTTCTCTTAATAAATATGTTAATATTTCCATAAAAAATAAAATCACGGAGACACGCTCATTATTCTTCGACAAGTTACGGTTACGTTGCGTTCTTTAGCTTGCTATATGTGGTGCGAAGACTTATCCCTACTCTTCAAGAATAAACAACGCAGATTTCAAGATCACGTCTATTTCCCAGAAGAGTACAAGAAACTATAGACATGCTAAACCTTATAACGTTACCAAAACGTTGAAGTTATACCGATATCAAAGGTATGTGTTATATTGTGACGTAACCTTTCATCGCCATAAACTATCTATCTATGTTACATCACACGCGAGATGGCGGCTGTACCGCGACCACACCGCGACATACCTGTCAGTACATTTAACGCAGCCTCGTTTGAAACGAGTTAAACTTTCATAATGATTTTAAGGAGCCATATTTTATGTGCAGTCGTGTTAAATTGTTACATATTTATTGCACGTACCGAGTTTGAGCTTTTTACGTAATCTCGCTATTTAACTAATGGGTATAAACCCTGGCGGTGTGTAAGTATGTGACCGTTACGGGTTAACTATTATATTATACATTTATATACTTAAAATTTGAAAATATATAAAACTCAAAATGTGTCGCTTGAAAGTTTTGAAACAAACTCATAGTTTGCCCAAAATGTAATATGTAAAGCGAAGAACTTTAAAGATAAAAAGCAAACGCGCGTTTAGTCATCGTCGCTCGGACAGGCAGATGTCACGAAGATAAAGCGTCCTTGTTATAGATACATAGCCTGCCTTGAATGCGTTGACGCATAACCTAGCGCCGCCGGTGAAGTGAACGGGGGACAAACTAGACACGTACCTGCGACTATTAGGCACCCGACTGCGGAGGGTAATACTTTTCTAGTGAATGTTTGTATCCTAGATATTTCTTTGATACGCATACGCCCTGTAGCCTAAACGGCTTAATGGATATGAACATACGAAGTGTCGTTGTATTCGTCTTAATTGTCGGAGTGAGATAAGGTATATAACACTTCAATATGGTGTCTGCCAATCAAAAAGAGAGCTTAGGGACAATATAAACATTCTTTTTGTTATTACAAAATTTGGATATGAAATAAACCTACTAAATAGCCCGTTCCAAATATATATACTAGCGACTTTCCGATGACGTAATCATATGACACAATATTTTAAAAACATAAAAATAGGTATAGTAATTTATCCATAAAAGATAAACATATGCCACTGCGGACTTTTCTTTAGTTATATGGTAGCTTAGACAATTGTCGAGTCAGCAGCTAAGTGCGTAATAAAACACAGGGCTTCAAACAATTTTCAAAATCGGGTTAAACAGCACCGTGCACTAACGCACACGTGACTAACTGACGCAGGCTATAAACGCGGTTTGTTACACTGTTAAAAAATATCTGCTTTTAGAAATTTGTGACAGCTCTTGTAACGAGCTCCCGGACTAATAGTCCACTTCCGAACCGAACCTTGACCTTCCCTACGCTTTCACCACGCTAGCTTCCTCCCGCACCCCTCAGCACTCTCACTTACGCAACAGTACACGGCGTGCTGTGGTTTTAGTAAAATCCGCGAGTTAGGTGACGTAACTCACGGTACGCTATTGTGCGCCGGCGCAGACGTCGACGCCCCTTACTTCTGTTAAAACTCTTTGTACTCGAGGAAACAAATATGAGATGAATAAAGACGTCAAATTACAAGCGGTAGGTTTCTTGTAATTCAGATCTGTTTCACCGACTAGGCGTTTAAAAATATAACGTTCGCATATATTTTTTTATCGCTTTAGCATATATTTCCATAAAAATATTTTTAAATATGTATGTGCGTTAACCACGCCGTATAAACTCGACAAGGGGAGCTTAATTTTATTCCAAACTTATTTTGTGTTAGTCTGACATCATTACATTGGCTACACATCGTTACAAAAATTTCGTTTAATCAATGTACTAATAGAGAATATAAGAGCACCCAGATTTATATTCCTTCATTGAAAGTATTAAAAGAAACAATAGGAATGAAAATAAGCTTAAGGTACCCTTATCCATATTAAAGCTAGTTTCTTCGAGTCCCCACTGCGTGGCGTGTAAGATTTATAATCATATACCAAACGACATCAAAAATATAGAAAAATTTACATTATTCAAACAAAAACTGAAACAATATCTCTCTTAAAAATGCTATTATAATTTAAAAGAATTTTTCGAACAAAAATAAAATAAAATAAACCAATGTCGTTTTGTACTAATAGCGGTTAATAGCGCCTTGGCACATTTATACACCACGACACTGGCAACTATTAACAAGGGAGGAAGGATTACTGTTTTCTAACCGGATGCAGCGTGATGTAAATTAAAAAAAATGGAAAATAAATGAAATAATTTACATTCAATGTATTGAGAATCAATGGAATAATATTGTATTGTATAGTAATATTGTAGAATAGTATTGTATAAAGCATTAATTAACCGATAGACATAAAAAAACAAATCTCAAAATTGCTATGCCCTCGCAGGGCGTCACATTTTATGTACATACTGATTTGTGACATGCAATAAAAAAAAATAAGAAATAAAATAAATAATACCAAAACATTACACGCACACTTTCAATTAAATTACTTATTATATTAATCGAAACCTTTTTGGAGAATAGTGCTCTAAATTTATAGATAAATTCTACAGTCAGTATTGGGTTTCGCAGATGACTCCGTGTATAAATATGCTGTAATGTTTGTGCCGAGAAATGAAAAGAAAATGTAGGTAAAGCAAACGTCGAGCTCTCGAGTGAGTCTCGCCACCACCAAAATCAAACAAACAATACCACATGTCGCCAGATGAAGTTTACGAAACATCCGGTCCCCTGAAACTTGGCTCTTTGGTTGCAACGTAACATGCGTTATAAAGTTTGCTACCACTGACATACAATATGTACCGATTCTTTCCCGCTCTCGTTCTCACTCGCCTTACCATTTCACACGTATATCCTATAGCTTCCCGTCCCAGTTTCGCACGGACCCTTTCCCTTCCCCGCCTTCCCTAACCATCGTACCTTCCTCATCCCTTAACTTTCATCACCCCTTCGCTACAGATGGACTCCATGAGGTGGTTCCGTACACCGTATAAGATCCCCTATTTATAAATGTATGATCTAGAAAGTTTAGGAATGAAAGAATACTCACCAAAGATGTGAGGCGCACCATCGCAGCCCCTGGGCGACCTGGAACGGTACATACGAAACAAATTTAAGCGGATCTAGTAGCTCTATAAGTCTTGCGTGCGACTTTGTCGTCTTGCTTTTCACTATTGCAATATTTACTTTTTAATCTATGTAAATATTGACATGTATTCTATTTTGTTTCTTACATCTTAATATAAACTTTTTTTTGTACATACTATAGTCTACTTTGTGAAACAACTCAGTTTGTAAAAATAGGAGGATAATAATTCTATCATCTTCATCTGTAAAATATTAAAATTTCATTAATAACGATTCATCGGTTCTCGAGTCATGAGTCTAGAACAACAAAAAGACCAAGAAAAAAGAAGCACACTTAAATGTTTAGCATAATATGTTCTTATAAATTAATATTTCCCAGAGAGAGGTTTCTAACCTACTCGATATTAAACTATTTAATCTTTAAAATTTTAGGCGTCACAAATCGTTTTATTAGTTTCAATTTAACAAAAACAATGTGGAAAATACAACAGAGGCTGAGGATTATGAAAAAATTGTGGCCACAGATAAAACTGGACATAAAATACCATTTTATATAAAATTTACCGAGGATTACTTACAAGGCATTTTTAAGTCTACTCATTTTTAAAAAGATTAAAATAATTTTAGTCCTAAATAAGGGCTCTGTCAATTATGTTGTATGAAACTTTGGAGGCATCGGACTTTCGAAGAACACTATTAAACAGCTAAATTTTTCAACAGTTTACTATTGTTTACTAGAAAAACCCTTTCGAAAACCAGTATCAAAATTTTTGTAGTTTCATAAAAATTACATAAAAAAGAAATCGATCTTTGTAACCATCATTTTTTTAAAGTTCTCATAGTGGCAGATATTAAAATTATAATTTTTTTTTAAATAAGTATAAAATTAGGATATGAGGGGTGTTTTTTTTTTAATTCTTTGTTTGTGGCCATTTGAAGCCAAAACATTGAACCGGGTTTAAAACGTTGCCAGATGGTTTCAAAATGGAATTTTGTTGATTTCGAAAAAATATATTTGAGACATAAGACAGACAAAAAGACAAATCATATGAGACATTATTTTTGAACTAAAAAAAAAAAATTAAAAAGTTTAAAGGTTGACAATTTCCCACCACCTTTCAGATAAGTCTGCAATTTTGTGTTGAACATTATCAAACAAGTTTTGCACATAGTTTCATGCGGCCTCAAATAGCTACTCAAAGTTGTATTAACAGCTCTCGGACTATAGTCTGTTTTAAAACTTTGTTGAATGGAAATTTATTGCTATAAACTGAAGCTTTCAAATAAATAATGACCTCAACCATCTATTTTGTTAAAAAACATTAACTATTTTATGCAATTATTTAAATAATTAAAAACTGATAATATTCATAAATAATTAGAAAAAATATTTATATCTATTAACTGTCTATAATTTTATAAATCTCTTTCTGTTTATTTTACAGTGATTATTTTGTATTAAATTTTACCTTTTCACCGCATATCACACGATCTAATATGTTGAAGGAGAGCGAAAATTTCAGGTCACTAAAACACCAGTCTAAACAAATAGGTGTGAGATCAACATTACATGTAGTTGGGGCAAATCAACATCTACACTAGGACAACGTGTAATGTTTGTTTTCAACATGTTGTAACGACGCGGCAGTAACTAAAACCTTCAAAGTCACAGACAAGGTGGTAAATCTCTTTGACATGGAGGTCACAAACTTAGATGTATTAACAAATTGTTTGCTATGAATAAACATGGTTTTAGGTAATACTGTAAATTTCATTTTTAGGATTGCAGTAGGCATATATTTATTTATATAAAGAAAGGAAGTGAAGTAATAAACATTAAGAACAAATAATATAATTATAGACCGGGAGCCCGTGGTTCAAAAATTATTTTTTTTGGCAGATGACGTACGTTAATTAAAAGCCCAATATTTACTACTTATTTGCGATCATTCGCAAGTTAAGGTACTTAAACTCCATTTTTTGTATACTGTCAATTTTAACATAGGCAAAGAGTCAATCAACTATATCTTTGTCAGGTGCGTCAGCAGCGATGCAAAGACACAATAAAACACAGGGCTTAAAACGAATTCCCAAAAGCTGGTATAAGTGGTACTGTGCTTTTTGAGTATAGAGCTGTATCTATATAAAACATTAGGATACCTAAAATAGCTTGTATATCTTTAAATTTTTAATGAAAATAAAAAGTGCCTTGCTCCATAACGCACTCATATCCAGCTGACTAACCGTAAGTATGTCAATAAGCTCTGTAAATACTATCAACTGCCAAACATTCAGATATCTGAAATTTCGTCCTACTTTGGTCGCGTGCTCTCCGGCTATACCTTTTACCTGCTACTTCGTCGCATGACTAAATAAATTCGTGTAAGTGAGTTTTTAATATACATAAACATTATTAACATTATATATTTTATTATATTTATTATTATATTAATACCCGTTTCTTACATTTCGAAATAAAAAAGTGTATTTTATACATCTGATTGTATTATTGGAAATCTTGCTCTGTAGATATTATTTTTATAGTCGATTCCAATTTATTAGTGCCTGTGATGACATACATGTTGAACACCTACTATTTCTTTTTCAATCTACCTATTTAAGCTATCTATGTATATACATGAAATAGTAATTCGTCTGTCTGTTTGGACTAACCGTCAAAACGGTTGAACCATAGTTAAACCGATTTTAATAAAACTTCGCAATCTTCGCATACAGAAACTGGACGCATACATGGACTGACCGGTTGGCTGAGTGCTTAGATATACGGAACCAAGCGTCGGGTTAGATTCCCGCCCGGGACAAATATTTGCATGAACATGACCGGTTGTTCCGTGTCTGAGAGTAAAATATTTCTATGAAGAAAAAAAGTATATTTAAATGTATATATCAGTTGTCTAGTAACCCATAAGACAAGCAATAATACTTGCTTAATTTGGGACTAGATGGCGCTGTGTAGGGTGTCCCATGTATTATTATTGTATTATTATTATTATGAAAAGGAGGTAGTCACTCACGGGGTGATTTTGAACTAGGACTAATACATTTAACACGGGCGATATTTTAAACTATATCTCGAGCCGTAAAGCTAGTTTTCTAATAAAAAATATTAACATCAAGGACGTAACATATACCTAATACTTACTTTCGGTGAAAATAAACGTTTCTAAATTCGAATTTTTGCATCATTATAGCACACTTTTCGCTTTATCATTGGCGATAAATGACTTAAAACACTCGTTCGGAAACATCTTACAGGTGTGACCAAGCACAGATACAGGGGGAGAATCGATGGGGGAGGCAATAAGTGCGATTGTCTCCCCTGATTCACGAACGAAGTACTTTATTTCGATTAATTTCAAAGTTATGTATTATTTTTTTTATCTACTTATATACAATATTTCTCGAAGATAGGTAAAATCACATAAAAATTGCCCTTCCCTGAATGAAATTCTGTATCTGCGCTTGAGTGGCATATGATATGTTTTGTCTGTCTGTCCATCTGTCTGTTTGTTCGGGCTCATCTCCGAAACGGCTGAACCTTTATTCTTTTTTTTTTCGGAAATAATAAGGGCTCCCGCGTACATTTTTGAAAATAAAAAACTATAAAAATCAGGAAAACCACGCGAACGAAGTAGCGGGCGGTCGCTAGTCAAGAAATAAGAAAAAAAAATTAAATGTAAACGTTTCATGAAAATCAGACACAAAACATAAAAATGTAACAATTATTCGACAACATTTCCATGTGTTTAATTTAAGAGATAGGTCATTGGCATAGTTTTATTTTCACATTTCATTGGATATTATATAAAAAAAAAAATTCGGTGTAGGTACCAAATAGTGTGTTTAAAAACGATAAATCCAGAGGCATTACTTAATTGTCAAAGTGAGCCGTAAGTGAAAGTGTTGCACTGCATACGGGCTGATGATGAATAGGATCGTCCGGAAGTACGTTCATTCTAAATAGATATCACACTAAGTTATTTTTTATGAATAAAGCTAACGGCTTGGCTTCGGTTTTGCTCGGCGGAACTTCAAAATTGTCGTATGTTAATTTATATGGCATCAATTACTGGATCATTTTTATGGTTATAGAGTTGTTTGTACATCTGTTCTGTTTTTTGTCATCCCACTTTACATTAATTCTCCATTTATTACTTTTCTGTTATCAGAAATATAATTATGAAAGTTACATAAAATCTTGTGATAATTTTGAATTATAAGCGTTCGAAGAAACAGACAAAAACATATGCTTTTAGATTATTCTGTCATAGTTTCATAATAGACTAGCTTTCCACCTGCGGCTCCACTCGCGTGGACTACACAATTGTACCGGGGCCCAGTTTTACGGGCTAAAAAGTAGCCTATGTCACCCTTCAGTTTATAAATTATGTGAATGCAAAAAATTATAGCAGTTCCATTACAACTGTGTAGTTTGCTAAACTAGTTTGAAAATTATATATAACCCATTTTACTTGCTGATAATATAGCTTTCTATTGATGAAAGAATTTTCAAAGGTTAAGTAGTTTTTGAGTTAATCCGTAACAAACAAACAAAAAATCAAATATTACCTTTTTATGACATTAGTACAGATATATGAGTACATAATTGATTAATAATAGCAATCTTCTTCGTAGACTGCGTGTTTTGATAATTTTGTATAAGGGTAAGCAGGCGATCCATTTTTTTCCTCCTTTCTTGTACGTATCTCTTTCTTCTACGCTCTTTGCTTGTCATTTCAAAACTGAAGTAAGATTCTGCGTTAATTAAGCTCATGTTAAGAAAAACAGACAGACAAACCTATTTTATTTATATATTTAGGTGTATATTCTTCCGTTATTTGTTTTGTTGTCGCGTTCATATTGTCTTGCGTTATTTACGTCGTAACATTCATATACTTTGTTTCCACTTCCGTTTTCTCTTTTTTAGTTTTCGATTCGGTCCCCGTCCCGTTTCAGTATTATTAGATCAAATACTCAATGGCTTGTTGTAGTTTGTTAACCGAACGACTAAGTTAATTATAAACATTTTTTTTTCGCGGATTTCATCACAGACCTGTACGTGGATACGAAATTGCCGCTTGATTTTTCAACTGACTGATGTGTGATTGAGTAACATAATTCCATTTTATTTCAATCATCCATCTAAATTCAAATTACTCTAAGAGGTTCTTAACAATGCAATTGAATATGTACTCAATAACGTTCCTTTGTCTATGATTTCAATTTCAGTGTTATTGAATAGAGTTCTATACTATTACAAAACTGTAAGCGTTAAGAAATTTATTGCCGTAGACTAAATATGTTGTGCGTAGACGCAGATTTTACTGGTCATCTTAACACAGCTAATTAACCTGGTTAATTACAGCTCAAACCCGTCCACACATCACATGGACTCTATTCATAACAGACATGGTGACAAAGGTCTGACGATGGAGTTGGAATATTGATAACAGAACCCTTCAATGGCTAGGTGTTAGTAAGCCCACCGAATTTGATTTCATTAGATACGACTTCACAAGCACTTTTTATAGTAAGTAGATAGTGATAAGATTCTGATGATGTAGTTGGAAGGTAGATTACAGAACCCATTAGTGGCTACTAGTAAACCCACCGAGTTTGGCTTTCTTTTATTAGGGTCTTTATAAACACTTTTCATAGCACACGGTAACGAGAATCAGATGTCAGATCTAGAAGGTGGAACAAAACCCATTAATGAGTTTAAGTTCATGAGATTTGTCTTCACAAGCACTTGTCATAGCACATATTAACGAAGGTCTGATGGTGGAGCTGGAAGGTGGATAACAGAACTCACCAATAGTGGCTGTGCCCTCGGCCGCGCTTTGTATGTCAATTCGACAAGGTCAAGGTAGGGTGCGTACTGAGGAGTTGGATAGCAGAGGATAGGCAACATACGTATGCCCCCAACGTATTAACGTTTGGACACTAAACATGTATACATGCGGTTTAGCTTAGGTATTAAAACGAATTAAAAAACACACCCTAATAACAAAAAGTCTAAAACAAAATTAAAATTTTACTAAAATAAATATTTTAAACAACACTGAACTAACACTCAAAAAAAAGTTACATAAATTTAACAATAACACTATTTATTGTATTTTTAAAAAAACTCCAAATGGGAGTGCTGGAGACGAAGCCCCTTTTTTTTGTAAATGAGAGTTACCTCTCAAATACAATATTTTTGTATTTCAAAGCAAAATTCGGTGCATTTATCTGAAATATTGAAAAGGGGTGGTTTTCAAAGTAATAAGAACAAATATTAGATACAAAAATATTTTTGCAATTCAAAAGAGGTTCAAGTGCCCTGACAATATTTTAGTCAAAGACAAAATCCATCTTTGAATGCGTTCTTTAGGTTCCGTACTTCTGGAGTTGCTGAAGCGTTAAAAACATCACGTACACGCGTCCACTTGTCGTAACTGTTATGGCCTCTGTATAATTGTTCATCCAAGAGAAACGTGAGTACACGTACCTCTAATAAAATGCGATTACGTAGCGTGGAAATCCACGAATTTACTCAATAATACGAGTGAAAAGCAACAGTATGCGTTACGAATCGCTTAAACTTGTAATAGACATCTGCAAACGTTTCGCGGTCGCATTGTACTTTCATTAAGGTCAGAATGTTCGGACGACAAAAGAGTGAGCATTTTGCTGGAATTTATTTTTAAAATGTCTCAGTAAAATCCCCCCTAACTATAAAAGTCTTTAAATAGACATTATATTTTAAAATAAATTATTGCTCAGTTACAAATAAAAGGAAAAAATTGTCTATGCCACGTTAACTTCTTTTGTTATAAGCTAGCAAAGTAAACGTATCGTTTTCCGGATCGATAAAAGCCTGGTATATGTATCTGACTATAACATATACTTTCTTTGGCTCAAAAATGGAAAGTGCTTTACTTAAAATTGGTTCAAAAATGCAAGATACCATCTACTTGACCCCTCAACGAAACTTCTAAACATTTTAACTTTTCACAGATATTGTGGATCAATCTTAGGGGCTAATTCTGAAATTTCTTTTGAAGATCCTTAGGCCAGATCTAAACGAAAATTATTTTCTTCAGATGCCTATCAACAAAATGAAAGACTTTTAAATTGTGTTGGACGTCAAAAATATTGTACAGAAGGGACAGGGATTACAATCTTCCATGAAAATAGTCATTTACTGTACAGTATATTACTCCCTAAATATGAATGCTTTGTTTTAGTTTGGACCTAAATGGCGCTGTGTGGGATGTGCCAGTTTATTTATTTATTTTTATTATGTTTATTGCTGTTATTATAATTATTATTATTATAAGTGTTCGCTATCTCAAATATTTTTATTTAGTATAGGATTTAGTATAGAATTAATTTCCACTTGTAGAAGTTCAGATGCCGTTATACGGTTTAACATTTGAAAGTTTGCGATTTAACATGTTGTATATAATTTCAATTGATTATATTATAATTTTATATTAGTCATTGTTAATTAGAATACCTTTTTGTCAACATAATATACCCAACTTTATTTGATTTCCCTCTTAAAAGTTTTCATGATTATTTCATTTTTGATTGAGGATGATGATTTAATCTATTTAAATGTGCAAGTTTTATGAGATTTTTTTTGAACATTCTCAAGGTACAGTGTATAAACAAACAGACATATAATTAAAAACATGTATTATGGATTATAACTCGATAATATCTTGCAAGTACGCATAGGCATTATCGCATTATAATTAAATAATAAAAAAAATATTTGTTTTTCTTTCTTTTCAATCTTTTAGGATGTTTTTATTTTCATGTTCATAGAAAAAGACAACTCACCAGTAGCGTTTTTAATCCGATAATATTGTCGAGTGACACGCGTGACTGCAGCGGCTTGCGGGAGTAGAGACACAGGCGAACGCGCAGGCTGCACGCTATGCTATATACGAGCGGCCCCTCTCCGAATGTCATCGCTGCTCACTACACCATACTTGATGCACTTCAAAACCCAAGGATATTAGTGTACATTTTAGATCAGTTCTAGAACTAGGTCACTCGGTATTACATTGGAATAAATTAGGCTATGGGTAGGAACCGGGGTGACCCGGGTGACTGAAATCATTTATTAGAAATAGAGTACCTAAATTAAAAAAAAAAAATTGTTTTTCATAAGTACAATGGCGATCACAGTGATATTCAAATAATTTTAGATATTATTTGTCAGAAAAAATGGTTCTTGATAAAATAGAGGGAGAAGTAGTGAAATTGTGATGGACTAGATCAAACATCCAATAGATGCAGCGAAAGAAACTGAAATCGAATTAGTTGCTACTATTTAACATATATGGCGTTATCTAACTAGTTATTATCCTTTACAATCTTTACGATCTTCACGAGTTTTGAATTAGTTCAATAGAGGAGTAATGCTGGCCGTTTAGTTTGTGAACCAAAGTTATCACGTTTGAGCCAAAGGATTAGAAAAGGAGACAAGTGCGGCTGCTCCACGCGATTGGTGGGATCGTTGTTACGATCCTCACCCCCGCGTCTTTGTTTAATACTCGTCACAACGTGTAATATTATTAAATTAAAAGCCGATACAGATAAAAAAATTTAACATAAATAGGCAAGCTTGGCAAGCGTGCACTTTCTAGTCAGCTACATTCAAAGTTTGTTGACTATCCTATCACTAGAGCTGTCTTGAATAAACCTTAATTATTAAATTTTTACAAAAATATAAACTTTCAAACAAGTCACATGTATTACTTCGGAAAAATACGTAGGTATTGCTTGAAATAAAAACATACAAATGCAACTCTGTTACATATAAAGATGGCGCCACATTTATTATTTTAATATGTGGTATCTCAAAAATGCCTCTTGCTTCTTTTCAAGAAATAAATATGATATTCAACAAACAATTTTCAAAAAAAAAAAACGGTCTTTTCAATGAGATATGTTTCAATTTAATGCAACTCATGGATTGCATATGGCGCAATGGCCATTGTCATTAGTTAAAATTAAGAGTTATATAATTTGACTGACCGGTTGGCCGAGACCATAACTGCGGAGCCGAGGGTAGCGGGTCCGGTTCCCGCCCAGGACAAATAATTGTGTGCATGAACATGTCTACTTGTTCCGTGTCTGGGTGTAAAAGTATTTATATATGTATATCTCATTAAAAAAAGAATATTTAAGTATTTATATCAGTTGTCTAGTACCTCATGCTACAAGCATAATACTTCCTTACTTTGGGACTAGATGGCGCTGTGTGGGATGTCCCAGATATTATATTACTAAAGGAGTAAACCAAAGTTAGTTGAGTAAAGTTACTAAAGATGTTAACAACAATAGCGCCCGAGAAGAAAAATTAATACAGAGTTACATGAAGGAGAAGTTGGCTATTCCAAGCAGCAGTGAAATGCGGCGGTTACGATTGCCACATCTGATGACAACCATAAACCATATCAATAATCAGCCCTAATCCTCATCAACTGCAGACGTTGTCACGTAAAAATACCTACAGTCCTGAAGACACAAACCACCACAATTTTCTCAAATTATTTAGAAGGAATTGATATTTAGATATGCTTTCTTTTAAGTCATAATGTTATGTTATCGTTTATTACATTCATGTATATACAAGTCTGATACAGCTTCTATCTAAAGCCTCAACATGAACCCGGATGGGGCCATGATGGGGCCATGAGGAGGCACGTGTACAACAATTTAAATTAACAAAAAGTAACACTGACCAAAAGTTTTGTCATTAAATTTGAATACTTCTTTATGAAAATAGAAACAATAAAAGTACCTACATTAGAATTTTTTAAAGTTTTATGGCATTCCAAGGAATAATCGATTGTCGAAAACAGCTACGATGTTCTACGTATTGCACTTGTTTGTATAGTAGTCATGACGTCACATTAATGTTTCACGTGTTCATTTTATGCAGATTTTATGTCTGTGTTATTATGCCAACCAAAAATTTCATGTTTTTCTATTGCTGGACACCTATTCCTATAAGTATGAAATTTTTAAGACCATGTTACAAAACTTTTACAATGCAAAATAGGGAAGTAATATAAACAGTCATAAAAATTTTAAGAAAATTTTTTTAAGCACCATTTTAAATTTGTGGGGGCATCCTTAATTTTTTTACTGATATTGGGATCTTATTATCATAGAGATTGCAAAAGGGCTGCCCATGGGGGCTGGTATGGAATTTTTTTGAGAAAGGGAAGGGCAAGTCTAATCTATTGCGTCTGGAATACGGAGGGCGGGAATATCCTGGAAAGAAATGTTTATTGTTCATAAAAAATAAACTTGTTTCTAATATAGGTATATGTGGATGTCAGAGTTAGTGTATTTAATCCTTGGAAGTACGGTTTGCAGTTAGTCGTTACATCTATGTTTGCCTTTATTTTTTAGATTTTTTTCTGTATTCGGAATATTGTAATTATATTGACTCTATTTCATCACAATTTATTTGCCGTATTTATATGATGAATTAACTTGATTGCAGGCGGGAACAAACAAAGATAAAAAACTACATTTATTGTAAAATTTAAAATAGTTTTGCACTTAAAGACTATCAAAAGTATTTTGGTTATTGGTTTGTACCCGTCTGCAATGCTTTATAACTTCCAAGTCACAGGTATGTCATCATTATCATATCAGCCCATTATGCCCCACAGCAGAGGCTTAGGCCATGTGATAGTTATTATTTGTATAAGTAGCTACCGAACAACAAAACATTGCATAGTGCATTCTACGTTGCTCAAAGAAATTTTCGTTAATTAGTTTTTAAATAAAATATTCCACTCTAAACTTTGCTCAAAATTTGACTCTCCAGCACGTAACATTTAAAGAGACAACTGAAAACCGGATGAAACCGCGCTAATAGGTTATAGATCATCGACCGAGGCCAATTTTCTAATGTATCATGTCGCCCATAATGCATTTCAATCAACAAATGTACCCGTCTTTTTATCCGATTAGGAGGTTTTTAGAAGTTACATTCGTCTCAAAAATGACATCTAGAGTAAAATAAAAAATAAAAATGGTTTGCGTTGGGTTACATCGGTAGCCGCCACAGAGCTTTAGAGTAGGTTAGAGTGGGCATGTAGGCGGATGCACTGTTCCCTTCAAGTGTGCAGTATATTGCAGACTTCAAATAGATCTCATAACCTAAACTCTAAAATGTGACATCAAAATCATAGTAAAGATGTAAGTGTAAGGGATGAACGACTTAACTGCTTTCTAAAATGATGTAAATTTGAGACAAAACTATTTACTTATGCGCAATATTTTTACTTACATTCGTTGTGAGTAATTATTTTTGGGACACGTACCTTTGAACAAATACCGTCCCATGGCACCTCTTACCTACTCGATTCTCCGTGGTGGCCACTATGAGATATGTAATCATATTACATACCTATATATAAAGCGATTCAGAGGACGCTGTGCTCAAAATAGACGAAATGAAAATCTCAATTTTAAGGGAATAAAAAATCTTAATAAACGGAGACAAAGACGGGCACATTCAAAAATAGGAAACCTTTTGTAATCTGTCGTATCATGTCACTGACGCGATCGCACACACCAGAAAAACGACCTCGGGCGATGGTCTACTAATTAATTTGCAAGCCGAAATTTAACACATTCAGGACAGCGCCACTTTGGAAGTGTGAAGTTCATCGATTGTTTTAATAGTGTATTGAAACAATTGATAAATCAATATAAATATGAAAGTGTCTTTTTTGTACGCTTGTCCTTTCGTCACGTCGTCGTAACGAAGTATTGAAAACGTGATTTATTGCATGGAGAATGGAGATCTTGGAAGAATCGGAGACTACATTGCCATTGGATATAAAACTAATGAAGATTAAGACTGAATTGGAGTAAATGTTTAAAAGAGGATTGCTCTGAATTTTGCAGTTTTGCAGGAAGAATAACTGAGCTATATATTAAAAAACGTGACACATTATTATGACGTCACTACTTCGATACATGCAGCGGTCGGTGGCCATTCAAAGAAGTGTAATACGTATCGTACATATATCGTAGCCATAATTAGTAGTGATGTCGTCAGCTATACATTTTTAATCATCAATTTTATTATTCCTTGAACATCCATATATACAATTTAAAAAAAAAAAAACTTAAGGACTCCAGATTGTCTACTCGTATATTTTTATAAAAAGTATTCAAATGTAATGTTTACATTTTAAGTCAATGCCAGTTGTCAAAAGAGCAATGTCAAATTGTAGTTAGTGGGTGTCACAGAGTATAATATGTGGGTGTATAGTAAAAAAAAATGAAGTACGAAAATAAGTGGAGTGTCCGAGGCCGCGAGGCGACGATGGTTAAGCCATAGTTAAGATATTATGTTTTCTCTATTTAACGGATTCGTTATTAAATACCACAGAACGCAAAACCAGACATGGAATAGTATTACTTGCAACGACAATTGGCATCTACCAATTTCTCCCTACAGAGGACGAACCGTTGACAACAACAATGATGTATGCATAGACTAAATTAATTTGACAGCAGCGTTTTCTTTTAATAAGTGCATAATAATTCCTGGTTTTAACAGAATCATAAATGTCACTTCACAATACCGCTCTCATTCTCACTTGCATTACCACTTCACACATATATCCTATATCGTTTCGTACCGGTTCCGTACGGGCCCTTTCTTTACGATCTCCCACCCTAAGTTTTCCACGTTCTCTGCCTCTTCCTCTTCACCGCCCTCCCCCTTCTCCCATCAGGGGACCGAATTGTCATGCCGGACGACCATCTAAAAGTTATTGTTCTATCCCACGGGAATAGATTTTTTTCCTAGCTGAAAGCTATCCTATGTCCTTTTCCGTAGCCCTGACAACGTGTATGCAAAAATTCATGATGATCGGTTGAGTAGTTAAGGTGGGAAAGCGTAACAAATATACATACAAACAAACAAAGTCACTTTCACATTTATAATATTAGTTAAGATTCTTAGCACGTGTAGTGACCGTTTTGTGAGTTTAACTCCATTTGTATATTGAGACATATATGGGGTTTAGTTGTTGTCCTTCCACATTACACAGTAAACCTTTAAATTATAGGCAATACGTGTATTAGAAGTGATGAATTAAATTGAAAGCTTCCACGTACAAAGATCTGGGCTTAAATTGATCCTTAAGATTGGTAATAAAAACGTATTGGAACAAAATTCATTGTTATTTTGGTTAAATGGTACGAAATATCTCATTTTAACAAATAATGTGGCTTTGAAAATATGGAGAATTTCATGATTTTCATCGTACGTAAGTACATAAATAAACTCTAAAAACATTTATAGAATATATTTAAATTTTTTCGTTATATCAAAGAAATTAAGAAGAAAATTCATTGTCTCAAGCGCAAATTGTATTGAACTAATTAAATGTTCTTTGATTTTTTTTCAATACTTGTTAATGCAAATGAACAGTGGAGTGACAATTAGTAACTCTGTTGTAATTTTTGAACACGAGTTGTTAATTAGCGCCGGTTATTGATTGAAAATAATAGTTAACATAATCCCAGTAGATGTACCCTTTCGATTATAACAATCTCTGTAGATACATTATGGTACTTCTGGATGTGAAGTTTATATAGATTATCATGATAAAATGATAAAAAGATTATCAGGAATGACATACAATACTTTTTGTTTATCTATCTGACATCCGTCTGTTTGTTCGAATTGATCTCCCAAAGGGCTAAACTGATTTCAATGAAACTTCAAAGATGTGATTAAAAGATTGTCAGGAGTGACATACAATACTTTTTGTTTGTCTGTCTTTCCATCTCTCTTCGAGCTAAACTCTAAAACATTTAAACAGATTTTAATGAAAATTCGCAGACGTAAAAAGAAGGATGTAAGGGGTGACATACGCTACTTTCTGTCTGTCTATCTGTACGTTCGAGCTAAACAATTAAAGATTTTATTGAAACTATGCAGATATTAAAAAATGGTTGTCCGGAATGATATAAGTGTGTCCTCATAACTTTGTGTCCTTTTTATTCCTGCTAATTTCCAAAACTATTAAACCATTTCAGTGAAACTTCGAAGACATAAAAAGGATGTTATCAGGAGTGACATAATGGTTTTTGTCTATGTGCGGCTGATCCTATTTTACTGAAATTTTATAAACATAAAGAAGGCGTTGTCAGGTGAAAAGCATTTTGTTTATATACATATAAAACATCGTAGTGTCTGTTAGTCCGTTGTCACACTACTCCTGTACGTGTTCCTGTTTTTGTTCTCTTTGTTTACTGTATATGTACGGGCTGTCCGACCTCTGTGGAGTAGCTTATTATTGTCTGGTATTTTAAATATGGAATGTTGAAAAATTGGAGAGATTTTGACAGCTGTCGTAAAAATGAAAAAAAAAGCATTGAAAAATTGGGATGACGTTTGACGGAACTGGTGAATTTTATATGTTTTGATTTATTTAAAACATTTTTTCGAGAACATTTAAATAAGTATATATTTAATGAGTAAAATGAATTTGGAGTTGAAATTTCTCTTGGCATCTAAAAATAACTAGCCTCTTTACATGGGTGGAGTAGACGAGAGTGGAATTGAAGAACATGAATGTTCTGGGGAATCTGGGGACGAAGAAAACTAAATCGATTATTTAGAAGAAGTACATAAACTACACAAAAATTTTATGTCTGAAGCAAAACGAAGATTTTACCAAATGAAATACCTGATGACACGGATTCATAGCATCAAAAATGGAATAAGTGTTTACACCAGGAAATACTACGTAAGTTCTATGGAAAGACCTGGATATTGTGTTACTTTGAGGGAGTGGGTGAGCGAGATGGTATCTTCAGACAAGGAGTAATAAAGACGCCTCACAGCGAAATCTAGCAGCTAGATCATGTATAATATATGAAGAGCTTGAAAATTGAGAAGAGAGAGGAAATTCAACTAGGACGAAGCTAAATCTACGTCTTAAGAGGTCGTATCATGGTCGTAATTAATATTTAAATAAGTGTCTGTATTTTCTGTCTGTCTGTATCTAAATGTGCGTTAAATTACTGTAGTAAATGACTGACCTAAATTTCGTCTCATTTTTCCTTAATCTCTTCTTTTTTTATGTCACAACCCCTGAGACTTTCTAAATTCTATTCTTAACGTGACACATTTCTATTCTATAACGTGACACCGTCTGTCTCTTTCGGTTATATATAGCTATTCTACATGCTAAAATGTTTAAATTGATTTTGATGAAATTAGGTACCTATAGAGATTTCTTAGGTCGTTAAGTTTCAGAATGTTCTAGAAAGTGTTACAATGTTCTGGTGCATCGCGTTCCTTTAGCTATCCTGGTACAACTGTGTAGTTCACGCGAGCGAAGCCGCGGGCGGAAAGCTAGTAAATAATAAAATAAAAGAACCAATACGCGGACAATGATTATATTCATAAGACCACCACATTACCAACACAACGCTGATTGCGGTTAATAATCATTACAAGAATAAATACATTATGGATGAATGTCAAAGGCCACAATGAAATGTTTTATTTATTTGACTAAGACCAACAAAACCGTTGGCTAAGAGATGTTAATTGAAAGCTGGCCGTAAGTTCACAATGAGGGGCTTATAGGAAGGAGGGGTAATTGAATGTGACTAGTGTTACATAAGTATTGCGATGTCACATCTTTGTGCGACCGTCACACGTGTCACCGATGTCAACTCCGCCCGGAGAGGCGTCGGGTGCCGCTTTCTGCTTTGTCACAATGGGAACTGATCATATTGCAACATGGTCCAAAATTTGGGGTATTTGTAGGAGTATGTCTCCTTGATCAATACAAAAATCGATTTTTGGAGGCGTTAAGATTACAAGAAAAAGAGGAATATATATGTACTTGATGTTGTTTAAAACCATAGAACCAACCCAAACCAAAAACAAACGAATGCCATACGTCAAATATCGATACCGTAGTACATCATAATCTTTTAATTATCAAAATTAGATCAATAAAACGAAAAATGTCCATATTGTTGAAACAATCGTAAATAATCTGGCTAAGTGGTTGGCTGAGTTTGCTTACCTTTCAAATACCACAGTGCGACTGATTCCAAGATAGTGGTGGTTAACTAACTTAGGTGATATATAATAATAATTAAATACCTGGGACTTCCCACATAGCGCCATCTAATAATTAAGCAAGTGTAATGCTTGTATTATGGGTTATTAAACAACTGACATACATACTTAAATATTCTTTATAATATATACATACATTAATATTTTACACCCAGACACGGAATGAAATAAACATGTTCATGCACACAAATATTTGTCCCGGGCGGGAATCGGACCCGTGTCCCTTGGCTCTGCTGTTAGGGTCTATAATCATTCGGCCAATCGGTCAGTCAGTATCCGTAACAAATTACTGCAAATCTGTGCAGTAGGAATCCTCTGTCCACTAACTGTCAATTTTTAGTATCATTAGCCAATGTTCGCGCAAAACCAACAATGATACCGAATGCCTGTTACGCCATTGTGACCATCACTGGCGCCACCTTTCACCCCAAAAACACACAGCTTGACCCGCGACATCTATTCGTTCCGCAGATGTAAACTGGCCATTAGAGATGATGAAGCTAACTACTGTCCTGGCTGCGTACATTTCATATGTACAATGACCCAACAGAGAAAAAGTATATATTAGTACGTACGTTAGAAAATATCATCGACAAAAGACTCTGTACAAAAGATCATGTTTACGAAGTGGTGAAAAAAGCAAAGCAAGAACGCGGTATGCTCTCTCCTGTAATAGGATGATATGACAACTTTCTATTTACCGATTCTAGACTAGGGAATAGTGCAGCTTGCACCTAGAGTTAGTCCAAGCAACTATCACAAAATCAAACGTTGATATTTCATAATGGGATCTCCTGACGCACATCGTCATGGTGATGCACGACCAGGAATCATGGCAAGTACGCATTCAACATCATCACCGCGATATGTTAGATAAACTGCACAGCATGGATATTGAAGGCCTCATGACCCCAGAATAGCGATTCCTTGACATAATCAACACAATTTATTGTTATCAAATACTAGATTAGATAATAATAATAATAACATCACAACACATAAGACATCGCAACACCGTCTAGGTACCAAACTAAGCATTAGCTTGTGTTTTGGGTACCAAGCGAAGAACCGACATACATATAACAACCAAGACCCGGTACCAGTATCAATATCCATCATATAAATACTGACCCGACCTGGGATGCGAACCCGGGACCTCCAGCTTCGTAGGCAGGGTTGCTACCCAATAGGCTAAGCAGTCGTCAAAAAAAGATAATATTCCCTAGGTAAGCAAAAAAAAAACAAAAACAAGAAAAGCCAATCAGCAGAAGGCTAGTACCCGGCAGTTCCCAGTAGTTTTAGTTTTATTGAAGGAATTTTATTTTTCTGATGTTATTTGCTTACATTAAGATGAACACAGTGTGACCTATAACATGAGGAAGGACAAAACAGGACAAATTATTACAATTACTGCTTAACTAACTACATTAATATCGTATTTAAGAAATGAGGGACAATAAAAAAAAATCTGATTCTGATTCGATGTGATTGAAAATCTGACGTTAAAAGCCAATAGCAAAAGTATGTTAAGTGGAGGTTCTTTAAATGAAAATCTATATTAATTTTCACAACAAATATCTTTTGTAAGTTTTGTATGTAAGATTCAAGTCAGATTTAAGGTATAGAATATTTTGTTATTTGCTTAAAAAAACAAAAAAAACTTTACATTTAAATAGTTCAAACAGAATTCTATAAATTATAGACCGTTGTTTTTGTTCTTTGAGTTATTTGTTTTTTACACAGTCGGGTTTTTCATTTGTATATAACATCATATTTTCTATATAAACGTCATGGATGTACATGAATAAAGATACCACGTGGTGAAAATGAAATTCAGAGCAAAAAATATACACAGTTCACGTTTTGAAATATTCACTGTGAATTAGGATTTTGTGTAATTCACGTGTAGTATTCTTATTGGAAAAGACAATAAACATTTTGAAATTACATTTCTTGAGTAATTTGATAAAATGTTTGTTTAAAACACTGACGATAAGGGATGATATGTTTGATCAAAGGATCAGATATTTTGCTCACGTTTTCGATCGTTTCGAAGTATGAAATGCTCCATCCTGATTATTATGCTTTCTTAGATGCAGCCAATTTATTTCGGAAATTTGAACTCGTAATTTTTTGTGATTGTTAACATTCTAGGTACCCATCGTGAGGAAACCTTTTTGAAGTGTAACCCGACTGTTAAAATTGATTGAACACTACCTAAAGAAATGTTTAGAGGCTAAGCTATAAACGTTTAGTTATTCTTCTATCATGATAAAACAGAACATGAATAAAAAACGTTCAAAATTAGGTCAGAAGGTGTTTCTGACCTATACTCATCTTGGCAACTTTTTGCCCATATTTAAACTTCGCACACCAAAAAGCAACTCTCGAATATAAAGGGCAATTGTCCGCTAAAGTAGACGGTAACTAATATAATATATATTTTGGTAGAAATTTTTTTAATATAAAATATTTAACTACGGCCCGAATTTCAGTTCTCTCTATTTTTCAAGATAAGTAATAATGACGTATTAACTGAAAAAAAAAATAAGAAAAAGTTACTCATCGGCGACCCTATTCATACTGGCTAGTAACGGTGAGCCAAATATTTTGTATAAATTCAAAATATCAGCAAAACTTTGGTATATAATTTTTAAACATACGGCATACGAAACATTCTTTCTTAATGATTATTATTAAACTACTTTGTGTATTGCTCACCTGATATTATATCAATATCGATGGCTGTGATAGGTCGAGGTGAACGTGCCGTTTTTAACTTTTATTTAAACTGTGGTAGAGCCGGTCCTTCTCATAATTATGGACTACGGACGACTGGAAGCAAATTGTCCGTCTTTTAAGTGTTCATATTATTTCGACATCGGAAAATGTAATTTGCGTAAGGGAAAAATCTCAACTTTAGGTATATAACAAGCAAAAAACAGTTTTTTTTAAACGTTTAATAATAACATTTTCAAGTTGTCGATAAAACACAACAATGTGAATAGAGACCGTAACAAAAATTTGAAACCCTGTTGTTTTTAAATGTTAAAATTTCTCGCAATCACGTATTATAATGAGATAATGATTAACAGGATCTATTTATTTTTAAAATGAGTAACAATATGTCAATAAGAGTCACATTTTTAATTGATTCTTATTATACGTGTAAATGTTATGCCTAAAAAACTGGCCAAATGCGAGTAGGACTCGCATACGAAGGGTTCCGTATCACTTTACAATATTATAAGAAAAACACGTGTCTTATATGACCACCTCATAAATATTAACTTTATTTTATTATTTGTTGTCATAGCGGCCATAGTAATACACACTCTGTGAGAATTTCAACTATCTACGTATCACGGTTCAGACGATACCGCTCTGTGGTAGACAGACGGACGTACAGGTAGCAGGGCCTTAGTAATAGGGTTCCCGTTGGTACCGTTTGGGTTACGGAACGGCGCAGGTTTATTATTATTATTATATGAATACTATTAAATTTTGACAACGGAGTCATAAAAAGTTTTGAATTTTCGAGCGAAAAAGACTAAAATAACGGAGAGCAACCATACGCACAGATGTACCGTAGGCATAGACATATGGTTAAGTAAAATTTTATCCCAGAAAAATATTATAATCACACGGGTTCTATCGGAATCGGATATCTATCGGGTATATTCTTATCGGAAAATTGTATTCAAACACCGATATAAAACAAGCGAATCAGTTCCTGCTCTACGTAAGAGAAGTCAAATGGATGGAGATTTTCCCGGAGGATAATATCTCACTTCCTAGAGAAAATAGAAAGAGGCAAGGGTGATATCCCCGTTATAATCAAAATCAACAGAGAGACTCCCTTCTTTACAAAAGTGTAGCTGAAATATAGACTAAAAACATCGGCAACTTTTACTGCATGATAATATTTTCTTCCTTTGCAAAAACGGAAAACATGTGGGTAAGTAATAGAAACGTAGCTACACAAAGTTTAAATGGGTATCACACAGTTAACTTCCGTTAAATGATTTTTTACAATTTTTAACATAATGATCCTTTCCATACCGGCCCACTATGCCCAGCTGCAGAGGCGTAGGCGTCCTCTTGGGATAAGGGTGTTTAGAGCTTCATCCACCATGCTGAATAAATTCACCTTCAAATTTTTTAGCCTTTCGAGCGTTCTTTTGAAATTCTCCAACAGGTTAAAATCACTAAAGGCACGCTCCGGGGAATATAAAGCATGTTCCATTTTTTTTCTTGTAAATGAAAATAAACATTTTCCTCTTCATTTATTTTTCATTTATCCATTTCCTCGGACGTCCCCAGCGAGCTTAATCTTTAGTTGAAGTCCTTTTACATTTGAACTCAGCAAACCAACGTGCACTCCAGAGTATGGGCAAGGATTAGTCCTTAATGTATATCGTATAAGCCTTGCTTCACTTGTGCAGTAATAATAATAATTACCACGTTAACTTACGTTTTTTCATATATTTTTATACACCGAAATTAGGATTTATTTTTAAATTAATTTTATAGATAGGTGAGATACTACGTGCCAGTATTGATTTGTTTTATTCGTTAGGAGTAAAAATCTAGTAGATGAGAACTTTCACTGAACCTACTAACTGTACAAAATCTTATAGTTCATCTAGATTGAAATTTCCACCATCTGCCTAATGGGTTTATGATGGGGTACTAACTTTCACTGGACCGTCGTCTCTAGCTGAGAATCACACGTCATTGTGAATGAACTAAGCCTAATATATCTATAGGTATGTAATCAATCAGGAATATTATTACCATACCGTGCCATCAGTCTATTAATACGTCACTGCAGGGGTTTAGGTCTCCCCTCGGGATGAGGGGACCTTGGAGCTTACTTAATTAACTTAATTCACCACGCTGCTCTAGCGCGGGTTCTGTTTATTAGAACGGTATAATATCACATAGAAAAAACTCATTGGTACATGCCTTGGAGTTCGAAACACAGCCTTCTAAACAAGAAGCGGGCTCACTGCCACTCGGCTATCACGACAGTCATATCATTACCATAAAAAAAGTTTACTCTCGTGAATTGTAAAACTTAAACGATTTTAGTTTAGTTTACGTAAACTCTATTTAAAAAAAGTTGGAAAAAGATGTCCTAAAGTTTTTGTATATTATTAATTGTTATTATGATTAATTCTCATCTGGCAAAAAACACTTTATAAATCGATAAGTTTTAAATGAAAATGGCTCGATATTCAAAAAACAGGAATTAAAAACATGAATGTAGTACATTTGCTTAATGTAAAACAATTTCATTCACAATTTGAGTTAACGGTACAACTAACGGTCAACATTTTGTTAATTTTTAAAAAAGTTGGCACAAGTTATATAGGTACGTTCCATGGCTGTGGATTGCAAAAGGATATAACATTTACATAAATTTCATATCATAAATTCAAAGTCGCTCAGCGTGCTATGGAGCGGGCTATGCTTGGTGTTTCTTTGATGGATAAAATCAGAAACACTGAAATCCGTCAAAGAACTAAAGTTATCGACATAGCCGAAGCGATCAGCAAGCTGAAGTGGCAATGGGCCGGTCATATTTGCCGTAGAACGGATAACCGATGGGGTAGACGAGTTCTCGAATGGAGGCCACGTACCGGAAAGCGAAGCGTTGGACGCCCCCCGGCCAGGTGGACAGATGACCTGAAGCACCATACCGGGGGTAGTTGGATGCGAAAGGCGGAGGACCGTGTGTGGTGGCAAGCCTTGGGAGAGGCCTATATCCTGCAGTGGAGAGACACGGGCTGATGATGATGATGATGATGATGATGATAACATTTACAATTTTTTGACCTCCTGCAACTTGTAAAGGTTACGGTAAGCGAAAAGTTTAGAGAACTTGCGATGGGAAGGGTTCGGATTCCGCTGTCACAGAATAAGTACAACGGGTTTTCCGAAAAGCGAAGATCGATTTTAATTTTAGAAGAATTCATGGAATGTATCATCCAAAGCTTTTTCTCATACTGTCAGATAGCAAAGTAGTTAAGATTATGTAAGTAGAACATCTTCGCAATCAATAGGCGACACAAGTGGGAAGAAGCGGTGCGGTGGGGCAGAAGACGCTTGCTTCGATCACTACAGCGAGCGCCGGGATAGCAGACAAAAAAGGTTTAGTTAATTTTTAAAAAAGTTATTAAAATGTCACAGAAGTTTACGTGTGTCTAATAGATTTGACATATATGCGAAGCTACGAAAAAATGATTTTTGTTCTTAGCTATGCGATGCGTCATCCCTACACGTGTGTCTTGCGCTAAATATTCGTAAACCGGCGTTAGTACCGAAGATGACTTACTCGGGGCCGCGCATTCCAAGTACATTGCAGATTGTTTTGAGTTTTATTGACTTGGAAATCCAAATTCTAAACTAAGAGGAGGCCTCACTTATCTAATATATTTTCAGATGATTTTCAGAATGTTTGTGTTGGTTCTCTGTCTTATCATCTGCTGTCCTTGTGGCACAGAAACACAATGGGCATTGACAAAACATTTTGACATTACAATAAAAAAAAATGAATGTATTTACAAATAAAATATACCATTTAAAAAATGATCTGGGGTCACGGTACACAGAAGACTGGCAGCGTTACCTCTTTATATAGCAAGGCGTATACGTTGACAGAAATAGCTACCAGCCTTCCGGTCGCCGGACACCTCGACCAAACGCACAGACACTTCCCGGGGGAGCCTCCGGACCCCACGGCCCCAGGGTTTCAACCCCAAACGGCGCAAAATTAAACAATTAAATATTTGCGCCGCTTGGAGTCTTCAGCGGCGGACGCAGCCAACGTATCAGCACAGGTAGCGTCCCACACCAGCGGCCTGCCAAGCTTCCACGGCCCGAGTGTCATGTCATTGGGCCTTTTGTTGTCATCCCGAAGGATCTCACTTGGCTCGAGGATAGCCGGGCTCGGTCTCTTGAAGATGATGTTTCAGAAAGCAGTGAGTCAAAAGTGAACTTGCAAATAGGGTCATCCCACAGTTTTTGTGAATGGGAGGAGATCGGAAGATCAGTAGATGGACACGCTTCCCACAAGGCCTCCATGGCCTCTCCCAAGTATGTAACCTCCACGGGGCCCAGTGTAGGGCCAATTATATTACCCTAAAGAATAGACGATCTATGGGCAGAGGACAGAAAAGCCGGCAAAGAAACAGCGACAATTCTCCGAATTCGGAGACCACCGTGTCAGATAGGAAGTGAGGCTTTAGACCATACGACCTCATTTAGGAGACAATTAAAAATTTTTGTTAACATGACTTTGATAAAGTTGTCTATAGTAACTTGAGAGAAGAGAGAGAGAGAAGAGAGAAAGTAAGTGAACTTTGGAACGGAAAGACAGAATATAATAATTGAAAGGGCCACGTGTGGATTGATTTGGAGGAAGCGGTCTTGGGTTTCAGTAAAATTTTAAATTTTTTCATTAATAAAAATTTACAAATTACCAAACATTACAATTGAATACTTTTTTATGAAAATATAGATAATCTGGAGAGTATTGAAGTATATTTTTCAATTTCAGGTATTCATAGAATAATCTATTGTTAAAATTGATGGCTAATGTGCACTTGTTTGTATGGCCATCGAACGCTGCATGTAGTAGTGACGTCACATTAATGTTTCACTTTTTCTTTGTATACCTCTGCTATCGCGCCTCCGAAAAAATCATATTTTTTCTGTTGAATAAGGCCAATGTTGAATAAGACAGATCATACGTCATTATTATTGTTTGAAGTAAAAATTTTGTTAAATTTTACTTGAAATTGTAATTTCAGAATCGTTATTTTCTTTTAAAGTACGAATTTTACATGTAGGTACAGTTCCAATCAAACTTTATGGCGGATGTGAACATACGCACAAGTCGCGTCGCAGTAACCAGTTTTAGATGTAGCGGGACGCAGTGGAGCGAGGGGTATACGACTTTACTTGCCCAAGCACGCTTATAGCGTTGTATTCCGACCCGCCATAAAGTTTGAAGCGAACTATAACACAAAATAATTCTACTTCAGAGCGAATTCTTCAAAACATCAACTGGAGTACTTATATTTGGCCTACGTGATAAATTTTTGCTCACATTTTTGCTGTCACAACCCGGTACCTCTATGACCATTCACGTAGAGATAGAGAACTTACTTTCTCTTAAAAAAATCCGACTGCGTAAAAAAGAATAAACTGAAAAGATAAAATCAAGCTCTATAATCTATGGAATATGAATAAAATACACTTCATATAAATATGACTTGATTGTTATATAGAAGTGAAGCAAAGACCAATAATAAAATATATATGTTGTAAAAATTTTAATAGATTTTCACTTAAGGACTTAAAAATTGACAATAAAAAATTAAAAATATACTTAAAAATTATGAAGTTTGTTTTTATCTTTTCAGTTAATTATTAGTTACTCAGCCGGGTATTTGAAACTTACTTAACTTTCGAAAAAAAACATAATAAAAATAAAAAAATTATCATTGAGACAAACTTATATAAAATAACATTAAACTATTCATTTTCCTTAAAATATCGTAAGATTTGAGAAAACACTAGACAGACAAAATAACAACAATCAATTTGCTACGTATCGTCACGTTGCTATTTGTATTAGGAGAGAAGTAACAAAATAAGATACCATGCAGGCCGTGCAAGTCGTACCCAGCGCATCCATATTGTGTTAAATATTATTATTAGACGATTTAAAAGCACGAAGACAACACGGTGAACCGATAAATGGACGTTTGCAGGTACGCCTTACGTAAGGCGCTGACTTAAGGTGCTATCACCCACAGAGAATCGAGTAGGTTAGAAGTGCCATGTGACGATATTTGTTCAGAGACCATGTTCCAAAAATATTTACTCACACCATGACAACATCACCATGATTATAAAATGAAATATTATGCACACGTAAATAGTTTTGTCTACATTTATATCATTTTAGAAATCAGATAAGTCGTTCATCCCTTACACTTACATCTACTATGATTTTGATGTCACATTTTAGAGTTTAGGTTATGAGATCTGTTTGAAGTCTGCAATATACTGCACACTTGAAGGCGACAGCGTATTTGCCTACATGCCAACTCTGTCGATCCAAGCATGTTCGTAGTAAACATGGGTTATCATTAAATATCAAATACACTAAATTATATATATAAGGGACAAGACGGGACATTCAAGCAAAATCTTTGGTTATGGGAGTTTGTGTCAATTGCCACAAAGTGTTGCAGTCGCTGTTGTCCTGTCCAGAGAGACGCCAATGCATGAACGATTATATGTTACTATTTACAAACGACCATGCCGATTTTCTTTCTTATCTCTCGCAAATCCTTCTTGCTCATAAACGGAAACCGGAGACAATTTAATTTATAAAAAAATTTCTATTATATTGCAAAATAACGGTTTTCTTAAGATTCAGATAGGAAAAAGTTCTAGAAAAATATTTCATAGTGTAAAGTGCCATCTGTTTGTGAGTATAAGGTATATCAATATCTCGACCGTGAAATGTTTTGGAAATGCTTCATTGGTATATCACCTATATATAAATACGTGAAGGAAAAACTTCAGACTCCTTTTTAAGCAAACTACGCACTCGGAGGAGTGTGATTTTGGGTTACAGTTTATGTGGAGCAGAAGTGCAGAAAGCTAAATTCTATATACAGGTTGAGTTTTTGAGATGAGACTGTATAGTCAAATCCTAAACTATGCGAAATTTCGAAAAGTGTTCAAAAGGGTCATGAGCTCGATTTTTGAAAACAGAAAACTGTATATTTACATTTTTAGAAAATCTGCTACTTTAACAGAGAATCATACTACTTGATTTGATAATCTACATATTAATACGTGAAAAGAAAATTTTTCACACTTTTCACCCCTTTTCAAACATATTGCTTGCACAGAAGAGTATCAGATTTGGCATTGTTAAAGTTTAAGTGGAATAGGACTGTATAAAGGTAAAATCTATATACAAGATGAATTTTTGAGATTGGATTATATGGTTAAATCCTAAACTATGAGAAATAACGAATTACAAAGATGGATGGCAAGTTCGTACCTTGAATTGTGAAATTATGAAACCTTTACCAATAGTTAGACGTAAAATTAAAATATACAAAAACAAATTATTCATTCACCGGGAACCAGGCACAGAAAAATGCAGATGAGAAATAGTTCATCACATTATGTGTATCGGAACGTTTTTTTTAGCATCTTACACGCATGAATTGGAACGTAATTAAAAGTAAGAAGAGAGAAGAAGGAACGTAATTGATTGAATCATTACAGGGTGGTCATTATTCGGTAACCTCTGTAATAAATAGTTTTGCATTAAATGTTTATAGCTTGTTGTAATCAAATGTAATAGGTATATTGTTACAACTTTGAGCATTTTTCATAATATGAATCCTTCACTAGGCACCGACAAGATCACAGTATTTTTCCTCTCTTGGTTTTTTATATAGGCGTTAGATACGTGTGTATAAAATTATAAAATATTTTTTTATAATTTATAGTTACCTATCGATATTTGATGTGTTTTATTTTATCGAATTGAGAATCAGAGAAGCCTAGTGTGGCAGAGTGTAAAAATTCCGAACTGCGTACATTTTAAGGAAAATAAACGATCAATATTGTTACATGTCCTTTTGTTCCCTAAGGGATCCATTGCTGGGTGACATGGAATCATATTATGCTATTTCTATGTTTAGAAAAAGAAATTAACGAATAAAATATTTTAAATTATAAAGTAATTTGAATGATAATATTATAATAAAAAGTATTTTCATAAGTAAAGCTGTTGCCATATTTTGAAGTACTTTGTATAATAAAAACAAAGAAAACATATCAAGAAAACAATCTGTCTAAAAATGTTATTTTTTCATTTTTAATATTTCTCCCAAGCCGTATATAATTGGGTCTGTTCGGGGATTCAGGATCACTAAGAGAAGTTGTCAGTGCATTGTTTATCTATTTTATTTTATATCTCTTATGTTCAATTTATATTTTTATATTTATTTATATATAATTTCATAATTATTAACTGTGTACTTATAGTTAAATATTTAAGTTTCATTGTACAAGTTGTTTGTTGTCCTAAATAAATAATAAAATCTCTTGTCTACAGCTTAAATAAATGAGAAAAGTACTTATCTATAGAGTATTTTAATTCTCTATTATCTTACGTTTATAACATATAATGTTTCAAGTGACAATTCTAGTGAATAGAAGTTAGAATTATAAAAATGTTTTATTTTTCATAATACTGTCGACAGCTTTATTTGATTTTTAATGGTGTGGCACTTTGATGATGTAATGGTGAACTCCCTAACAGTTTAACTTAAATTGTTTGATTTCGAAAATCCCTAGATGTGGCATTATAAAATATTAAATCATGTTTAAGTCTTTTACTGCATTAACACAACAACAATGGAATCTAGTGTGGTATTTGACAGATAATATGAAGTTTACAGTGTTGCGTATAAAGAGCTTCTCCATGATCATTTTAGTAATTATCTAATCAGGGTCAAGTTGTACAGGTAAATTAGTAAGCTACATGTGTTTTAACTAGTGTCTTTAACACAAAGACATTTTTGTTATAATTTCACAACTTAAAATAAATTCACGTACACCACATGTCCCCATACATGTGGTGTTGTTATTTACGCCTTTGTTATTTACTACTTACATCCGAAAATCGGCTGGTTTTACTCAAATCAAAGGTGATAGCGCCTTAACAAAGCGTATTCGTACGGGAGCAGCCGCCGCCAACCGACGAATTACCGATAATAGGTCTTACCACGCCGGGGAGACTGTATGCAGATTAATTTTAACGAGTTCAGTGTTGAGATATTGTTGCAAAATCCACCATAAAAAGCCAAGGTGCGACATTGAGGGGGGTCGTTAAAGCGTTTGTGAAATATCATAACCATTTATTCATTCATTTATTTTTTCGCTCTAGTCGACGTTCAGCTCTTCTTTAGAGCTCATGGTTTCCACTTTTAGGGTTCATCTGATAAATGAGACAAAAATTCTCTAATTTCAGCTTGTCCGTCTGTCGTAGCTTTTTTACTCGGAGACATTTGGCACTATATAGATGGAATTTGGAAAGTACCTACGTGTAATTTATGAAGCACCATATAATAGTGTAGCGAAATTATCAACACATTTTTTTTGGCAGGTCGCCATACATTAAACTCAGGGAAGAAAAAAACTTCCAACACATATTAACCTGTAGGGTACCAAACTACACATAAATAAGTCTTCAGAAATGATTTATAAAAGATTAATTAAACATTACTTTTTTATTTGTTGAAATTAGTTGCTGAGATATAGCCTCCAAAAATCCTAAATAGTTTCTCTTTTGGCTTTTCAACTATGATGTGGACAATTCTAAAAAAAGTTAAGTTAGTATAATTTATAGAAAAATATCAACAAAAAAATATTTGAATATTGTATCTTGAGTCGTTTTGGAGATATTCGTTTTTAAAGTTATGATTTGTATTTGAAACACAACGTTTGTTTCGATTACGGAACCCTTCACTGTGCGTGGTCCGATATGCATATAGCCTGTATAATTTCTTCTAAGCTTTCCCTTACATTTCTTTCCTACAATTTTTTATAATTATTCTCAATAACTATTATTCTCCATTAACCTTTCCCCTCATTCATTTGTTCCTATTTCAATTCCGCTTGTTCTTTTCACTGACTATTTTCAAAAGCTGCAAATTTTTCTTTGCTAAATATTCATATTTCGCAACCATACAAGATACCTAGAAGTTGTTATCACAAATTTGATAAAACGTACTCATCGTCGGTTAATCAAAAATTAAGTATGTGTGATTTGAGGCTTTCCATATGACAGATATGGAGGTTGATCGATGTACGGATTGATGTTTTGATGAGGCACAAGTGGGCCGCTTTAGGGCCGGGCCGGACCTTCGGCGTTGCAAACCGCGGTGTGACGAGCGGCGCAATCTGAGCGCGACGACGCGTGGCATGACTCATACAATTAACTAGCTTGCAAGTGTTAAGCAAGATCCAAGAGCTGATGAAAACGGAGCAATACAGACGCTCGTGCACCATAACTTTGTCAAATTACTTTACTTCAGGGAGTACCAGTTTCGGGAGCACTATGGGAGAGCAAATCAGATTCACCCACCAATCGCACACAGATACCACACACACACACACACACACACACCCTATCACTCAACCCTTCCTCTCTTCAAACACTCCTTTTATATTGGTTACATTATTACTATACGTTGTGCCAAATGCCTGCTGACAAATCTAGCGAACTACGTGACGCATAGTCAATATTTTCTTTTTAGTCTGTGGTAATTTTGAATGTGCTAATATTGTTAAGTGATAAATAATTCTTTAAAAATGATACTCGTAGTAGTGTGTACGAGTCCTTCGTGTGTGGCCGTTGGTTTGTCGGACGTGTGCGGACGTGCGAATCGCCCTGATTAGCTTGTCAGCGTTAAGCAAGATCCGAGACCTGATGAGAACGGAGCGGTTCAGACGCTCGTGTACGATAACATTGTCCCGCGACTTTGCGGCATTGCCACAGGTATTGCGCAAATGTCAAAAATTCTCAAGAGCGGCCTAGACCCGGGCGAGTTGAGGAGCTCCGGCTGCGTATTGCCGATTGCTATATTAAATGGTAAAGTTTGTTTCGAGACCCAATAACAATTGAAAACGCATGTTTTATTATCCCAGATGTAAAAAATTTGGTTCGATACCAAAAATATTAACGTGAGTTGACTGTTTACAGTTGCGCTGATTCCCGATAAACAACATATTTTATATATATATAAGTAGTACAAATTCAATTCGGACTCAGCTAGGTTAGAAATCAAATCAAATATCTTTATTTCATAGTTATGTAATATAATCTTGAAATACGTCACAAGAATGAATTTTATTACTTTGTGGAAGAACGTCACCACAAAGGCGCATTCAAAAGTACTGGTCCTCTCAGAAGAATACGCAAGAAACTGAGGGATGCTTTTTTTAACAAAATTATTAACAATACGTGCTCAAAGATTAAAATTATTGAAACAACCGATGAGCGGCTTACACCCATGGATTTTTATCATCTAAGTAGTGTGATACTTTATAATAAGCTTTTGCATAAAGCTTTCGTTCTATTGTAGTTTTAAACTTGTCAAGGGACAGATCTTGAATGTCAACCGGGATCTTATCATAAAAGCCTATATAATGCCCTTTAAAACTTTTTGTGATTTCATTGAGGCGGCTGACATAGTTAGCAAGTTTACCTTTGTTTCAAGTATTAACATTATGCCAATAACATTTTTTTTAAATAATAGAATATTTTTTTTACGTACATTATGTTTTTGAATATATATTAAGAGGCCAATGTCATTATATCCTTTTTGTCTCTAAGTGATATTCTAGTTCCTAGTTTATAAGTTGCTCGAACAGCTCGCTTCTGCAACACGAAGATTGTATTCACACTGGCAGCGTGTCCCCACAGCGGAATGCCATAAGTCATTAAACTATGGAACCCATTGAAATACACCAACCTCACAGTTTCTATGTCCGAAAGAAAACGAATCCCTTTTACAATGTAAGCTGCAGAACCGAGCCATCGCGCCAAATTAGTGACATGAGGATCCCTTTGCAACTTCGCGTCCAATGTGATTCCCAAGAATACAGTAGAATTCACAAGGTCCGATTTCTCGCTTTTAATAACAATATTGGTAGGTGCCTGTTTGACGTTCGGTAGCGAGATCTTATAAATTAGGTTTTTTTTCGTTAAGTAATAAATTATTAGCCGTGAACCATTCGACAATTTTTGAGATAGCATTGTTTACATCTTCGTAGGTGAATTTCTTTCTATTAACTTTGAATATTAATGAAGTATCATCAGCAAACATTACTATCTCGTCATTATTTTTTTACAAAGTAAGGCAAGTCATTAACGTGAACTAAAAATAGAAATGGACCAACAATTGAACCTTGCCCGTCTATGCCGCGGATCCAGGTGACCTCTTTCCGCTCACATCAAACCTCTGAACTCTGTTACATAAGTACGATCTCAGAAGGTGGAGCGCACGGTATTTAATTCCATAATGACACAATTTCCCGACCAATGTATCATGTTGGACACAATCAAAAAAGCCTTGGAAAGATCACAGAAGATACCAATAGCATCTCCCGAGTTCTCCCAGGCTTCAAAGATGTGCCGAATCAGTTCTACACCAGCATCGGTTGTTGAACGGCTCTGGGTGAAACAAAACTGTTTGCGATGCATTAAATTATTCAAGTTAAAGTGTAAAAGTAACTGACCCAATAATATTTTGTCGAAAATTTTACTTAATGTTGGCAGTATTGCAATAGGCCGGAAATTAGTAAAGTCAGATGTGCTACCGGCTTTAAATAATGGAATGACTTAACTGTGCTACATTAGGTCGGGAAAAACGCCATGATTATACACTTATTAAAAAAATAAGCAAGATGAGGTGAAATGCAATCGACTATGAAATTTATAATTTTAATTGAAAGGCCATGAAGGTCCGCAGTATTTTTTGTTTCTAATGATTTGAATGCTTTAACAATGACTGTAGGGTCCACGTGAGAAAACTTAAAATCTACCATGCACTCACTGACATTTTGCTTGAGTAATGATTCGGCAAGAGCGGGAGAAGAGTTTAAGGACTTGGTGGTCGAAACTGGAACATCTGAGAAAAACGTTTGATATGAAGAGAAGGTTTGATATACGGTATGATACAGAAAAGCTTAAGCCCTTTCTGGGACAGTGACCATATTTCTGCTACCGTAGTTTTTTGTGAACCCATTAAAAGCCATACACATTTAAGGCACATACGTTTTTCTTGTCTATTATGAATATTACTACAATCCAAAATAAAAATAATTTATCACTGTGAAAGTGAATTGCCAACAAAGTCTGGCAATTTAAAAAACCGTTGTTTTTTTTAGTCTTCAGGTAATTTAGAAACTCCAAAAATGAACCATTGTTATTATTAACATTTGTAGGTATTTATCGTGTTTCATATGAATGCACATGAAAAAAAAATTATAAGAATACTATTCTTTCTTCTATTCATTATGCCTAAACGTAGACCGAGCTAGAAATCACCTAGATTTTTTAATAGGGAAGGAGTGGGGTTTGAATTTATATAGATTTATATTTAAGTGGACTTTCGGAATAATGCGTGATAAATAAAAAAACAGAACAAACCCTTTCTGTACCTATCAAAGAATGGGAAGCTGATTCGTATATATGATTCGGCAATGCGCGGCTTGCATACCTGTGCATTAGAGCTCATCGAACGATCTACGCTTTGTTTCGTCGCTTTTTTACGCGACGATACGATCTATTTTGCAGAGATTGTTGAATGTGTTTGCGACAAATTATATCGAAACCAATAGCGCGAATAACACAGTCGTGCTATAGGGGTGACATATATCGTATTCTGCATGATAGTTTCATGCCGATATCTATCGAGAAAACAGTTTGCCTTATAGAGGTGTGACTGTCCGGTTCGTTCATTTATGCGAACTAGGCGACGGCCGAGGGCGTTCGTTTTAGGGGGACGAAATTTGTGGCCAGTGGTGAGCGCAGTTTTTCTAAATTGAAACTGAACAAAACGTATCTGCGTTCAAAAACGACTCAAGAAAAACTTTTGGGATTGCCTATTTTATCTATAGAGTAGGAAATAACGGATATTATTCATTTAGGGAGATCGTTTCCACTTTTGCTGAAATTAAGGCAAGAAAAATAAAAACTTACCTAAGTTTATGCTCTACTTAATGATTTTTTTTTTAAAGTTACTCTTTCATACAACAGAAAAGGTGTGTGCCTACTGTCTCCTTTATGTAATAAATAAGTACTTTACTTTTTTATTAAAAATTATACACATAGTTCAGTTTACATTATTGTTTTAATTTGTTACGAATTGCGTAAAAGGGCGCCGTTCTAGTCTTTCACTTAAAGCGCCAGGAATGTTCGGGCCCTGCCTGCGTGTGAAAAAGTGGTCTCCCAGGCTGCATGCCAAGTTCAAGTCGAACATGTGTGATGAAAACAAGCGAGTATATCATCACATAAAATACCACTAAAATACACGACTTCCGGACATCCCAAAACAATAGAAATCGGAAACGCATATTATTCAAATTGTTGAGGTCGTCATAATGGCAGCACAATAGTCGACAATGTATATGTGCGTTTAAGTTGCGTAGTTTTATTTTATGATACGTGAAACCTCAATAGACATAAAATGCCAAGCTTGTCCGCGTGTGACATAACCGATGGGCAATCGTTGCAATGTAGCGGTCGTCGGGTGCAGTAGCATGATGTGCAGAAGGTGATCCGCGTTTTGACCGGCACATTTTCTATTTTTCCCGAAGAAGAAGATTAGCAGTAAAAGCGGAGGATGTTCTTTTTCAGAAAGTCTGTCGAAAAAGCCCACCCCAAAACATCAGTCCATTATGTCCCACTGCATAGGGGTAGGGGCAGCATAAAAGTTTCTGGATAAGGGGGCTTGGAGCTTAATCCACCAAGCTGCTCCAGTGCGGGACGGTGAATTTCAACGACTGCCATCTGGTGGCAACTGGGGACCGACGACGGCTTAACGTGCTCTCCGAGGCACGGAGTCAGTAGTAATTATGTACTTAAGTCAGAAAAAACTTATTGGTACATGGTGGTTTTTGGGATTCAAACCACGACCTTATAAACAAGAAGTGGGCTCGCTACCACGACGCTTTATTAGGACATATGAAATTTTGAATATTTCGGAAAAAATTATATAAATTCAATAAAGAGCAATATTGAACCATGAAAATTTCTTGAATTTATGGAGCTCTCGAAAAATCAATATGAAGTTATTGAATGGTCTGAAAACATCCGAGAAAATTTTATTAAAATCACTGTGAGACTGGAAAAGTCTCAAATGGGGCGAGTTCCAAAAGAAACTTTGCTTCCATATTGCCTTTTTGATTTACACCCTTATATTGACTTGTATAGAATTAGCTCTGCTGTTCTCTTCACAAATTAATCTGAAATATTTTAGTTAATTTCATTTGCGTCCAAGCGCCCTCTAGTTAGTAGTTTAATACATACTCGGTGTTCGATGCGCACATTGCGTGCGCATTGCATGTGTGCACAGAAATATAATACGGTGCTGCTATTTTATTACACTATGCAAGAGTGGGACATCGAGTGTTTTAATAGGTTTTCGATTTCGCGCATCGCTGGCATTCTGTTATGTTCAGGATGAGGATGAGAAAAGCGTGAAGTGCTTAAGGTCAGCGCAGTAGTTGCGTCACGTATCGCATTACCGTGGTGACGCTGGGATTAGAAAGGTGCGAAAATACAACAATCTTGGCCCAGTTGCCTTTGTTTAGTATGGTTAATTCGATGGGCGTCGCGGTGTAACGCGTGTAATGCGTGTACGTCGCCACGCTGCGCATTCATTAAGGCACGAAGGGCGAATCGCCATCTCCGTGGCGTTCGTCGAACACGCTTCATGATATACATACAACCAAGTTTTTAGGGTTCCGTATATCCGAAACCCGTATAAGATCACTCTCACGTCTGTCTGTCGTTATGTCATAACTTATTTCTCCGAATTCACTAGACGAAAAATGTTGCAGTTTGGTAAGTACATATACAGAGTTGATGGTAAAGTATCAGGCACCTTCATACGGCACGGCTTTTAAAAATTGACATGCATATATATTCACATTGTAAGAGAATACATATATTGTAGAACTGAGTGTGAATTTTGATACGGAACATATGTCACAGAAAGAGATTGCTATCTATAATTAATTAATTAATTAATTAGTGTTATAGTTTTTGCGTATAAAATTAACCGAAGCATTAGAATATTAGATCGATTGCCTATCGAATAAATATGTATGTATGCCATACAGCAAGGTAATGCCGCCATCTTTTTGAGCAGTCTGCTGCAAAACACTAATTTAGATAATATTTTGTATTTTTAGTTTTTAATGAATTAGTTCAGTATAAGCTTTTGTTTTTAATTAATTTAGAATTATATTAAGTAAATTTTTAATATCTTTTAATTCAATCCAATCTTTATTATATTCCACAATTTATACCATACATTTATATAGCATGAGAAATAGACATGGTATGACATAATCTTGGACCCTGTCATAAAGGGCACAGCAAAACAATAAATGGATAAAAGAGAGTCTTAAATCTACTAGGAATATTAGATTTGAAGTTCTGTTACAAGGCGTCTTCTCAATATTCAGTGTAAGTTTACTTTTTTTTAATAGATTATTTAATATGAAAAAGTTATCTAAATATATTATGACAGTGAAAGAATTTTAAAAAATAAATCATTATTAACAAAGTTATGAATGTTTCAATTGTCCTGATAGACAGAGAGAACCTATGTATGATTGTTAAAATAAAATAATTGTAAATATCATTTTGCAAGAAAGAGACAGTGATACAATTTTAAAAGCTTATAATTTCCATATATTCTTCACTCGTATATACTTCTTTATACATTTTGTTATCTTATAAAGTCTATTTTTATATTTTCTTGATGAATATAATAAAATTAATAGTAGTCTTTGTATATAAGTTCTTTAATAATGTAAATTTTTTTATGATTTCGGGTAATTTATTATATATTTTAATACACATGACAATTGGACTTGAAGAGTGAAGTGTAAGGTTTAAAGTTGACAATATTAGTTTTATCTTCCTCTCGCTTTTTAATGAAGTCAGGATTTTTACGTAAAATTTTGCATATCTTTAGGATTTATATATCTGTAAGAGTTAATATTTTGTGTTTATAAAAAAGAAATAAAGAAATAGGGTTTACGGCTATCAGTTTATTTGATATTTACCAAAATACGGATCAATTTCTTTTCCAGAGTGAAGAGACTGGACGCGTCAGTACTATGATATTTCCCCATAGAATTATACCGTAACTCAACCACGCATAGGCATATGCGTAGTAGGTCACTAGTGCTGTTTGGATAAAGCGTATATGCTTTAGAAATTTTATTCTTAATATAATATGGTATATGTGGTTTTTAATTTACGTGCGTATCTAAACTAAACCGAGCATTGAAAATCATCCCTATACATTTTAAGCAGTTAAATTTAACTTCACATATCTATTATACAAATTATTTATCTATATTTGAAATATATAAATAGTTTTTTATGAATTCGAACATTAAACCACTGTGCAAATAGACATCGCAGATGAAAGTAACCTATTGTGAGGCATAACAAAAGTGAGATTTTTATGGTGTAACAGCCGCTTAGTGTGACAAATCAGTTTAAACGCTTTACATAGCTAAAATAAACTTTATCTGTCCGTATTGCTTTATATTATGACGTCAAGTGTAAAAGTGCGCTTTTTGACACCGGCCATATACATTTGGCACACACACATATCTATACTAATATTATAAAGCTGAAGAGTTTGTTTGTTTGTTTGTTTGTTTGTTTGTTTGTTTGTTTGAACGCGCAAATCTCAGGACCTACTGGTTCAAATTGAAAAATTATAGTTGTGTTGGATAGTCCATTTATCGAGGAAGGTTATAGGCTATACTACATCACGCTACGATCAATAGGAGTGGAGCATCAATGAAAAATGTTGCGAAAACGGGAAAAATTATTCCTTTTGAGAGCTTCCGTCGCACGCGCTGCGTAAACGGTTGATGTTAACCAAAAATCATGTATTACGGAATTGTTCCCCTTTGAAAGTTCTAACCAAAAGTCTGCAAAAACATATGTGTATCTTTTAAGGTTAGCTTACTATAACCTTTTTTATGACAATCAAATTTGTTCTAACATAATGTACTATTTGCGAAGATGTTATTTAAACGTGATATTAATCCTTATCAAATTAAATACGTTAGTTGTCTTAAGCATTTCATACATATTATAGTTCCCCTTTACACCACACAATTTCAATTAATATCTTAGCAGTTTTTATCGAAATATGAAAACTATAGCGGGAGAAAAAAAATTCGCTGTCTGCCTCTGTTCGTTAACTTTGTACTTTCAAACCACGCAATAGACTTTGATACGGTTTTCAGTATTATCTTATTATCTTATAATCTATTAATCTATATAATAGAAATACTTATTATAAAGCTGAAGAGTTTGTTTGTTTATTTGTTTGAATGCGCTAATCTCTGAAACTCGGATTTGAAAAATTCTTTTTGCCTTTGATAGCCTGAATCTAGCGGAGGGTTATAGGCTATATATATGAAAACGATCTGTCTGTCTATTCGAGCAAATAGGTTACGGCCAAAACAGCTTAACCGATTTTGATGAAACTTTACACATATGGAAAGGATGTAGTCAAAAGTGACATACAGTACTTTTTGTATGTCTGTCTGTACGTCCATCTGTCTAAGCCAATTTTAATGAAACATCACAAGTATGAAAAGAAGGTCGTCAAAACTAACAAATGTTACTTTTTGTCCGTCCGTCTGTCTGTCTGTACGTTTATGTGTCTATTCAATTCAATTTTATCTATTCAAGCTAATTTCCAATATGGCTGAACAAATTTTAATGAAACTTTGCAGACGTGAAAGAAGGTTGTCAAGAGTGTCATAAGCAACTTTTTGTGTTTGTTTGTCTGTCTATCTGTCTGTCGTTTGTCCACACTGATCTGTCAACTACTACAGCCAAAACTACTAAGTCTAGGAAGCTTAAATTTGAAACATAGGTTTATTTTATAACGTGAGCATTAAGTTAAGAAAGGCTTTTTTAGAAATTTCAAACTTAAGGATGGGAATGGAAGGACTCAAATAATGACGTGATTCAGGGTTTTTAGATTTCCACATTTTAAGGGTGGGAAACGGGAGATGAAAAATTGTATCGGTTTTTTTAAAGGGTGGAAAGAGAATGAAGATTGAAAGTTTGAATGGGTGTAACCAAAATTTGTTCCAGCAAAAAGTACGTATAAACAATCTCGAACATTAATAGTACCTATAACAGGAATTCGTAGTCTACGCAAGCGAAGCTGCGGGCGGTCGCTAGTGTGGAATAAGATTCAAAGGGAGGAGGGTAAATGGGTACACTTACTCCTTAGCACTTTGATTTGACAAATTGTGAGCTGTTGATGAGCCTTTTAATAAATAAATTAAGTTAAAAAAAAACAGTCAAGACACATGATTCTGTATCCGCACCTGATTCAAGCTAGGTACGGTAAAAACAATATTTTTAAAAAGCTAATATTGTATTATATTCTGCTATGTACTACGTAAATCTGTGCAGATGAGGTATGACTACTATATTATATAAATTCTGTTGTACATAAATGTTTACCAAATTTTGTGATGAATTTGATTTTATGACTCATTGACGTTAATTCCACAGTTTAAAAATTTTGTATGTCGTAAAACATTTTTGTTGTAAATGTCTTTATTTCCACATAAAGACCACCGCCAAACATATTTCGGTTATTAGTTTGTTTGTCTTTGCCTGCAATACCTTATTCAAGTCATATTATGTCTATGATAGTATATTTTAATACCTGCTTATGTAGATACCTATCGAACAAGAAAACATCGCATGGTGTATTCTACATTGTTTAAACCAAACTCAATAGAATACGGCTTGTTTTCTCTTTTCAAATAATACCTTTTTTTCCAATTAAATATTTTTTTAAATAATTTAGTTTCAATAACAACTAAAACTTAATAATATACCTATAGGGGTTGTGTGATTACCCATTACCCTTTACCCATAATTGAAGGGGTAAGTGGACAAAGGTGTAAACTAACAAAAAATTCAAAATGAGTTATGAATGTTTTTATGTTGCATGTTAGTCCGGTCGTGGGACACTAAATTTTACTAAAAGGTTTTGATAATTCTAAAGTTGTTCGTTTTTGGTGAGTGGATAGATAAAGTGCATGGTGAGCTACTGTCAAAAAGTTAGAAGTTTTAGGGCTGTGCTAAGGGAATGGCATAGGTTTTCCTTAATATTTCGTGTAACACACTGTATATAGAATTAAAATTTGAAATTTTAATCCTACTAATATTAACTCACAATGCACTTTATCTATCCACTCATTAAAAAACGAACAGCTTTAGAATTATCGAAACTTTTTTATGAAATTTAATGTCCCACGACCAATTTATTTTTTTAAATTTTCGTAGTATCCCTTATGTTATCTTTCTAAAAATTTTCCAATATGAGGTTAAGATAGTTCTAATTAAAAACCAATCAAAATTTCAAATTTTAATTCTATATACAGTGTGTTACACGAAATATTAAGAAATACCTAGTGACACCCTTAGCACAGCCCTAAAACTTCTAACTTTTTGACAATAGCTCATAATCCACTTTGTCTATCCACGTAACAAAAATCAAACAGCTTTAGAATTATAAAAACTTTTTTATGAAATTTAATGTTCCACGACCAGATTGTTATTTTTATTTAATTTTCGTAATATCCCTTATGTTATCTTTCCAAAAATTTTACAACGCGAGGTTAAGTTAGTTCTCATTATGACCCAATCAAAATTTCAAATTTTAAATCTATATACAGCGTGCTACACGAAATATTAAGAAATACCTAGCCACACCCTTAGCACAGCCCTAAAACTTCTAACTTTTTGACAATAGCTCAGTATGCACTTTATCTATCCACTCACCAAAAACGAAGATACTTGGAATTATCGTAAGTAATTTTTCTCTGGCTACGCGACTATGTACCACATTTACAAGCCTGAAATGTATGCATGTTTGTCAGTTAATACCTTTGCTATATGTCTTCATTTTTGACACGAATCAAAATTTGCGCAGTCGATTTATGATCATTTAAAATCTAATTTCATATAAAAAGTCGATTTATTTTGTTTTCTCAGATAACACCTTTGTCCACTCACCCCTTCAATTGTTCTACTTATAAAAAAAATACTAATGACGAGCGCAGTGCTAGCAGCGTTCCCGCGCTGAATGGCTAAGCTGATACTCTAAACAAAAAAAAAATTCTCAGAGGTTCACCTGACACCAACCTAAGCCTTGCGCCAATCTCACGCGACCACGCATCTGCATCCCCGGACCCATTATCTTCATTGCGGACACTAAAAAACTACACCGGCACCAGCTACATTGCGGTAAGCGACAACATGGGAAGCACAAAATGTGTCAACACAGGTAGCGTGTTGACACGCTTTGAAGACTAATGCTCGACCACGTGTGTACGGGATGATTAAAATTAATAGAAATAAAGAGGAATTTTCAATACTATACTCTTTTATTTTGCAGATCTTGAATTGGTTCAACGCTAATGACCTATAATTAAACGCAAATAAACAAAATAATTTAAAACATACATTGCCCAATGTTCGACAAGTTGATGTCAATTTGAGGCTTGGTGGAGATTCATTAAGTTTAGTTAATGAAACTGTGTTCTTGGGCATTACTATCAATGCAAATTTACAATGGGGTCCTCATGTTATGAGGGTGGCTGGTAAACTGAGCTCTGCTGTTTTTGCAATTAGGCAAATAAGAAAACTAACCGATGTGCCTACAGCGAGGCTGGTTTATTTTAGCTACTTTCATAGCATAATGTCATATGGCATTCTGCTCTGGGGAAAGGTCGCTGGCATTCAAACAATATTTGTTCTGCAACACTTTAGAGAAAGTAACATTTTGACAGTCCCTAATAAATAATGAATAAATGTACTGAACATTTATGAAAATATAATTAATGTACATAAAAACTTAAATGCTCTCTCTAGGATGGGTGACCACAACTTAAATACAAGATATAAAGAAATGCTATCGATTCCCAGGGTTAGTCTTCCAAAGATTAAATAATTCTTTTAATAAGAAATGTTGGACTTGAATTCTAATCAATTTATAAACCGAGTTAAAGTCCAACTTATTATTGTATTACCGAGTATTTAAATGATAAATGCGCATGGACATCATTGTAATAATTGCAAGCAATTTGAATTAAAAAAAAAGAATGTAAAAAAACGTGCATACTTGAATAAAATGATCAGGGAAGACTTTCTTGTCGGTTCACATCCTTCTAATTTTCCGAACCGGTACCGAATCAATTCATTTTGATGTAAACGTCTTATATTGAATAAAAACTTTTTGAATTTTGTATTTTGGACATCCCATCCGGGCGTCGGCCGTCTGACCTAAATATGCCACTTGGTTCAGACAAACATAGGATATTGGCCAAAGAAAGCGACCAGGGAATGTTAATTTATAATTAGTTTTCATGTCCAAATTATAACGTATTTCATGTCTAATGAAAAACCTAATTCCTATTATAGTAAATATAATATAAACTTATTTTATAAAATACTAACGACAGCCGGCAGCTTCGCTTGCGTAGACTACAAATTCCTGATATAGGTACTTTTAACGTTCGAGATGGTTTATACACACTTTTTGCCTGAACCAATTTTGGTTACACTCATTTAAACTTTCAATCTTCATTCCCCTCCCACATTTAAAAAAAACCGATACAATTTTTCACCTCCTGTTTCCCACCCATAAAATGTAGAAATCTAAAAACATGAAACACGTCATTATTTAAGTCCCACCCACCCTTAAGTTTGAAATTTCTAAAAAAGCCTTTCTTAACTTAATACTCACGTTATAAAATAAATCTACGTTCCAAATTTAAGCTTCCTAGACTTTGTAGTTAGTTTCGGCTGTACGTTGATAAATCAATGAGGACAAACGACTGACAGATAGACAGCCAAACAAACACAAAAAGTAGCTTATGATATTTTTAACAACCTTTTTTCACGTCTGCAAAGTTTTATTAAAATCCGTTCAGCCGTTTTGGAAATTAGTTTGAATATACACATAGACGTACAGACAGACTGACGGACAAACAGTAACATATGTTAAGTTTGACCACCATCTTTTCATACTTGTGATGTTTCATAAAATCGGTTTAGACAGATGGACGTACAGACAGACATACAAAAAGTTGTGTACGTCACTTTTGACTACATCCTTTCCATATGTGTAAAGTTTCATCAAAATCGGTTAAGCCGTTTTGGAAATTTGCTCGAATAGATAGACAGTTTGATTATATATATATATCCTATAACCCTCTGCTAGATTTAGGCTATCAAAGTCAAAAAGATTTTTTTAAATCCGTGTGGTAGTTTCAGAGATTAGCGCGTTCAAACAAACAAACAAACTCTTCAGCTTTATAATAAGTATAAGATTTCTATTATATAGATTAATAGGTTATAAGATAATAAGATATTACTGAAAACTGTACCAAAGTCCATTGCGTAGTTTCTTAAGTAAGAAGATAACGAACAGAGGCAGACAGCAAATTTATTTTCCTCCCGCTATAGTTTTAATATTTCGATTAAAACTACTAAGATATTAATTTGAATTCTATGGTGTAAATTTTGATCTAATTAAGACAACTAACGTATTTAACTTGATAAGGATTAATATCATGTTTAAAAAAAAATCTTCGCAAATAGGGCATTATGTTAGAACAAATTTGATTGTCATAAAAAAGATTATAGTAAGTCAACCTTAAAAGATACACATATGCTGTTGCAAACTTTTGGTTAGAACTTTCAAAGGGGAACAATTCCGCGATACATGATTTTTGCGTAATATCAAGCGTTTACGCAGCGCGCGCCACGGAAGCTCTGAAAAGGAATAATTTTTCCCGTTGTTGCTACATTTTTCAGTGATGCTCCGCTCCTATTGGTCGTAGCTGATATAGTAACAGCCTATACCTTTCCTCGATAAATGGACTATCCAACACAAAAATAATTTTATATTCGAACCAGTGGTTGCTGAGATTTGCGCGTTTAAACAAACAAACTCTTCAGCTTTATAATATTAAGTATAGAGAAGTATAGATTTAGTTTATATTAGGTCTTAACCTATGAAGTTGCCGTTCTTCAGTAGATACTGGCCAATTCAAACAAAAAAAAATTTTGATCTAATTCTAAATTCAAATTAATTTTGTATTAAAAACATGACATTCTTTTTACAGTGAGTCTTTTGTTTAATGATTAGCGTTGTGTTTTCATTACATTTGAACATTTTTGGTCATAATGGACACTTAAAAAACCCGTGTAATTATGGAATATGAGTTCTGTCGTGGCATTTATGTGGCACAAATGGCACGTAACATCAATAACGTTTACGGGGAGAACTTAACAAACGAACGCACAACCAGTTATTGGTTTGCCCACTTCCGTTCTGGAAATTATGACTTGAATAATGAAACTCGTGGCCATTCGGACACTTTAGTCAACAATGATGAATTGTGGAAGCTGATGATACTCAAACTACAGCTGAACTAGCAGCAGCTTTTGATGTTAGCATCAAAACATTATTGGACCATTTGCGACAAATTGGCAAAATAAAAAAGCTTGATAGATGGGTACCCCACGAACTTAGCGCAACTTACGCGTCAAGACCTGCCTCGCGTTGCTCAACAAGCACAGAAATAAAGGTATTTTGAAGCGGATTGTTACCTGTGATGAAAAATTTATTCAGTTCGACAATCGAAAGTGCTCAGTAAGTTGGTTAGATCCTGGTTCAGCACCAAAGCAATGTGTTAAATGAAAAATAAACCCTAAAAAGGTGATGGTCACTGTTTGGTGGTCTAGTGCCGGTGTGATTCATCACAGCTTTTTACAAAATGGCATGAGCATTACTGCAGATGTGTACTGTCAGGAACTGCAGACAATGATGGAGAAGCTCTCACGTCTGCGACCAGCTTTGGTCAACCTGTCGTCCCCGCTACTCGTTTACGACAACGCGCGGCCCCATACTGCACAACAAACAGTCTCCAAGCTGCTAGAGTTGGGGTTGGAAGTTCTCCCTCATCCGCTACACTCACAAGACCTTGCACCTACCGATTCTTACTTTATTCAAAATTTTGACAATTTTTACCGGGAAGAAAATTCAATTTCCGAGAGACAGTAAAAATGCCTTTGAAGAGTTTGTTGCCTCCCGTCCAGTTGATTTTTACAAGAAGGGCATCAATAAACTGTCACTGCGTTGGCAAATATGCATCGATCGCACGGATGATTACTGATTCAAATAACAGAAATAAAGATGTTTAAAAAAAATACTTTAACTTATTTCATACAAAACGGCAACTTCATAGATTAAGACCTAATATGTGTATGCATGAAAGAAAGAATTTTTCATATGATCATTTAATATTTGGGTGTACAGTTCAGTTGACGCAGTTCAATCGTGGTTTTGAAGTCGTGGGCATCAGATAAGATCCCAGGTAGGTATGAGTAGGTATTACGTTGCGGCTTCTAAGTCACCTTGAGGATGTCCCACATTACTTTTCCCATGAAGACATATCCGATGTAAAGTGAATAAATGCTATTATAATTTTATTCCTCACTAGCTTTTGCTTGAGACTATTCTCGCATAGTTTTCAGGAGTCGCTTCTACATTTAGTTTTTCATCTACATTAATTCCTATTTTATGCATATCCGTTTTGTGGACAACCTCTCCAATTTAATTTAATTTTTGTTCCTCTGCTTCTAAAAAGTTCAGTATCATGTTCCATACCCAGTATGTTTTATCATAACTTCATCAATTTAAACGTGAAAAGTTTTATTAAAATTGGGTACTTATTTTCGAGTTATATTTATGTGTACAAACATAATATATAGACGAATAAATTGTATTGTCTATTCAAGGGATGGGGAACATAAAAAATATTCACATAATTTACGCAAAAACGAAAGTAATTTACGTATATGCGCAGCCCCTAAAAGGTTAAAATTGTTATAATAGATACCTACCTGGATATTTTACGATATTGCTACCATTTGCCTATTCGTGTGAAATTGAAGGATTATTGAAATATTGTTTAATTTGATCTTAGATTTGAATTGAATATTTTATGATTTTACAACAAGGGGGTTACACAATTTGTAATTTCTTGTGATAAATTCGTTGGACAAGATTTCATTGAAGTATTATGATACATATAAACTATAGTTAAGTTTTCGAATACTCAAAACAACAACTTCAAATAACAAAAATAATAATAATATCCCACATAGCACCATCTAGTTCCAAAATAAGCAAGTATTATATGCTTGTGTTATGGATTACTAAACAACTAACATACAAGACAGACACGGAACAAATAGACATGTTCATGCACACAAATTTTTATTCCGGGCGGGCATTGAACCCGCTACTCTTAGTTCTGTAGTTAATCAGAGTCGGTAGTAATGCGGAATCGGCCAGTCTAAATATTTTGGAATAAAAAATAAAATATAAAACACATGAGCGTCTCGCGAAGGTCGAATTCGGTTGTCGCTTCGAGTCTATATTAGGCCATCGTGAGTTTTAACATGTACCCCAGGTGGGTCAGTAATGGGCCTGCACAAGGCCGCGCGTCACATCGGTGCGTCAACTGCATTGCCGCAACTCTCATAATTGCATTTCATTGCACTATTATTGAATTGCATAATTGCATCGCTTAACCATCTCCGAATACACTTATTGTATCATTTTTATGATCAGAATAAAAATATTTGTTACATTTTATAGATCATCTAGTCTCATGCTAGGTAAAGCTTGTATTATGGGTACAAAGTATCTGATACAAACACTTAGATATTTTTGTACTAGACCAGTGATCCGCCCCGGCTTCGCACGGGTAACACAGCATTTTAATGCCTACATTTTTGACGTGAAAACTTCTTTAGCCGCGTCGGGCACTTTTTGGTTGGGGAAAATCTTATGGGTTCGAATCACGACATGCTATTTAATAGTAGAATCACTGTGCAGTACAAAAGTGAGTACTATATAAATATACTAATATTTTTAAGATGAAAAATAAATAACAGAAAATTATCTTAAATCTTCGTATTTATTTTGGTGTTTGATAATTTTATATTATTTATTTTCTAATATTTTATAACCTCTGCAATGCATCACGCTATTAGTATTTCACAGTGGTTTGGACGTTTTCTAACTACCGTGGTAAAACAGACTTCTAGTTGTTCAATCATAGTTTTATTGTGGATTTTGAAATTAAAAATTTTACAAAATCTAATAATAATTTAAGATTAATGTGTTCTAGTTTAAAATATGATTATTAATGCAAAATTATAGTTTATTACCTTATACCTAGATATTATTAAAATCTTTAGTTTAAAATGATGGAAAAGGCTCAGACTTTCATATCACTAAACATTTTATTTTATTGAAAAATTTGATATTTCGAAATCATTATTTATCAATTTAAATAATGAAAAATATAATATTTGCTTTGCTATTTTTTGGAAAATGATTATTTATAATTTTATATCAATAGATTTTATGATTAGAAATTTACCAAAAAATATTGCCATGAAATTAGGGTTATTTTAAATATCCGTTTTCCATATTTGTTTAGGCTCTTGATCCTGACGATGTCTTCAGAAGATGGTAAAAGAAAAAAAATTGGCAGTTATAGGGACTGCCGATAGAAGTGAAAACTTAGAACTTTTAGTATTAAAATTTGAAATTTCATAAGGTTTAAATTAAAATCATCAACATCAATCTGGTTTTCACGTCTATTGACACTACGAGCAACAATTATATGCATGTTTATATGGTTCCATAACATTCCATGCATTTAATTAAGTCATTTCCCTAAACAATTTGCTCTAATACGAGTTTTAACTAATGTTCGAAGTTGGAACTAGTTTTAACTGATTTTTTTTTTTGAGCAGCAGTAAATTCTAGTTGTAACAAAGGCATTCATGAGATATGTTGAAGCGCATTGAGTAATCATATTTAGTAGAAACTAGTTTAAAAAAATATATCTATATAATTATGTAAATTTTATAAAGATAAGTATTTATATCAGTAGTCTGGTATCCATAGTACACGCTTTGCTTAGTTCAGAACTAGATGGCGCTGTGTGGAATGTCTGAGGTATTATTATTATTATTTTTATTAAATAAAAACGGGTTTTAACTGTAACCGTTTGCATTTATTTTCTTGCGCGATAGTTTTAATTTTTCAATACCTCATGAGATAAACTTATTAATTTAAATTGTATGGTGTAAAGGGCAATCATAATGTGCATGAATGCTTAAGGTAACTAACATACTTAATTTGATAAGGATTATTGGCGTATTCGTATAAATTGTTTTCCGATTACCACATTATACGTGCATATTTTATTAAACATTAACTTAGGTATAGTAAGCTATTATTAAAAGACAAACATATGCCATCGTAGATTTGTTTTTGACTTATAATAGAGAAATAATTCCTTCATACATTGTTTTGTTATATCTCAAAGATAGACAGCGTTTTCAATGACAACTCCCAGTCGGCTTGATTTTTTTCGACATCTTCAACAATCTAGCCAACAATTTCAACCAATTTACACAAGACATTAATGAATTAATTATATACATAAACTTGTTCTCTTGAATTACTCCGTCCATTGGTAACAATCTATGGAATATCGTTTAGTAGTTTTTGAGTATATCGCGTTCAGACAGACAGATAGGTGCGGCGGGAGGACTTTGGTTTAGAATATGTAGTGATACATATATTTTACATCCAGGCACGGAAAAACCAGGCGATTTCAGGCACACAAATGTTTCTCGCGGGGAGACCATTGTAAGACCAAACTAGACACATAATGTTTACTTTATATAGTGGCTGGAAATAAATCGGTCTTCAATGAATTCCAACATGGAGGATAGCAGCGTGAAGGGCACCTGCAGGGAGTGAGGAGGGGGTATTAAAATGGGCGTGGCCGGTCGATATCGAACTGAAACGGCCTCTGAAACAAGGGACGTGTCACGAGCTGCATTAGGGCGTATCAGACTTGGCTGACAGTGAGCGGCTGTCTGCTGGCTTTAAATTTATATAGAAATAAAACATCTGATCACTACATATTATGAAACAAAGTCCGTCCGCCACGTCTGTCTGTCTATCTGCTGAACGCGATATACTGAAAAACTTTCAAACGGATTTTCGTAAGGTTGTTATCAATGAACGGAGTGATTCAAGACAAAGGTTTACGTATATAATTATATAATGTTTTTTGTAAATTGGTTGAAATATGACGATGATTGTTGAAGATATTGAAAAAAATCAAGCTGACTAGGAGTTTACATGAAAAACGCTGACTAATATCGTTGAAATATAATAAAACAATGTATGGAGGAATCGTTCCTCTTTTGTAGATCAAAGACAAATCTACGATGGCATAATAAGTCTGTCTTTAAAGAATAGCTTACTATACCTAAGTTAATGTTACTGGAAGTTAATGGAAAATAATTTACACGAAAACGATAATAATCCTTATCAAATTAAGTACGCCTTAAGCATTTTGTGCACGTTATAATTGCCCTTTACACCATACAATTTAAATTAATATCTTAGGAGTTATTGAAAAATGAAACCTATCGCGCGACAAAATAATTTTGAATGCTTCCACATCGACGCGACACGAGTGATGGAAGTAAGCAGAAGTTATCAGTTTTGTATACAGAGAAATATTTCAGTTTGTTTATATATATATATATATTCTTTACTTTTTAAACATTTGCAGAGTTGGAAATAAAATATACTAAAATAACTCCAAGTTTAAATCTAATCCATATGTTCGACGCAACAAGCTGATACGATACTACGACAGAGAAAAATGGAGGCATTATATGTTCTGCTACGCGTGCGATTCCGGGTCGGATTGCTAGTACTTTATACAGTATGAACGAAAATAATATCCTAAAATTAGTTGACATAATACTGGCAGTCAATAAGCGGCTCACTGTCAGCCAAATCTGATTGCGCCTTTATCTAAGCGTAGGCCGATGGTAACTACATTCTAGGGTTCTATCGCCAAAGAGCAAAAATGGAACCCTTATAATTTCGTTCTGTCCTTCTGTCTGTCTGTCTGTCCGTTCGTCCGTATATCACAGGTTTATATCTCCGCCATCTTTCCATCGACCCTGTTGAAATTTCATGGACAGGCGTCTTATGTGAATCGCCATACATTCGGTAATGAAATCATTAAAACTTAATTGTTTATTCAGGGGTGGCTTGGCTTACCACAAATTTATAAAAATTCAGTTCGCCCCGTCCTGTGGGATATCATTAAACATATCTGTAAATAGGTAATGAAGGTTTTTCGATGAGATTCGCGACGTGAGCTCCTAGAGTCTTTAACAATTTGTTCTTTTTGCCCACTTTACAATTGTGAGATTAATAAATCAGAAAACAATCAAGGAAGCAACACTAAATAAACAATTACAACAAAAATAGATTTGAATAGAACACGATTTTTAGTTACTAAAGAAAACTGAAATTTTGTGTAATTGTGATTGTAAATTGCAATCTTTTAAAATATATATTTCATGTTTGTTAACTATATTTTTGATATTTAAATGCTGATTTGCTTCTTTTTAAAAACGCTTTTTTATATACGATATATTGGGATACGATATTATTGTCGACTTTGGTGTTAGAATACCTAAACTATGTATTTAGTTCCGTGTCTGGGTGTAAAACATTTATATATGTATATATCTTAAAAAAAGATTATTTATGTATATATATCAATTGTCTAGTAACCTATAACACAAGCATAATATTTGCTTACTTTAAGATTAGATGGCACTGTGTGGGATGTCCCAGGTATTATTATTATTCGAAGTTGTTGTTTTGCGTATTTGAAAACTTGTATTATAGTATGTATAAACTATAGTTAATTTTTTAAATAGGCAAAACAACAACTTCAAATAATAAAAATAATAATACTACCTGGGACATCCCACACAGTCCCAATGAAATCTTGTCCAACGAATTTGCCACAAGAAATCACACATTGTGTATAAACTTATCCGTATATGTTGTTTAAAGCTCAAAGGTTGGTACGTCAGTGGTAATAGTGGTTATCCAGCTCCTCTGCATGTATCCTACCTTGAGCTTGGGTAGTTAATTACTCGTGACTTGATGTGCCATGTCCTCATTTTACTCAGCCCGTGCCGTGTGAAGTCACCGCAGTGGGGTCACGAGAAGCCATTGAAGTTTTCTGTAATTTACCTTCTAGTTCTATCATTAGAGCTTTGTCACCATTTGCTATGAAAAATGCTCTTGAAAACAAATCGAATGAGCCTAAACTCGGTGGGGTTTAGGTACTGGAAGCATTTGAAGGGTTCTATTATCCACCTTCCAGCTCCATCATCGTTTCAGGTCCGTGCTAATAATTGCTGAGGAGTTCCCTCGTGAGGGAACTATCGCACCTGCATTATTAATTCATGGTGAAAATCATGGTTAACTATCAGAATCTAAGATAAGCATAAAGTTTCGTGTCAGTGCTACTAATCGTCGCGAAGTGCGCTCATGAAGAGACAACCTCGGCTACGACATCAATTCGCGGTGAAAATCATGGGTAACTATTAAAATCCAACGTATATGCAAATTTTCGTGTTCGTGCTCCTAACCGTTCAGGAGTGGCCTCATGAGGAAACAATCCTGGCTGCAGTATCACGTCATGATTTAAGTGAAGCTTTCTTTGAGGTGAACAATGGCCACCATATTAATACTAACTATTAATTGCAATTTCTAGATTCAGTCTTTCAAAAGGAAACAATTCCTTCTTGGGCAACGGTATTCGTTTTTATTTTAAAGTTCAGCTCATTAAAAAGCTTATTATTTTGTCAATAAATGACATGAAAAGACGATATCGCATTGTAATTTTCGTAATTGTCTCGGAAAAATGGACATATTAAAAAATATCTGAAAGAGTTGCTTGCCGTTTCTTCTTCTAGTATTTCCAAACAGTGTAAATGCATTTCGAATTTTAATACGTGTGTGTTAAAAAGATATTTTACATTGCATTAAAATAGTTTTATTATTGTGAGAGTACTTGTTGACCGTGGGACCGATAAATTAATTATTAAAATTTTAATAAGACCGTTTCCATTACAGTATTTTTTAACGTTACATGACTACAAGTCCAAAAAATAAAAGTTTTAAATAAAATAAAATAGTATCATTTATCACAAATAGTCAGAAAATATTGTATATAATATAATGTTATTACATAACATTAAATAGTTTAAATTAAACCTTTTTACAAAGAAGAGCATTTCTAGCAACATTCTTAAAACTAATAAATATGGTAAACACTTTGAAAATGCTTAAAATATCTTATCTGAATATTCAAAGGCATACCAAGAAGAAGTTGGAAGTTGAAACTTTTCTGAATGAATACTGCAAGAATTACTTTATTGTCAAATCGTTTAGCGAAGAATCTGCAGTTCATGGTGTATCTTTTAAATCAATTCGAAGCGATATTAAAATTAAAGAGCGCAAAGACATGGTAGGATTGTCGGTGGAACATATTACAGATCTTGTGTATAGCTGGACGAGGGTGTCATTATCTGCGTGTACAGCCTCGATCACTACCACGGCTTTTCTAAATTTGTGTCAATTATGGAAGATGTATTTAGAATAATTTAAAAAAGTAAGGACATAATTGTTTGTAGTGATTTTAATGCAAACGTTTTAGAAAAATATTTAAAGGCGAGTATTTTCTTCAGCTCATTCAAATGGTTTAATTAAACAAATACGTTTCTTAAACCGATTGACTGGGGTAACATCGACAACTGAAATTTGCATAGATTTTTAAAATAATTTTGGCTACTTAGAAAACTTAGTTGTAAACCAGCTACAATCTGAACACCGGTTCAGAATAATACTTTAGCGTTGTCTCAATCTTCATAGACTGCCACGAATAGAATTAGGCCTGTCACTAAAGTTTGGATACTGAAAAATACGAGGATCGTGAGCGATTAGCTATCCGTACAGAGTTATAATTTTAACAATTATAATAGCTTTTCGCGTGCGACTCCACTCACGAGGACTACATAGTCGTAACGGCACCCCTTTTTCAGGGATAAAAAGTAGCCTATGCCACTCTTCAGTTTCTAAACTATATCTACGCAAAAAATTGTACCGGCCCCCTTACAACTGTGTAGTCCACAAAAGGAGAGCCCGTGGGTGGAAAGCTAGTAAAAATGTTATTAAAATTACAAACATTCATTCAATCGGTTCTAGTTTACTACAAATAAAATGTATATAGGTAATTAATAGACAAACATAAGGCTATTCGCTCACACTGCAGTATTTTTCTTACTTGAAGCATTTTTTTTTTAATTTTATGTATCATCAATAGCTTTCGCAGCGCTCACGAAATAGGTAATGAGTTTTATAGGCAAATGTTTGACATCTTAGGATACACTATCGTAATATTCGTAGGGACCTCTAATTTTTTTAAAATAAAATACAGCCTATGTTACCTGCTAATAAAATGGCTTTCCATAAGTAAATTACCATTTCCATTTCATTAAAAAAATTTTATTCCATTTCTGAAATCAGTTAAGTAGTTTTTGGATTTATCCGTAACAAACATTTAAAAATCATTTTTTTTTATTATATTAGGATTAGTAACAAATATAATAGAAAAGCTGATGATCTATTGAACCTCAATGAAAAGAGTTTCAAGATCCACATTAAATTTACGTTGTGTAAAAAAACATATTTTAGAATACAATACTATTTGAATACTATTCATGTATGAACCTATTCCAGTTCACGGTATTCAAGTTATTTTGCATATGTTTTTAATTTGACCCGGGTTACTTTATCTTTGATATTTAAATTTAATTTAAATACACTGTTTTTTTTATTGTTTCTGTATGTAAGACAATGTCATTGTAATTTTTATGTAATGGGACATGAAAAAGTGTAAATTTGTTTTTTTACCTACTTTCAATAAAAATAAATTTTTGTAATAATTATAAATTGTTTTTGTTTTACCCGTGTAGTATGGCGGCTTTGAAGGTAGTTAATTACACTAGACAATAAATAAAATAATGTCTAACTTCATAATCGAAGATAAAAATGTTGCGAGACTTGGCATTGTTATTTATGATGGTGTTATTAGTTTTTAATCTCTATAACATATTCAACAATTTATTTCACCAAAAATATCTCATCGAGTGTAAGTCTTCAAACAAAACAAACAGATAAAGAAATTATATAATGTATTTTGAAACCAGGGACTACTTCAAAATCCTATAAAATTATATTGTAAAATTACATATGAATGGCTATAACAATTGGTTTTACAACGATAGCTATCGTGTATGTCCGTTAGATTTTCGTTTAATAATGGCGAATGTGTCACGTCTTTAATATAGCAATTTGTGTGGCTACACTTGAATTCAAACAAAACATGAATTCTAGAGCCAATGTTAGTCGCGAAAATGAGTAAAATCAAAAATACAGAATTGCATCATTCGTTTGGACTTGATCCATAGTCGGAGAGGTCACGGCATTGCGCCAAGGGCCAGACAGATGTGTCAGGTTAAGAGGAAGGCTTAACGGTTAAGAGGGAAGTATCGCTGTTTTCGTTACGAACACGTCAATGCCTGATGGTAAGCATTCACTCGATTAAGGCCGACGAGGTATAAAAAATAATGATGACTATATATTTTATCACTAAGTGTTATTACTGTCAATTAAAGTGACGGTATGCGAAGAGTAGGTGTAATTATTTAAAGTTGTTTAAAGTGACAGCACTTTTCGGTTTAACTCTAGGCCACAGTCCAGGCTCGCATCCAGCGTCCAGCCAGGCCCGGCGACCCCTTAGGCCCCAGTGCGCAAGACGAGTAGCATCGACCGCGGTATTAATACACCGCCGGGCCGTTCCATACATCACGTATTCATGCAATATTTGTGTAGTTGAGTAATTAATGCCATTGAGATGTTTCGGCTTAAGGTTACGTCTTTTATGCAATGACACACTTGTGATCTATAGTAAATACCGGCTTCCCTAATATACAGGAAAAAGTACCGTCCTATACCTCTGATGGCGATAGTCCCTTGTCAAAATTAATTGCAGGCTCGTAAAAATATTAACACTCATCAAAGTGGGCGACAGCCACAGCGTAGTTCAACATTTTGCAACATGGTTCAAAAAAATTTGTATGTATAATAATAGGTGTCTTTATTCAACAAAAACAATATGAGACTTTTTGGAGGTGTATGAAGAGATTTGTAAAAACAAAACTTAAAACATTAATGTTACATCACTACTACAAGGAGCGGTCGACGACCATACAAACGAATGCAATACGTAGAACGTTTTAGCGGTAATTAGTACGTAGTGCTTTGCTACTAATTATTAACAACGAATTATTCATTGAAAATATATTTTAAAAAATTACAAAATAATTCAGATTGTCTATATTATTATTTTCATTTAAAAGTATTAAAATGTAATATCAAAATTTTTGGTCAATCCCCATTTCTTCATAACCAACTAACTGTATTTATTTAAAAAATAGGGTTCCAAATGAATTCGATATAATAATATTAAAAAGTATCAATTTTCAACATGTATAAGGATTAGCTCATGAAAAAAGCTTATTTATTGTGTTAATGTATATTTATATGAAAATAATATATGGATATCTTGAAATAGTTTAAAGAATTTAACAATAATAAAAACCAGGGACTTTTTGCTAGCTTTTTACTCTGTATTTCAAAGTTCTACGAGGTATATAGTAAACATAATAATAATAATATCACACACAATCACAACAACGCCTAAGTCCCAAACTAAGCATTAGCTTGTATTTTGGGTACCAAGTGAAGACACCACATACATATAACAACCAAGACCTGGTGCCAGTATTAATATTCAACATATAAATACTGACCCGACCTGGGATTCGAACCCGGGACCTCCAGCTTCGCAGGCAGGGTCGCTGCCCACTGGGCTAAGCGGTCGTCTTATATAATGTAGAACGAATAGTTTTTAAATTTCTATTTATTAAATACTAATACTTAATTAAAATCTTTGTCAACCAGGCTTTCAATATGAGTTAATTCGAGTAATAATTTTTCAGTAAAACGGATTATCTCAGTTTGAATTGTTAGAGCAAGCAAATCGTTGGTAATAGGTTTTGGGTGACGTATTGAGTTTATTGTAAACACTCAAAAGGAATTAAATTTCATTGTCTGATTTCGTTAGCAATGCAACCGCCATGCCAGCGCAGTGGTTATTAAATGAGTAACAATTAACGGCTCGTCAAGAGATAAATAATTATTTTATATTATAATTATTTACGACCATAATTCGAATACACAAGAAAAAAAAGCTGGAAAGAAACTCCTCCAACGCTGACCATACATTATACTATTTATTTATTTTATTTTTCATCAGTTTTTAAATTCTGATCTGATCTGATCTGATGACTCGATCTGCCGATGCAAGGTTTTTAACACGTCATGTACTTTACTTCAAGGAACATGTGATGGACAAGACAATAATAATATAATAATAATAACACATACAATCACAACAACGTCTAGGTCCCAAACTAAACATTAGCTTGTATTTTGGGTACCAAGCGAAGACACCACATACATATAACAACCAAGACCCGGTACCAATATCGATATTCATCATATAAATACTGACCCGACCTGGGATTCGAACCCGGGACCTCCAGCTTTGTAGGCAGGGTCGCTACCCACTAGGCTAAGGGTCGTCAATAATAAGGGGTTTCACAGGAGAACTCAACAAAACTGGCGACACCTATCAAAGGGCCTTATTTTAACCACCCTAAAATGGACCAGCCTGCATGAAACCATTTATAAATGTTTACAATGAAACAAGAGAAGTATGTAATGTAAGGTCCACAAAGTAAATATCATCTATAAGAAGCAGCCATGCTTAGGTATATCAGGATTCGGTCAAAGCTTAATTATCTGGTTTTTGATCCAGTGACTATGGTCTTTAAACTGGAGAAACAAGTTTAGAACTCACCAGGGACATCGATGTTCCTGTCCAGCGCGTACCGACACTTGGAGCCTGGCTTGATGGATCTGAGACTGGATTGACGCCCAAATGTGAATTCTCAATTATATTTAGTTTTTTTTTTGCTGTCAATAACGTTGCATCGGAACGACTATTAGCTAATATCGGCGCAAAGACAGAAAAAAAGATGCGTATGGGATTTAAAAACATTTTCCTGATTCATCACTAGGGATTGTTTTAGGCCACAACGAAAAAACTAGACAATAGCCACGTAGAGGAGATACTGACGTTCCATTGCAGGAGTATAAACTACCAACACGACACCATTTTTATGAGATAGTACTTCTCTGCAGTTTTTTTTTTCATTCACATCTTATCGATTCGATTCGTATATATACATTTTTTTTTTTCAAAAAACATGATTATACACAAAAAAAAAATTATGTACCCCATTGCTGCTGAAGGTGCTGTGAAATTGAGTGGCAATTAAATAAATTTTATCTTTGTTGATATTGTTATAAATGAATTAAAAAACTGTCAATGACTGCACCGATACAGACTAGGCCTAGTACTGAAATTATTGTATAACACTAATGTATATGCTATTTGGTAAATAAGTATTTATTATTATTAATTTGTAATCACAACTAACCTTAAGAATGCGAGAATGAATTAAATTGTTTATTCTTTCGGAACGTTGACGTATTGGATACAAAACAAGAGAGACAATTCTAAAAACAGTAGAGTTATTATTTACATTTGAGTCACCTTAATTAATGCCTTCGAAAAAATTAAAACGATCTAGCTGGCACACGTGACACACACGTTCACTATAAATTTCATGTAAATTGATACTTATTACACTGCCAAGGAAAATAATTTTGGTGGCTAAAGTAGACTGGGAGGCCGTTATCAAAAATGGTTACGTCTTTCTATAAGTTGAGTTTTTGATAAGTGATAGTATTAGTAGTGTATATTTACATACTGCATAGATTTTATTATAAACAATTTGAAATCATCGTTTTTTTCACTTAATTTTTGCTATACGTTAGCTTTTACATAAACCAGTCTTATCAGTTTTTAGGAAATTGTTTTCTGTTCTTACGTAACATTCAGCTTTAGAAAGGCGTGTCCATTTTCGTTACGGATTTCCCTACTACAATTTACTAGCACCAACAATTTACTTGAAGAATAAAATGTAGTCAAATATACGTAGAAGCGAATGAATGTTAGCTCTACTCAAGAGAGCGGTTATGCGTCATCATTTATTCCGTTTCATTTCCAGTTGGCTCCATGCGAGCCCCGTTCGCTCTGAATTTAATTTTCAATACCTTTTGCATGCGACTTACGCCCGTATGGTTTCCATGATTCACATCAAGTAGTCCTAACTTAGTCCAAACTTATAGAGTGTGTAGAGCTTACCGACCTTAACAAAAAGTTTCAAATGGGCGGATGGCACAAACTAACGGTTGCCGAAAAAAACATGTTTTAAATAGATCTACGTTCAGCATAACAACCCGTATCTAATATACTGTATGTTCGGCTGAACGTAATTTAATTTCATAGTGCGTGTAGAGCTTAACCAACTAAAAAAAAGTTTCAAGTTTAGCACATAGTGCAAACTAACGGTTATCAAGATAAACATGTTTAAAGTTTAAAAAAATATTTATGTTTTTTAAACTATTTGTTTAGTTCCGTAAGCTCTACACGCTCTATAAGTTTAGACTACGTTCAACCAAACACCCTGTATATAAATACATCTTTAGAAAAATTGTTTTAGGTTTATAAATCAGATCTATATCTTGAACCACAATTTCGTCTAGTTAAAGGCGAGAGCGTCGGCAGATCTTAAATTTTGATAGCAGCTAATTTATGTGTTTGAAATTTTTTTTAACCCGATATCGTTTTATCGAAAACCGATATCGATATTATATCGGATAATAGGGAAGCAATTTTATAGCTAATTTTTCTCGTTTTTGTTCTGATACTTCCACATATATACTTCCACCATTTTCATGTGTCACGTTTCTTACGATTCCGCAGCCAATTTTCTTTATATGTCATTTTATCATGTTTTCACGAATTCTGCTGTTTGTTGTAATTAATGAGTTGTTTGGCTCTCCGTGTATTGAACTAAAAGATTCGACCTATTGGACCTTGTGAATTCTGCTGTATTCTTGGGAATCACATTGGACTCGAAATTGCAATGGCATCTTCATATCATTAAATTGGCGAGAAGGCTCGGTTCTGCAGCTTACGCTGTAAAAAGGATTCGTTTCTTTTTGGACATGAAACCGCGGGATTGGTATATTTGATAAATTCAAAAACTACTTAACTGATTTATTAATTGTTTCACCTATAAAAAGCTACATTATTAGCAAGTAACATGGGTCATATTTTATTTCCAAACTACCTTGGCTCTGCTCGCGTGGACTACACAGTTGTACCGGGACCGCTATAATTTTTTGTATAGATATAGTTTATAAACTGAAGAGTGATATAGGTCCCAGTGATATAGGTCCCAGTACAAAAGTGTAGTCTATATAGGTGAGCGGAGTCACTAAACGTCGCGGAAAGCTAGATATGTATAAAACAAGCCGTCACATGCGACTTCGCTCGCGTGGTCTACCGGCCTTGATTGCGGCCACATTTCCGTATTCTGTGGCTTGTATGGGAATATTGTACCTACAATGAATAACGCGAGCAAGCGTCCGACACTTCACCCGAGGTAAACATACTGCTTTTCATTACGAACATGAGGAAAGTAAAAAATGCGTTAAATCCATATCTGAATCTGATGAACTCATTTTATACTGTAAATAATGAGCACTCGCCAAAACAACTGAAGATCGAATTGCCGCTTTCTCGCAATTTTTATTTTTCTTTTACAGTGCCATTTTACCAGCCAGTACTTTTTACCGTCGATCATGTTAATTTTTAGCTCAAATCTATGTAAATTAAATAATAACTTAGTTAAAAGTAAATCAAAAGTATAAAGTCATATTGTGAAATTGTTGATAATGTTTTGTTATTAGAATTTGACGACGCGATTCAATAGAGTTGTTGTATAAAAGTTGGGACATGGCTTGCATAGTTTTTTTTTAAATTTATTTGACAGCAGGGAAAATCGTTTCCCTGGGACGAAAAGTATTATATTCATCCCTATGATCCGGTATTTTCGAGCGTACTTTCCGAGTATGAGTAATGAAAATTATTTTTATATTATAAATGAGTGAAGGTTTTCTTTAAATCAGTTGTCAATGCAATCTTTCCATTCATGCATGTCTTTATACTGTATTTTTGGTACGGTAGTTAAGTCTTCCATAATTTGAGTTTACTACATAGCGTGGAATTCATTGTAGAATAATGTTATGTAGCGATTCTAAAAAAACCCTGAGCCATTTCAGCATTATAAATTTAAAATAATACGGATTGTTGTCGTGATAACCGAGTAGTGGTGAGCCCTCTTCTTATTTAGAAGATCGTGGTTCGAATCCCAGAAACAGATACGTACCTATACTAAATAGTTTTTATGACTTAAGTATACAACTATCACTGACTCCATGGCTCAGAAACCATGTTGAGCCGTCGGTCCAGGTTTCCATTATCAGATGGCAGTCGTTAAAATTCACTAACCCGCACTGGAACAGCGTGGTGGATTAAGATCCAAGCACCTTCAACCTGGAAGGAGGCCTAAGCCCTTGCCGTGGGATATAATGGGCTGACACGGTAAGGATTGTTGTGGAATTTTAGCGGCGGAAATTAGCGGATGGACATGGGTTTTACTAGGTATAATTTAATTGGTAAAAGGCGCTTTGATAGCCGTTAACGTTAAACGTAAATTTTTAAACATTTCATTTAACTTTTTGTTTCAAGCATTAAATTGAAAGCAGGATTTTAGCTTTTAGAACCTACTTCTTTTTAATTCAATCTGTTATGTGTTACATGTAAAAGTAGGTACTATTTTTGAATACAATGCACGGTTCGACTTAGGTCGTTTTTGGAGGAGCCATTTATAACGGTAAACCGCGCAATGGTTTTAGGAGGAACAGAAATTATATGGAAAGACGCAGCGACCGCAGATTTGAAATTTCTTCAAGTTATGTTTCCACACAACCCTAATTATCATTATCATATTAATTTGAGTATTTTAACTAACTTAGAATTTACAGATTCTTTTTCTAAAATGCGTAGTATATTTATATGTATGACTTAACCCTGAATAGAGATTATACTATACTAGATACAGCCCTTTTAAAAAATGATTACCGATATTTCGTGTTTATTTTCTAATTCCAAAAGATATTATCTTATAAGCGTTACACTATTAATAAATTAATAGATAAAACTATGAAGCAGCAACGGACCAACTCTGGCTTTTTTATACTATCAAATCACTGGAACATCTACCTACTCTATGGAAAAAAACGATCTGAATAGCTTAGTACATTATTTCACAATTACAGCATTACTATTTGTGGAGGTGTCTTCAGGTGTATGAAAGGTGTCGCGTCGGTATGGTGGCGTCTGATTCCACCGTTATATGTCGCCGAGACGCAAATCTGGATTCCGCTATTTTTGGCGATCGAGCGACCGTATCGTCCTCCCATACCTACATGAAGCTTTCAGGCGGCACGGATTGGGCGGCGCGTCGTGACGTCACTCGGGGCGTGGGCCAATGGGCGGGCTCGGAGAGGGGAGGTGCGGGCGGGAGACGCGGCAGGCTGCGGCGGCAACCGTAGTCCGGGCAAGCCACCCCAGCTGTGCCGAGCCCGTGCCGACACCACCCAAGGTTCATATATATTTTACTTTTACACCTTAGCCCTAGAAAACCACTTTCAGGGGAACTAAATCCCTTTTCGAATAGTGTATGTAGTGCTTTTAAGTGGTAACTCGTAGTATTGTAGAGTCCTTTGTGCATAAGGAGCCGACACTTTCGATGGCTCTGCTGTGGTGAAATAGTTCTGTGATGCCGTAGTGTTACGTCATTAGCGGTTATATAATGATGAGATCATATCTCATGGTGTGCGAAAGAGACCCTCCAAAGTAGGACGAGTGCGAAAGAGATGGAAGTTTCAGTAGTGATTTTTTAGTGAAGGTTTTTTGTGTTGTACTCTTCAGAGAAATTATAATATTTTGCACATGTTACATAAGAGTACCTATATTATACCCCGTGACAGGTATTTCAATCACACTTAGGTAGCTTTAGGTAGGTACCTAGCACGTGTAACAACTGAAACAATTCATAAAGCTTAGTTTGATGACGGACTATTTCTAATAATATATCATTTATAAACAATTGTACCTACCGAGAAAAAAAACTTGTATTTTGCGCGTGGAGTAAAAAAAAATATTGCAGGTCAGCTAAAGAGATGTGTACAATTGTTTAATTTACGTACTTTTATTTAATATAATCAGGGATCACAATTATTACTATTTCCTGCAACGTCTGCGCTGAGAACACGAACAAAATAATATTAATCAATTGATTTCGATGAAAATTTATTTAAAATAACTCAGTGACCAGTTCGATCTCGCAGAACAATGAATGCGCTTTTATAAGTTTATATTTCAAGAAAAGAGTAAAGTCTGGGGTGCTAGAGAGGAGTGTGATTGTCGTTAACAAAGGAAAGGAAGTGGCGGCTCTCAAGATGGCGGCCGGATGTGTGCTGGAAACAAAAGTGCTTCCTGTTTCCGGCGACCCCGCAAATCCGGTTTATGTAGAATTGTTACCAATTGAGACTGAAATTTCACATTTAAAATCTATACAGTCGGATGAATATAGGAACGGGTAATGATCAGAAAGCTTTATTTTTATTTTAAGCTTTATTCTTCATTGAATATTACGCTAAAAAATCTTGAAACCTATAAAAAAATCATAGTTTAATTACTCGCGTGAACTAAATTAAAATACGCTTCAAAATAAACTAAGAACAAAAAAGGATTTATGTTTATGGTGCATAGAATGACAGGCATGTAACTTAATTAAATATAAATCGTTTTAGGCTGGCCTTTCGTGCGGTAGTCGAATATTCCGGAAAGAAGGCCAACGTTAAACTTTAATTAACAGTTAATTCATTCACAACAATTGGCGGTGTAAAATAAGCTATAATTTAGACACAATACGATTGATTCAATAATGATGCAATATTGATAGGAAATCAAGCAGGGTTAAAAATATGTACAAACTAGAATAAAGAAGGATTATTATTTTTCCATCATTGATTTAGATCAGGTTTTTTAGACCAATGATATTATACCAAGTTAAGTTGACACCCTTATATAGCTCAAAAAACGTGCCAAGTAATATGAGCCACTTGACCCGTTTTAGATTAGGTAGTGTCGCTAGAACAGGTAAACGAACAACTAATGAGTTGTTGTTAGTTCAGTGCAATAATATTAAGAAAGTGCAGTTATTCATGCGATTAGTTTGAGTGTGACCTATTTTTGACTAGTGAAGTATGTAGGTAAGGCAACATATAAACATTAGTGGTTTGCATAATCGATTTGTTGCAGGCCTCGAGACAATGCCGGCGCAATAGCGGCCACGGCCCGCTCGCTTATCATCCACTCCATGCTAAACGAATCGATACATATCAAAAAGTGCACTGATATTTAATTAGCACATTAGACTTAACTTAGATATAGAAAAAGAACAAATTGAAAAGAAGTTGGGGATGTGGTAAACGGTCTTGTAAAGCGAGCGGGGAAAAAGCAGGCAGTTTGAAGGAAAGACTGTGGTATCGTGGGATAGTGGCGGCGCGGGTGCTGGCCTCAACTGCCTCAACCGTGGAGGAGCAGGGGGCGCTGCTGGGGCGGCTGCAGGGCGCGCTGCGAGGAGGCGCCGCCGCCGCCTCGCCCGCGCGCGTTGCCAGCTCCATCCGTGGCTACTTAACACAGCGCGTCAGCTCCATACAGCTGAAAGACACAGGTCGGTGGCTCTGTACTTATATTTAATAGTTTAAAAAGAAAACAATTCAATTAGAAAGTTGTTATTGAAGATTAGAAGCATGGTCGACGAAAGTGAATTTTAGCAACGAGCAAGTGCACTCATGCGGTCGTGTGGCCAATCGTTGTTCTATAAGATGGCACCTCGGCTGATTTTTATCCCGCATAAGTGATAAAAATATCATTAAAATGCGGTGCTATTACGGAGTTTTAATGTTCACCCGCTGCTCTATACTAGAGTTATAGCATAAAGTAAATTTTAATGGCCATCGCCGGGAAAACGGGACAGCATAAAGCCAAATTTGACGTTTGACAAACACTCAACGAGGTCAAGAAAATCATGTTTTTGAGAACAGAATTTGGTTCTCGTTTGATCACCCCGACTTTATTGTGTGTAGTACTATCTCCAGTAGGGTGTGGCATGAAACATCCATAACTCTATGGATGTTATATAAAAACTGCGTCAAAAGTTCCGACCATCAGAAGAGCATTCTGAGTCGACTCCATACTACGATGGAAATGTACCAAAAAATATTAAACGAAGAATAACCACTGTCCAAATTCATTAACATACAGTTTCCATTTATATTTTGCTTTAAAATTATAAAGAAATCTACAAAAATGTTGCACAAGTGAGTACGTTTTAAAGTCAGAATTATTATTTTTGAAAAATAAAATAGGTATTAATTTGTTTTACGTAATAAAAAAACATTAGCGTCCTTTGTATCCATTGTAATGTCGGTCATGCCAATTACTACAAACTATATATTTGTTCCCTTAACAAACTCCCGATGACGACGCGACATTACAAAGTTTGTTCGGGGAAATTGTGGTGCCGCGGCGTCTGGAAACATCGTTTCGGCATTTCAAAGAGTCTCGAGGTACGAAGGGTTCGAGACTACAAGCCGTAGGGATCCTAATTGTATCAATTAGGGGTCCGCTGACTTCCACAACTCGTTCCAGTTAGGTCGTTAGGCCCTTACCAATTCGTTAATAAACTACGCAGTACAGAGGCCTACGCTCAGATTAATAATTACACCATGTAGATGTGTTGTGACCACAGCAGTGCCCCCGTTCTTAGGATATGGTATGATGAAACGAAACTTATTTCCGAATGGGCTTGGATGAAATTTTTAAAATATAGTTTTTATTAACTAAATTATGCCTTCCCCTTAAAATAAAAAAGTTTTTAATTTTTTATTTTATTTCCAAAAAAATATTAATAAAATTTCCCTGTACGTCAACTGAACAGATACTTACTATGTAGTTGCATTATTTTTGCGAAACAAGATCACGTATACTATTTTTATTAATTCAAAACGATTGCAATTTAATTTGACGTAGGGACACTACCTCATAATAGTACGAATTGACTAGAAGCCCTCTTCTGTGTTTCCCTTTTAACCACGCATACTCTAGCTAGCTGATGCTGATGAGAATTAGTGCGAGTTTCAGTGCGCAAGGTTTTCGTGAGCCGGTCTGCACCCCCGTGAAATCCCAGGGCGCCAGTCTTCAACCCCGCAAAATTGCATAAAGTTACTTCGATACTGTGAACTGACATTTCGGACTCTATTAAAACCAAACGCTGCTGCGTCCAATTAATTTATTCTATGCATTTCCTCTATATTATTTATTTACTTTTAACTTTGTTAACTTTCCGCTACCCAAGGGAAGTTATTGGTTTGGGTCCGATTTTCTAAAATCGAGTTCTCAACAAATTCTCACGCTGGACGTCCATATGTGTGTGTGTGTATGTAACATTTTTTTGTCGTCCGATATCTTGAGTACGGATCGATCGATTAAGACCCAACGATAGGGCGTTCTAAGGGTTTATTGAGACTTAAATCTGATAAGATTTTGAAGTCAAGGGGTCGAGCTGTTTCAAAAATAATCAGAAAATAAAAAAAAATATTTTTTTTACGTTTTTTTAGATAACTTTCAGATATTCCAACTATCTACTTGAAATTTTTTATAAGTTTTTTGTGCATAAAAACTGCGTTGAATACGGTAAAAAAAATGAAAATCGAACGTCGCGTTCAAAAAATATCGCAGTTTATAAATTTCCGAAAAAGTGTTTTTTTTTAACACAAATTCGAGATTTTACGACGAATCGATTTTTGATTTCACCCAAAAAATTAATGCTTACAAAATTGAATAGAATGCCGTGAATTGCATTGAAATCAAACGAAGTGTTTAAAAGATATCGCAGTTCACAAATTTCCAAAATAATGTTTTCTTTGAATATATCCCTGGTTTTTGAGCTCGAAGAACTCTTAATTTATAGAAATTCTATTTTTGAGCTTAAAATCTCAGAAAATAAATTTTGTGAGCTCGAAAAGCTCAAAAAACCATGAACATCGATATTATGAGCTTGCATGGCCTGCGGGGTCAACCGCTTTTTAGGGTTCCATAGCCAAATGACAAAAAAAGAACCCTTATAGTTTCGCCATGACCGTCCGTCTGTCTGTCTGTGTTTTTTCTCGGAAACTATTGGCAATATATAGATGAAATTTGGTAAGTAATTGTAATCTATGAACCGCTACATAACGACGTAATGAAATTAAGAAACATTTTTTTTAGGATAGGTCACCATACATGTAACTGAAGTACGAAAAAAAATCATCGTGTATTAACGCGAGAGGTACCAAACGATAGGTCTTAAAAAACGATATGGTTTCAAACCAATACGTCCTGCCTACAATGACAAACGGTACCGAAACATGGACTCTCACGGCAGGACTGGTCCACAAATTTAAAGTCGCTCAGCACGCTATGGAACGGGTTATGCTCGGTATTTCCTTGATGGACAAAATCAGGAATACTGAAATCCGTCGAAGAACGAAAGTTGTCGACATAGCCGAAGTATAAGCAAGCTGAAGTGGCAATGGGTCGGTCGCATTTCCCGCAGAACCGACAACCGATGGGGTAGACGAGTTCTCGAGTGGAGCCCACGTATTGGGAAGCTAAGCGTTGGACGCCTCCCGGCCAGGTGGACATATGACCTAAACCACCAAAACGGGGGTAATTGGATGCGGAAGGAGGAGGACCGTGTGTGATGGCGAGCCTTGGGGAGAGGCCTATATCCTGCAGTGGAAACGGGCTGATGATGATGAAAAATTTTTTTTATTAAGTCAACAGTTGTTGATGTATGTACTTCTAAACTCTTAATTTTTGTTAAAGTCGTGTCCCCCTCCCCTCTCCCTCTACCAGCTAAACCGTTGTTTTGGATATGTGGAAAAAATTTATGACAGGAGTATATATAACGTAGTTAAAGGGAAAGCTATCACAGCTAACTAGACTGTATTATTTAACGAGTAATAGAGTAACTTACAAAATGTACTTTTGTAATTAAAAAAATTTGTAAAAATTCCATAGAAAATGGCAGATGGCGTTAGCCAATAAGCGAAAACTTGATGCATTTTATTTTTGTGATGTTATCGTAAAAGATAATTTAAAAAAAAAATATTTTATGATTAAAACTACATTATATTACTAGGTACTATAAATTTACACTTTCCTTAACAGAGCTTATTCTCTTCACAATCGATACTTCAAGTCAATGGTTCATTGTAATAAAATAAGTAATAAAAATTGTCTCTAGCTATCAGTGCACTCAGTGTACTCATGTTATTACTTTTCGGATTAGCCAGAGAGGATCGAGCGCCTTCTAAATAACTAACGAAATAAAAATGAAATATATTTATACAATAAATCTTAAATTAAATAATAATAACGATTAATGGTTAAGTTCAATTAACTTCGCGCTCGTTTTTTTTTTATATTGCATGGTGGTACGGAACCCTTCGTGTGCAAGTCCGATTCGCACTTGGCCGGTTTTTTACTGTGGAAAGCAGCGCAATAAACTCAACCGCCCAGATGTCGTTAGGTACAGGGACAATTTCAACGTCAGTTAAATTTTTATAAATATCTGGGATATATCAAAATTTTAGGCTAAGCCAAGCAATTGTCTACATCGACAAATCACTTGTGTGTGCATAAAACAGGGATATGGTAGGTTGTGTTAAACTGTTATCTTTGGATTATATAATATGTGTGCTAGTACGCATAATGTAAGAGCCTGGCTACACTACGTTTTGTTCCTAAGCCAAACTTTTTTCATACCGAATCATTTATATGTTATGGACAATCTGTGTACTCCGGTATTCTATAGAATAACTAGGTGTTTTATAGAATGCTTATAAATATTTATGAAAAATATAATTTATTTCATACTTTACCTAGGCAATCTATAGAATAGCCGGCAAACTATGTAATACTAGTAGATGCAGATTGCGGGAGATGCAGACTATATGAACGCGTTACAATTGCAACTTAATTTACTTTGATTCAGTCGATATCGCGTTCCATTGTTTTTTTTTTGCATTTAATATTAGTGCTATAAACAAGACAAATTATTTGTAATATAATTGCCAACAAAAAAGTAGTAAAATTGATTTAAAAAAATATAAATTATTTATCCACCATTTTAGATTTTACCTGATCTCCTAATGACATTCTATACAATTCCTTATGAAACCGGTATTTTATAGAATGCTAGGTCTTTTATACAACGACTGAATTGTATACATTTTTAATGACGAAAAATACGCAGACGTGTGCGTTCTCATTAAAATATATTCCATTCCATTAGCCCTTTTCATACCTCACTGCACGGGCTTAAGCCTTCTTTCAAGATGAGGGGACCACGCTGCTCCAATGTGGGTTGGCGGATTGTAACGACCAACATGTAATGACAGCAACCAGGACCGACTGCTTAACGTGCTCTCCGAGGTGCGGAGTAAGTGATAGTTAATGTACTTAAGCCAGAAAAAAAATCCACAGATCTTGCAGTCCTCGCAACCATCGGTTTCATTGAAAATGAACCTACCTAAACCCGATTTTCACAGATTATTTTATTTTATTGCCACGAAAACGTGGCACTACTCTTTTCAACTCTTTAAACTCAGAAATAAATTAACGAAAAAATTCTCTGCTACCCGTGCGAAGCCGGGGCGGGTCGCTAGTTCAACATATTTGAAACATTTAGGTTTTAAACTGCAGTGATATCCTTAAACGTTCTGAACTCGATAATTAAGCATTCGAACGAATACAGGCCGAAAGGCGATGACCGTAATGTTAACAAGTCCCCGATCGTCCATAAAATCTAACATGTGATGTCAAATTTCTTGTTCGATTTCCAACCGATTTCCAAAATTTTGGTCTCAAACTGTAGCTACCGACGCCTCCTAACCTTTGGTATAACACTTTGAAGCGATCCGACGAATACCCTCTGAAATATAGTAACTTATATCCACAAACACAAGCGATCGACCAAAAAATCTCATCTTTCGGAAATAATTTCTCTTACAATTACCAACTGATTTCCAAAAACATGGTCTCAAATCGTAGCTACGTTAATGGCCGAGATACTATTTTTTTTATTTTCGATATCGGTCCCCGTTCTTGAAATATTTTGGATTTAGTAAAAAAAAATTCCGAAAAAATCCCGATTTTTTTACATTTTCCAATTTTTTTAAAAAACTACTTAATCGATTTCCAAAATTTTGATGTCATACAATGCACAACTAAATTTTTAATCTTTTAAAACCTTAAAATCTTGGCTAGACCCCATACCCTCGGAGTTATGGCCAAAAATGCGTCTCCCGTGAAATGGATATGATAGTCATTTTCAATGACAAAACTCATTGGTACACGCCCGGATTCGAACTACAGCCACATGTCCTTATAGATTTCAAACAGGTTCGCTACGGTCGGGCTATCACGACACGCGACATAAAAATATACCTATATAGATTCCATTTTCCGCGTTTTGTTTCCTCACCGGAGAAAGAACGTAATTTGCGTATCGTAGTTACGAACAAGCGTCTCTAGTAGAGACGGACTAAAGTTAATGCAACGAAATACAAAACAATAACACAGAAATAGCATTATTACTCATATATTTAACTTTACCGTAGTAAAAGTGATTCGCTTTCGGTCAAGGCCGGCGGGTCTTCGGATATCAATTATTAATATATATTTATTTGTCTGATTATCTTTGGTTCGTTTTGAGTATTGTGAGTAATTTGTTTTCTTCAGCTTGTGGAAAGCAGGATGCATGTGCGTGGCGCGTTGAGTGCATTTGCTGACAAATTTCATTTTTTACTTCTACATGTGAGAACTTGGTGAGAACCGGTCATTGGTCATCTGATGCATCTTTCTGCTCTTATTTGTTTTTATTGTCTTGGCTGTTGGTTTTCCTTAAAATAAGTAAATTCGCGGAACAAGTGCAACTTACGTAATGTCGTATTTAAATATAAATCTCTAGTTATTATATTTATCTAGTGTTGTACTTATAACGAATATTTCCGGTCCTACATAACCGTAAATATCTGTAACAGCATAAACATTTCCATTAGAATCCCCGAGTTTAGGAAAAACCGTCGTCAATCGTAATCAGATCGGTGGCGTGGAGAGGTGGCGGTGCGGCCTACGAGGAATTAGTCAGGAGGCCAGTAGCCAAAAATTATTACGACTTTCTAAAAGCAAGAGTTAAAAAATTCACATTTTCATTAATTTATATTTAAATAAACTAAACAAAAGTAAAGAAAATACAGAAAACAAACAAAAATACCAAAACAATTCAATTCAACAACAAAAGAAAATAAATTTCAACTATTAACCCTTATCACTCTTACTATGTGTATCTATACAACTATTCATTTAAAAGAAAGAAATACATTTGACTGACGGGTTGGCTTAGTGGTCGAACGCACCGATCGCAGAACAAAGGTCGCGGGTTCGATTCCCGCCCGGGACAAATACTTGTATACATCTACATGTTAATTTGTTCCGTCTCTGTATGTACAATATCTATAATAATATCTCTATTATATATGTATATATTATAAAAACCTTTTTAAGTATGTATATCAGTTGTCTAGTACCCATAGCACAAATTCTGTCGAGTTTGGTACTAGATGACCGTATGTGAGATGTTCCAGATATTATTATTATTTATGACATACAAGCCATACAAACATTTTTCATTTTATTAAATATTCTGATTATACACTGTCATTATATAAATTTTACTGACCTTACCTTTGAATGCTTTTCTAGGGTCCATCGTACATCTTAGACGAACCAGTTTTACCTGCTTTTAGCAAATCTCTCAAGCATTGTGTTTTATAACATATTTGGATCGCTTCTGACTCCCCGAACACCAAAATATGGTTGACATAATTGTACCATACATCGTTTGTGTAAAAACTAACAGTATAGAAGAAATTAGGTTTTATAAGAAATGACTGTAATGAATGAGCATATTAAAACCTAGCTTTTAGAAAGTCGTGAACGTTTTTGCTCACGGGCTCCCATAGTAGCCCACGATTTCCATTCTTGTGCTTGACGTTTCAGTTTTAACATTTTCTCGTTACGCGCCGGCGTCCCGTTGCGAAGGAGGGGGACGCGACTCTTTGATCAGCGCACAAATTGGAATGTGCTATCGACGTCTGACGATATCGTCTCGAATTCACCTTCTGATACCATTTCTCAGTAGCCCTATCTGGCCAGAACTAAAAAAAAAAAACATTTTAATATTATATATCAGACTAGTGTTTTTATTTAAATGGAACAATGAAACCACGTGACTTTTTGTATGGAAATATAGTAAATGGCACGAAGAGTAACACAAGTTGGCGAAAGTTCCCATATGATATAAAATTAGTCAAGATTCGAAATTAATGACGAGTTTCGAATAATGAGATAGAATAGTAGTAGGAGTAGAATGTAAACGGAGTCGAATTCAAGAAGAGAAGTAGAAGAACTGTTACGAGAACAGGAACATAGATATATAAGGACGTTATGTAGGATACGGACGGAGTCGTTCCCAAAAGCTAGTTTAAGAAATAAAAGGAAAACATACTGATATTCATATTCAAAGCATTCAGCTATACGTTTACGTGATCGGGACACTTCGAATCGAAATATTGATTTAGGACAAAGATTGTTATATATGCAGGGAATATAATAGCAATACGTTACTATAATTCTGAACACGTCCAAATAGCCCGTGACGTGTGGCCTTCTTCTTCCCTCTCAGAGGATTGAAGCGCACTCCCTTGCTCTATGAATATTTGATGAGCGCCAGGTCGTTCGCCACCCGACGCAGACAGACATACCTACATGGCATTATTTATTTATATTTAGTAAATCACGTTCTATAAATTCCATTATCGAGCAAAGATGCTATACATTCATAACTAAATAGCATTACATAACAAAGATTACACCTATTTTATCAGCATAAAATAAAGGGTTATTTAAAAATTTAAAAAAAGTACGGAATATGTTAATTTTCAACTAAAATGTTAAATATTTTTCCTCGTTGAGGGTTTAATTTCTATAAATGTTAAAACCGGTGTTTCATAATTTCTAACCTTAGTGCCAAATGATAAGGTTCATAGTTTAAACCATAGAGTAAATTTGACAGCAGGTTTTAATTTTAAGGATAAAATACAATAAAATATACCATCATCATCTTCTATTTTGTTCCCTTAAAGGTAAAATTTATGAAGTCAAATACAATGTTCATGCCCTATTTTGTTCCCTTAAGGGTTAAAAAAGGGGTAGAAAGTGGTTTGAGCAACATATCGCAGATGGAAAATCTTTCATCTTTCATTTATTTATCATGTTTTTGCCATTCAAATCTAGTGGTACCTAAACATCTAACGTTATTTTTAAATTCTGTATTTGCAGGTGATCCAAAGCTGTTGATTGGTGAATACCAAACTCATCTACAATTTGATGTTTGCTTATGTGTCGAACTTCATCAGCTTTTTTCAATAATAACATCAACACTTACTATATAAGTAATATCTTTGACGTCAAAATAACCACACCTGAATCAACTGAACCAATTTTTTTTTCAGTACTTTTCGATCAAATATCCTCTCCATGAGCACTACGAATCTATTTTTGAGCACTTGAAACTAAAATAATTGATCCCTTAACTTTAATTATAAGAAAGTAGGTTGTCCAACGATATTACTGCTACTTTAAATATAATACGTTAAATACATACCTTCACAGAATCCGCAGCACTTTTCCGACATATTACTTTTAGTTTATTTGACTATATACTATACTGTGCTGAAATTACGACGTGAAATAAAGACAAACAAACAAATCAATAAACATACATCTATCGCGTTTATAAAATTAATTAGAATAGTCAAATTGTTTTGCTACTAGGTATACATATCTTTTTATAATATACGGAAATAGACTGTGTTCCGATTCTATACAATATTTAAGTGACGGACGCTTGTAAATCGTTCGTTTATTATGTGCTTGTGTATGAATTAGTCACGCCGCAATATTTAATTCGTCGAGGTTTGATCTTAGACAAACAGTCAAGTATACCATACCATACCAAGATACCGCGTGTCATAATTCGAAACGATCGAAAACCGAGGCAAAGACGAACCATTATATACATCATTATCGTTCTCTATCGAGCGAAAGAGAAATAAAGACAATGACATGATCGTCTGAGAGAAACGTAAAACGTCAAGGTACGTCTGGGTGTACTTTTAAGTTTCTGTAGTCCTTTTCGTTTGTAAAACTATGTAAGGCTGAAATATTTATATTTATAAATATTTGTAACCGCTACGTAAGTATTAAAATATTAAATAAAAAACATACAAGAAAATTAAATACTTTTCGAGGTGTTCAATATTTATTGTTAAAATATTGTATGCCATTTACGAAATGTTCGACTTTAAAATTACAAAGTTTCATGTCCACTCTCTAATTCTTCTACTAATAGCTATTGTAATAGAACATATAGCACGAAACAATTATAAAAATTATCACGTCTGTCTAGGGTCAACTAGTTTACGAATTATAGCCGATCAAGTCAAGTGTTTTGGTTTACTATAAGTTTTTTATTGTCAATACTCGTAGCTAGCTATAGGATCTACCTTATGTGTGACTCGACAAGCAGTCAATCAGCTTTTTTTGCTCATTTAATGTAGTTGGCACGCGGTATCTTATTTTTTAGGATATCTAAGGTTTAGGGGTGATGATGCAGAGCATTTCACCCATTGATCGGTATCGCCACTCGAGCCCGCGCCCTATGCTTTGACAATGCATGACAAATGGCCCCTTGGCACGCGACGCGACGCCCGCCGGGGGTGCCACATATATATTATTGTTTTACAAGCAAGCCTATTTGAGCAACAACGGACTTGGAAAATAATTTTTTTCACTATCGATTAAGTAACAATAAATTATCAACGAAAGTGGCTGTTTGGAGTAGACGAAATACCTAATATATTATGACAATTTTCAATTATAATAATAGTAGTACTTGGGACATCCCAAATAGCGCCATCTGTTAGTTCCAAACTAAGCAGAGCTTGTATTCCGGGTGCAAAATAACTGATATACATAATTTAAATAATTTTATAATATTGTATACAAATATTTTACACCTATCGCGGAACAAATAGACATGCTCATACACACAAATATTCATCCCGGGCGGGAATCGAACAGACGACCTCATGTTCTGCAGTTGAGGTCTTTGACCACTCAATCAGTTCATCTGTTAATGAATTTCCTAATGCTGGATGGATCTTCGCAATACAATGTTAATAAAAATGACAAGCAAACTTCTACATAGGTACCCTGCATGCGTGAATTATAACCGAAAAGATAGGTGATATTTTGTTCTACGTTTTTGACGCTGACTCTCATGTCTGCGTGGTTGGGACAAATACGCTAGTACAACGCGTCGTTTCTAATCAAATTGTGGACGTTTAAAAAAATTTCTTAAAACGATGTTAATAACTAAGGTGACGTATAGTATAAATCAGACGGTGCGCTGAAATCAAAAGACGATGGATTTTATAAACTTCACAATTAAACTCTATATCCGTAAACTAATGGACTCTCCCAATAATCTACGTACAAAACGAGCATCCAGGACTCGTGGTTCAAAAACATAAAATTTGGGGATGTTTTTTCAGGAACTGGAATGGTTTTTCCTTCTGGTTCAAGCATAAAAAAATATTAAATGGGATAATGATTCCTCATTCTAAAGCTATTTTGCCATATACATAGGTTTTTCAACACAACAACGATTCAAAACTAAAAGCTAACCGTGTAAAACAATTTTTAGTACAACTATTGATATCGGTGCTCGATTGGCCGGCAAATAGTTTCGAGACCGAAATTAAAAATTCGGTAGAAAATTTGTTTTGCACAGTTTAAAGAACCAATTTTATCTAATAAACGATACTCTAATCAAATTGAACTTTACAACGCATTTGTCGAAATTTAGACCTCTATTTCTTTAGAAAAAGTTTAAAATTAATTGAGTCCATGCTGCATCGATGTAAAGCTATTAAAACTTATAAGTGTTATTCTACCAAATATTAATTGTATCAAAAAAGACGTAACATTATTATTTTTATTATAATTAATTTGAATTTTGACGGTCAAACTAAAAATTAAACAAAATCAATAAATGTTTCTAATTAGGTGGCCACAGCTTTAAGGTTTAAGATAAGCTGATAACGCGATGCAAGTACTTGGAGGTCCCTAGACACCGCATGCACAGCACACGTAATCAGCAGGGCCCTCTGCCCTTCGGCCATTTATCTTGGCCGTAACTAACCGTTTCCGACTCGCCTCATTTTGTCCCTTCGCCCTTCTAGTCCTACCCACCCCACACGTGAACCTATAAAATTAAAAACCATGCATTCTTGCTATTGCGCTATTGTCCTGATACAAAGGACCCAATCGTAATTTAGCGTGGCAATTTACATTGAAATTGTAGTACAACCGATGTTGACTTAATTTAAATTGTATGGTAAGTTTTGCATGGTTTTTGCTACATTTTTAATATTTGTTGCTATCGACAAATAATATTGCAAAACTATGTATATTTGCACTCGTACTCGAAAAAATATTAAATTTTCAATTAAAAAAAAATAAAATAAAAGAACTGTAACTGAAATAAATGCGTGGGTTTTGGTTACGATACTTAATTAATTCATCTTGACTTTTAATAAGAACATGTAAAGAACTTAGATTTAATAAAAATGATTTTGGCTTGGAAATAAACATACCTACCACTCCACTCAATGTGATTTTTTAAACTATACAGAACATAAAAAAAATTCCATATAAAGTACTAAATTGTTTATATTCGGACATCGGTAGGCCTCGAAGTAAAAACTAACAATTTCTTTCTCTTTACTTTATGGAAATTAGATCGGACAGACAAACAAAATAGCCTTTGTTACTTCTGACAACCTCCTTTTCATGTCTGCGAAGTTGCATTAAAATCGGTTCAGCCGTTTAGACACACAAACGATTTTATAGGTATAGACAAAAACTGATGTATGTGTGATAATACATCTCATTGGATTTGTAATGGAAAATATACATAGATTTTTCTTGTGTTTTTGTATGTTTAAAACCTTCAAATTGAAATAAATGTAATGATGAGTATTAATAACTACCTATAAGTTGTTTTATTTTAGCTTAAAATAATATTGAACCATAATTCACTATGTAGGTATACAAATAAATCTAAGAACTAACCTATAAGTTAATTTTTTGTATTATCATATATATAAAAATTTAATGAACCTTTTTACATGTCTCGCTAAAACTAAAAAACGACTGGACCGGTTTGGCTAATTTTGGTTTTGAAATATTTTTGGAAGTCCAAGGAAGGTTTAAAAGGGGAGAAAATGTGCAGAAACTGCCAGGAAAAACAATATAATAGTAAAAACAACAACGTCATTTTCCAATAGAAACTGTTCGTACCTGTCAAACAGGGTGCCCGCAAAGATCAATTTCTTTAATCTTTTATAGACTATCTCGGAAACGGCTCTAATTATGAAATTTTATATTTAATAGATAGGTATCATTCCAAAACAGGTTTCTAAATAAATTTTATGGTTATTAAGCACCAGCGGGCGCTGCAATGAATACTTTTCTCTAAAACGGCTGGGAGGATCTCTACACGGTTTGCTGCGTTATAAACATATCACCTAAGAGCATTTTCTTAGATACAAATTTGCTGTCATGAGCCACCAGGGGGCATTGCGATAGCAAGTTTTTATAAAACAGCTCTGAGGATATTGATGCGGTTTTTTGTGTTACATAGATATCACCTGAGAACAGGTTCTTAGATAAGGATTGCGGCTATAAGCTACCAGGGGGCCATGCAATAGATACATTTTTCTAAAACAGCTGGGAAGAGCTCAACGTGGTTTTTTGCGTCATAAACATATAACCTAAATGCACGTTCTTAGATAAAATTTGCAGTCATAGGCCACCAGGGGGCACTGCGATAAATATGTTTTTCTAAAACAACTCTGAGGATCTTGACGCGGTTTTCTGTGTATATGGATATCATCTAATAGCAGATTCATAAATAAGGATTGCGGCTATATGAGCCACCAGGGGCGCTGCAATAAATATGTTTATTCAAAACGGCTAGATCTATAAGCGGTTTTTGTGTTTTATGGATATCATCGAAGAGCGTGTTCTTCGATAAGGTTTGCGGTCGTGGGCCACCAGGGGACAGTGCAATGGATATGTTTCTCTAAAACGGTTGGGAGGATTTTGACGTGGTTTTTCGCTTTATATAAATATGACGTAAAAGCAAGTTCTTAGATAAGGATAGTGGTTATGGGTTACCAGGGGGGGCGGAGGGGCGCACAATACATATACGTTTTATACTGTTCTGAGTTCTGAGGCGGTACGAAGTTCACCGGGTCAGCTAGTTAAATGTATAAATGCTGTTGGTATTCGAAATAAAATAAAATGAATTAAAAATACAATTGCATTTTCGGAGTGAAGCAGTTGAAAAAACCGGCCAAGTTCAAGTTGGACTCGCACACGAAGGGTTTTAATTTTAACTTTATTTCATTTTTATTATTTCTTGTTACAGCGGTTATAATAATACATACTCTGTGAAGATTTCAAGTATCTACCTTCTACAGTTTAGACGATATAGCCTTGTGACAGACGGACGGACAGCGGAGTCTTAATAATAAGGTCACCACTAGTACTCTTTGGGTACTAAACCCTAAAAAAGTATTGTAGATCAGATATGCAAAAAAAAACGTTTATTTTAAGATTTAAAATAAAGATATTCACGTAGATCAAAAACTAAATGAAGCGTACATCGTGAATACTATGTAGGAATTCTCGTTTCTAAACATAAGAAGTTTTAACTGTGTTTTACAATGGCGTATCATATTTGTGCGACGTCGTGGCCCCCTTTAGGCTGTCAGCTTCGCAAGCTTATTGTGTGTCGGATATTATCGCGCCCGCAACAATAATAAATGCGGTTCCCCCACACCCGCGCACTCGGGCCACACCCGCCCTGCGCTATTTGGCGGAAGTAATCGATGACTATTAGCGTCGAGGGTGAGATGATTTGTTCCTTGTAGATGGTGAAAACGATAAAACCATTCGGTACAACAATCTGGGTGTCGACATACAAATTTATGAATCGGGGGTCACCGGTTAATATTAAGCTCATGAAAATAAAACTCAGGGTTTGTTCTTCGATGCAAGATGTAAATGAACATATTTATTGGACGTCAAGATGCGTTTACCACTAGTTTGGAAATACTAGAAAGAGAAGAACTGATAAGAAACTACCTACTTTAGGTATTTTTTGTTAGATTATTTTTTTCATGCGTTATCATTTCTATATTTCTTCATAGATATAATCTTTTTTAATGAACTGAACTTTGAAGTTGCCCATAAGAAATTATTTGCTTTTGAAAGTTTAAATCTAAGAATCGCAAACTTGCCTACGCGTATCTCTAGTATTAATATTGTGGCCATTCCCCACCCTACCCTAGAGGAAGTTTCTATGTTTTTATGTACATAATATTTTTGCAAACCTTTGATTATATAATACCTGGATGGACCCTCGCGATGCGATGTTAAGAAAAACGACAGACTAACTTTTTCATACTTGTGTGTGTGACTCAACAGAGCACATTCTCTCGCTACACCATACTAACCACGTACAAACCATCTCTATGTAGTCAAGTGATATTGTTATTTTATCTACGTTTTTTTGACGCCGACTCTTCCATTTATTTATCCGATCCAGACATTATATAATCAAATTCGCGAATGTACCGACATGCGGGGACCGGAAGAATGTTACTTTCTTTAAAGTGTGCATTAGACTATTTCTAGACTTTAATTTATATATGGCTCAAATAGCTCCTTTTGGTAAAAGGAATATTGTTTGGATGCCATTGGTATTTCCCCAAAATAGAATAAGCTATCAAGAATATTCTTTTTCATAATTGAAAAGCGATCTTTATAAAAAGAGTATATTAAATATACTCATAATGGTACCAAAATTTTAAATGAAGTGGTACATACTAATAAAGCCTGCTGGGGCACAATCGTTTTTTATTGATTTTGATAAAATAACTTAAGATGTAAACGTTTTGTTTCTTATTTTATTTTCTTATCTATAGAAGCGAACTGGCGTCGAGAGAGTTGTGAAATATCGCAATTTTGATTGTGTGCAAAAATGTGTAATTTTTTTTTGGATCGTATTTCGTGATTTTTCTTTATGGACCGTATAGGTTTTTGGGATTGGGATTTTTGAGTAAATGATACTTGACTATGTAATCTTACATCGCGAATATATTTTTCCATGTAATACCGTTTTTTATACTATTTGTATAAGAAACACCGAAATTAAGGTTGTATCTCGTTTTTAATTCGATACTAATTTTGGGCTGTTTGCGATAATTTTTAAGCACTTAGTGGGACCTACTACAGAGCCACTTTGCTTCTTTTGACATGGATATACATAATCAGTAAACAGTCTTGAATTTTAACGTCATTTCCACGAGAATTTTTTGTAATTAATTACAGATTTTCATTATAAATGACTAAGGAACTAAATTCGAATATTTAATTTAATTAGTCTGACCATGAAAAGGCATTTATCAATTTAAAAAATATATATTTATTAATATAATTAATATATTAATATATTTTTTTACGTATTTTAGAGCTTTGCGAATCAGTCAGTTTCGCAAAAGAAATTTTCTGAGTAAAAAGAGCCCGCATTAACCAAACAATGTAATATTATTTCAGAGACCTTGAAGTCTTACGTATTCTTAAAACCTAATTTTTCAGTCTTGTACAGTATTTTATCTTGTACGATATTCCGCTTGTTTCAAACCTTTTGTTCCGAGCCATCAATTGTCGGCACGAGATAAAAGAGCCGTGTTTGTGGGAATAGGGGAATCAGAGGGATGAAGGGGAGCCAGAGGGGTTAAGCGGGAGGGGGAGTAATGGCTTTATTGCCCCAGGACTTTCCCTATCTCGTTACAGGGATTTGGCGGTCTCCCGTTTTTGCAAAGTCGAATACGCCTCGAGTGTATCAGGGTGTATTTGTGTAAAAAATTTTACGCTGCCTTGTCGAAGATAATTAGGATGTGTCGTTGCTGAATTCTAGATTTGCTCACAACACGCTATCAGGAATCATGGTAAAAAACATTGGCAACAACTATATGATACTATTTTATTTCCCATTGAAATACTTTACAAAATAGAGTCATTCTTTTTTGTATAATATGTACTTGACTATATAGTTCACTTTTTGCGTTAGGTATTAGTGAGTTTTTACACTATTTGATGTGTAGGCTTGGGGAACCTGTCTTTTGTGCATTATTTTAACCTAATACGTTGGGTAAATTGTTAGTGTTTTATTGTGAGTAATATGATTGAAATGGCTGTAATATGATGCTACACAACCAAAGTGTATCTATATGTTTAGGTCGCTTATAAGGTGAAATACAATTATTTAATTATTTTACTCTTCAAATCATCGCATTTTTCATTTTCCAAGAGTGGGATGTTTAATAACCAAGTGATGATAATAGTTGAAAAACCGTTTTGAATAAATATTACGATCCCTGGCGGGTCAAAACCATAGAGTAATAAAAAACTGTCTCTGAGTTGAAAATGCCTGAGCGAAACACCGCATCTAAATTAGCCCAGTCATTTCAGACTAACATATCTGCGGCACTGCCCTCTGGTGGCCTGTAACCGTAAAACCACATAACCGCCTAAGGACCAAGTTTGAAACATTTGAAATGATGGCTATGTAAAACGAAAAACCGGTCAAGTGCGAGTCGGACTCGCGTGGATTGGGTTCTCTATTATTATTACATGACCTACGATGTTTTTAAAATCTGAATTGATTTAAATTTAAATTAATAAAATCATGAATTAATTTCAATTCCTTTGTATGCGTAGGTTACTTTAGCAACTAATTGAACTTATTAGTTCTCAGTGAAATTAAGCAACACATTTTACACATATTTTCTTCCCATATTTCCCGCGGAAATTTAATTAATGATTTTAGTTCTAGTTTTCTTGTAAATTATACTTGATTACCTTTATTCATTTATTTTTTTTAAATTTGGAATTAGTGATTGCTGAGATAAAGTGGCAGTGGTCAATTTCTCTACATTTTATTTAATACATATCAAGTAAACTATGCATTTTAAAAGTTTTCAAAATTATTATGTGTATTTATCATTACGAGCATTTTCATTTGATATGTCACACGAAACACTTGCGGAACGGGTTTTAATTTTTGATTAGCTTCCCCTCACTTCAATTATAATACGTTTATCTCCTTAGGTTTTTTCATAAAATATAAGTGAAGTTCTATTATTATTATTATCATTATACAAATAATAGGCTCAGCAGTTTCGCAGCTAAAATGGGATGGATGAAATTTTCTTTAATATCTTTTCAACTGCCCCTGTTTCCTGGTATCATTACTGTAAAACATATTCAATAACCTATTCAAAAGGAAAACCTATGTAATACAAAAAAATAAGTTCTCCATCACTATCTCAGCCATTTTAGAAAAAAAGTTTTACTGTAGCGTTCCCTGGTGGCCTTTGTCCTTATAACATGTCTAAGAATCTGCGCAATACAAAAATCGCATAGAAATTGGTCAAGCAGAATTTTACTACTCAAACTAGGCAGAGCATGTATTATGGGTACTAGATTGTTGCTTTAGGGACACTTTTTGATTAGTGCAGTTTATGTAGGTACATTATATTTTATATATTCTTACTTGTAAAATGTCAGTGTATATGTATACTTATGCAATGTTTTTGTTATGTGTCCGTCAGCAGCACATAAACCAGTTCTTTCGTTCTTTATTTCTATAATATTCATGTGATTTTTTGTACTTTTTATAAATATACACTGTTGTAGTGTATACCATTTTATGACAAGTATTCATTGTGTGTAGTATAATGTAATATATACATATGTATATTAGAATTGGATTAGTTTGTTCGGCAATTGTTTATGCGTAGAGGCTGACTGGAAATCAGTGCTACGGGCGTGATCACACACACCCGCAGCGGGTGCTGAGTCAACTCCTATCATAGTTGCCATAGGTGACTTCCTTTTTAAATTTTTTGTAGTTCTCTTTGTGTATTATGTATCCTTGGTAGTGATTAAATGTATTTCGTTCTTTTTTTCTTTTTTTTCTTTCTTTCTGGATAACTGATATATTAGATTATACACCTAGACGGGTCACAAACATACGCACAAACACACAACCTCGTAATCCAAACGTACGCTCAGTTAAAAAATAGATGAAATTAAAATACTTATTGAAATTTACAAATTTAAGTTTATCAATAAGCAGATACTGTTAATATGATAAAAAAATATTTTAAATTAAGTACGAACACAGTGAGTTTCTAAAACCACGAAACATTTCAATAGATTGGAGGCTGATTTAAATCAAACATGGGGTGGTGGAGGAGATTGTTTACGGACACCACCTAGGCAAGTATTTGCCGAGTCCCTTGCCGGCTGCTCCCTTGTAATCTCTGATTAGCCATGTTGGTAGGGATCATCGCGAACTATTTGTCCAACACGCCACAACAGCTGCACATCAAATACTAACGGAATCACGTGCCTTAGGTACTATTCTTTTGTTGGCGTGTGAAATATTTATTCTCTGATGTGTAGTCCACCAAGAAAATAAGTAACGTTATGTACCTGCAAAAATTTAAATTTCTAGACCTAAATTTAGGCTGTGCGTCGATATCTCAGGATAATCTACCATTTTTAGGGTGTAGTAATCCAACCACAAATTCTAATAATTTCTTCATCACTGACCGTCCGTCTGTCTGTATATAGTCAGTGCTTTTGTACGTCACACCCATTTTACTTGCAGGCTATTACTGTCATAAAGCTGAAATTTGGCTTGGTTATACATATTTGTATCCTTTACACAAATGTGTATTAAATTGTAGAAAAAAAATGTTTCTAGGCAAAGGTTTCAATTTACCCTTGATCGTGATTTCGTTGAATTGTTCAATTTAAAAATAAATTGAAATTTTTTTGATGGTTCTCAAGGCTACATTTAAATTTTTGCTGTTAACTGGCAACGGAACTTTACCCCACGTAACCCGGCATGCGCTTGACGCGATTTTTCTTTTGTATATTATAAAAAAATTGCAATATTATTGTATTCCTGTTTTTGATGATCGTATGATAAGTCATCACAAACGCTTTATCAACCTTGGAAAGCAATTTGAAAAGACCAGGTATAGAAATACCCGGTCATCCGAATTCGCCCTCGCCAATTTGGTTTGCCTTCGTTCCATGCATGAAACTGGCAATGCATCCTCCACTGCACTATGCTCTGCTGTGAATGATATCATGTAAATTTTTTTTTAAATATTGGATCAGGGAGATCAGATATAATGAATACTTTTTCATCATATTGGAAGATGTCATAATATCCTATCAATCTGATCATGTTCAGAAGAAGAAGATATTAATATTAATAGATCCCATTCCCCTACAACAAACGACACTTGTTGTTTGCTACACATGCCGTTGTATTACACAGTAAGGTAATATCATACTACATCCCGTGTGAGAGCGTGAGAGATGGCTTCATTCAGCCCCTGAGTTCCCTTACCCTCCGAAATGAGTTCCCGTTTCCCGGTTGGGATATCTCAAATTAATTAAATATGTGTACACAAAACAACGAGTGTCCTGTAAGAAATTAAAGAAAATTTACTATTTGCGTGTAAATTTTATCGGAATTTTATCTGATAAATGAAATTTCTGTTATTATTAGAAAACATCTTACTACAAAAATCTACAGCAGAAAGATTTAAATCATCAAACCGTAATGGTTTGATGATTTAAATCTCTAAAAGAACTTATATTAGACGGCTACAGACGTCTAATATAAGTTCTTTTCCTTTCTGACGAAGTGAAAAATATTGTCCCATACATTTACCTATTTCAGTTTGTAGAAATCTTATATATTAAAGTTCGTGTGGTATTTTGACTAGGAATCGCCTCAGATAATGTGAAGCGGAAAAATAAGTTTGATGCAGGTATCATTGGAGAGGACTAAAGACAAAAATAAGCACAAAATTCTCATACGTAACAGCTCAAAAAAATCTAAAGCTTTTTATCTCGATTTTCAATTTTTATTTTTAAAGTGTGGAACGGAAGTCATAAAAAGAAGAGTAAAGGAGAGAAAAAGAAAAAGAGGATAATGAGATTATAATGAAAATAAACTAGCTTTGGATATAATAAATTGCGCTAACCTCAGGCGCGAAAATAATTTCTTTTAATACTATGATTGCCGAGTTCAGAAACGAGATATACCGGGAGGCCGACATTTTTATGTGAATTTTCAAGTAGTAATGTCACATATGATTTTCGTTGCGATTTTTCTATGGAGTTTCGAAGCACTGCACGTGAGGCCAATCTGTTTACAATGTTTGGCCCCCGACGCCGATTACACATTGGGTGGCCCGTGCTTAACACACGATCGGAATCACGCTTGTCGAAATAATAAAAACGGGTAAACCACGAATGATAACTAGTAAAGGCTTGTTTACATAATAATTTGAAGTGGCACCGACAGGCAGCTTACTAACGTCAAAGGAAAGTCAGAAATCTTTAAACATGTTCACGAGGCAAGTACTTAGTCCATACCTCAATATTGGTGATACATCTTGACAAGCAAAGACCCACAAGAAACTAATATTAAAACGTTCCACAATATTTTCTCATTAACAATTTGTAACCGCTATTTCAAACAGTCGCAATTTCCAGCCCCCGAATATTCCCACAATGGAATCCAATCAGTGTTTTGATAGTGGCTGGAGGCGCCCTCTCCCCTCACTGCCCTTCGACGTTGCTTCTCTGCATTGCTCTTGTGCAAATTACAAATTTGTTCTTTCCTGCAGAATCGGATATTTTGTTGTCTCCTTTGGTTTGTTTCTCCGCATAGAACATAATAATAATAGTAACACACACAATCACAACAACGCCTAAGTCCCAAACTAAGCATTAGCTTGTATTTTGGGTCCCAAGCGAAGACACCACATACATATAACAACCAAGACCCGGTGCCAGTATTAATATTCATCATATAAATACTGACCCGACCTGGGATTCGAACCCGGGACCTCTAGCTTCGCAGGCAGGGTCGCTGCCCACTAGGCTAAGCGGTCGTCGAACTGTATGAATGTAGTGTAGTACTGTACTGTAGTGAATAAAAATAAGATTTATAACGTGGTAACTACATATAATTTCAATTTAGTATTGATTATTTTTAATTCTAGTTCCTACGACATATCAAAATATTTTTTTTACACCTGATTTAAGTTGTAAAAGCCCGTCTTACATAACATTTTTTTCTTACAGCTTTGGTCCTAAAAGTACCAATGTGATATGTACCATATAATTATGTTTTTGTTGGAATTTAATTTTTTTTAGTATGTAATTCTCATCAAAATAGATTTAATGGTACTTGAAATAGCTCTGAACAAATGAATGGATAAAAAATGTCCGGGACATCTCACACAGCACCATCTACTCCCAAAGTAAGCTAGTATCATGCTTGTTTTATAGGGTACTAGATATTCTATGTATGTATATATACTTAGTATTGATACTTTTTACATCCAGATAGAGACAAATAAACATGTTTATGCACACAAATATTTGTCCCGAGTGGGGATCGAGCCCGCGACCCTTGGCTCCGCGATTAGGGTTTCTAACCACTCGGTCAATCGGTCAGTTAGTTTTCTAACATTAAATATATATTATTTAAAATGTCGGAGAGTTGTCAGTGATGATAATAATAATAATAATAACGTACACATCACAGCAAAGTCTAGGCCCCAAACTAAGCATTAGCTTGTATTTTGGGTACCTAGCGAAGACACCACATACATGTAACAACCAAGACCCGGTGCCAGTACTAATATTCATCATATAAATACTGACCCGACCTGGGATTCGAACCCGGGACCTCCAGCTTCGTGGGCAGGGTCACTACCCACTAGGCTAAGCGGTCGTCTTACATGTACAGATATTTTCAATTATTTTGCCAAAACTAAAAACTTCTTTGTAACCCTTTCTGCCTCTTATTCACTTTATTGAAAAAATCTGACAGTCCCTGATTAAAAATGGTTACATTTTATAAAAACTGATTTTTTTACCGTTGATAGTACACAAAGAGTTCACTCACAAACTCCGGCGCCTTAACGAAAATTTTAAAATATAAAATGTGTAAAAATTCGGTTATCAAAATCAAATTTTTCATATAATGATAGTTTATATAAATATCAGAAACAATTTCTTTAAAGCTCCATTTTAAATTTATTAACGTCCTATCACATCTAAACACACGCATTTGTATCTATACTAATATTATAAAGCTGAAGAGTTTGTTTGTTTGTTTGTTTGTTTGTTTGTTTGTTTGTTTGTTTGTTTGAACGCGCAAATCTCAGGAACTACTGGTTCAAATTGAAAAATTATAGTTGTGTTGGATAGTCTATTTATCGAGGAAGGCTATAGGCTATACTACATCACGCTACGACCAATAGGAGTGGAGCATCAATGAAAAATGTTGCAAAAACGGGAAAAATTATTCCTTTTGAGAGCTTCCGTCGCGCGCGCTGCGTAAACGGTTGATGTTAACCAAAAATTATGTACTACGGAATTGTTCCCCTTTAAAAGTTCTAACCAAAAGTCCGCAACAGCATATGTGTATCTTTTAAGGTTAACTTACTATAACCTTTTTTATGACAATCAAATTTGTTCTAACATTATGTACTATTTGCGAAGATGGTTTTTAAACGTAATATTAATCCTTATCAAATTAAATACGTTAGTTGTCTTAAGCATTTTATGCATATTATAATTGCCCTTTACACCACACAATTTAAATTAATATCTTAGCAGTTTTTATCGAAATATGAAAACTATAGCGGAAGAAAATAAATTCGCTGTCTGCCTCTGTTCGTTAACTTTTTACTTCCAAACCACGCAATAGACTTTGATACGGTTTTCAGTAATATCTTATTTTCTTATTATCTTATAATATATTAATCTATATAATAGAAATACTTATTATAAAGCTGAAGAGTTTGTTTGATTGTTTGTTTGAATGCGCTAATCTCTGAAACTACCAGTCGGATTTAAAATTTTTTTTTGCCTTTGATAGCCTGAATATAGCGGAGGGTTATAGGCTATATATATGAAAACAAACTGTCTGTCTATTCGAGCAAATAGGTTTCGGCCAAAGCAGCTTAACCGATTTTGATGAAACTTTACACATATGGAAAGGATGTAGTCAAAAGTGACATGCAGAACTTTTTGTATGTCTGTCTGTACGTCCATCTGTCAAAACCAATTTTAATAAAACATCACAAGTATGAAAAGAAGGTCGTCAAAACTAACAAATGTTACTTTTTGTCCGTCTGTGTGTCTGTACGTGTAAGGTCGTCAAAACTAACAAATGTTACTTTTTGTCCGTCTGTCTGTCTGTACGTGTATCTGTCTATTTGAGCTAAACTCCAAAACGGCTAAACAGATTTTAAGGAAACTTTGCAGACGAGAAAGAAGGTTGTCAAGAGATTGACATTAGCTACTTTTTGTCCGTCTGTTTGTCTGTACGTCTATGTGTCTATTCAATTCAATTTTATCTATTCGAGCTAATTTCCACTACGGCTGAACAGATTTTAATGAAACTTTGCAGACGTGAAAGAAGATTGTCAAGAGTGTCATAAGCAACTTTTTGTGTTTGTTTGTCTGTCTATCTGTCTGTCGTTTGTCCACACTGATCTATCAACTACTACAGCCAAAACTACTAAGTCTAGGAAGCTTAAATTTGGAACATAGTTTTATTTTATAACGTGAGCATTAAGTTAAGAAAGGTTTTTTTAGAAATTTCAAACTTAAGGATGGGAATGGAGGGACTCAAATAATGACGTGTTTCAGGGTTTTTAGATTTCCACATTTTAAGGGTGGGAAACGGGAGAGGAAAAATTGTATCGGTTTTTTTAAAGGGTGGAAGGGGAATGAAGATTGAAAGTTTGAAAGGGTGTAACCAAAATTGGTTCCAGCAAAAAGTACGTATAAACCATCTCGAACGTTAATAGTACCTATAACAGGAATTCGTAGTCTACGCAAGCGAAGCTGCGGGCGGTCGCTAGTATATGAGAAATGTAAAATTGTCCCTGAATGTTCTACTGGGCTTGCTTGGTTATAATGTTGTGATGTGACTATACCACGAACCGTCTCTAATAGCACAGGTTCTTCCTAGTTTAGGGATCCCTCGTATAAATTTGTTGAATTATATAATTATAGAATACTACCAAAGCCGAATATCGGTGTTAACTTATTTGTTTTATTCTTGTTACATTCTTGCTTGTGAATAAATACTATTATTATTATAGCTGATAAAAGTTCCGTTAATTTTTTAAAAATTATTAGATAATAAAAAGCACGCTACACCTTAACGCACCCATACTTAACCGATTCAGTATGTAAATGAGCTCTATAAGTACTATTATGTTCCAGTAAGTCAGATTTTAGAAAGTCGTGACATTTTTAATCACTGTTTCTCCGACTCGGACATAAAGCTCCGTAATGGCTTTGCGTCCAGCCGTCGAGCGATAAAGTAGCAATAAATGCGGCAAAAGCTTTCATATGTGGGTCGTTGGTCGACTCCCCGAGTAGGAATAAACTTTCAGACCTAACATTAGGTCTGCAAGCTTTTAGCTTATGTAATACATAAGCTAAAAGATTACATAGTTACTATGAAGCTTTTCTACCCCTACCCACCCCACCTACTCGGGCGTCTATGAATCTTTCGAACTATGGTTTACCATTTATTATAATACTTATTCTCTTTGATTTTTTTGCCATATATACCGCGTGTTTGGCTGAACATAGTCCAAACTTACGAAGCATGTAGGACGTACGGAACTAAATATAAGTTAAAAAAAAGGTAAATGATAAAAAAATGAAAAAGTAAAGATAATTTTTTCGGTAACCGTTAGTTTGCGGGATCTGCTCACTTGAAACTTTTCGTTTAGTTCGGTTTACTGTACAGTATACACGTTCTATATGTTTGGATTACGTCAGCCGAACACGGTGTATACATTGAAATGCTTGTAATATTTTTCGTCGAATTGAAGCCGTTCAGGTTGACTGTAATATGTATATTTTGGAACGTGTATGACTGTGTCTGTGTGTACACAGCCTCTCCCACCCGAAAGGAACTTCTCTCCCGTCGATCCCTAGGGAGAGGTGAGTAACATAATCCAGTTTTCCATTACGCCCGGGGCGAGTAGGAAAATTGTGGAAAAGCCTGCGGGAGGCGGAGGACCCAGCTCTGTCTGCTTTTTTCATATTTACGTTTCGGCCCTTTTCGACGTTTTTATTTGATTATCCGGCTGTCGGTCGTGAAGTGATGTTCTCGAACGTTTGCTCAGTTTGTATCGTTAAGGGGGCTCGGCTTGTGCGCACAGAAATAGCATTTTATTCAACGACTGGTAAGATGCAAAACAAATTAATCTACCCTTGGACGCGTGTAGAGGTCGAAGCTTTGATTTCAGAAAATATCTGCTTTATTAGACATAAAAATTGTTTTTTGTTAATTTAATAATATTTATTATTAGTTATAGAAAGTGTCGGACTTTAAAATAAGGAATTAAATTTGAAATAGAGAATAATGCTCAAAATTTATCAAAAACACACATCTTCCTCGCTTTCCGCAACTTTCAAAAGACATTGAAAACACACCGAGGTATATTTTTTGCGGAATAAAAAGCTTCTGATGTGTAAATAATTTATTTTATTCACATGCATCAACACAAATTTTATTGTACCTGCTACACTATAACTAACTATAATATATATTAGATTAGAACATAATAATTCTATTCTATTCGGTTACATTCTAAAAGCTGTTTTCTTCTATTTCAGTCGGAGGGTTTGTTTTTATTTTGCAAATTATGCAAAGTAATTACGTTTTAATAAAACGGAACGAAACAGAATAACGTCTCTTGCACGTTAAGTACATAGACTTTTTTTAGCCACGTGTGACTTCGAATGCGATCAGATGTGCCTATCGCGCAGTGTATAATGCCAAAACCTGATTGCACATGATTCCCAACATGACGTTCCACTAGGGTCTGACCGTACAATATAATAATATTAACAATGTCAAATTGCCGTTGAAAGATTCGTTCTGTTGTCCGGGCATGTTTAGTTGTCTAACTTACTCTGTGATTAGGATGATTTTGGCGGACACAAGTATTTTTGAGTGAATTGTCGATAATAGTATTTTGGATACTTACCTACTTTATATTTAGTGAACAGTAAAGAGTAGTAAAGGCTAAAAACTAGTGTAATACTGTTTTTAACAGTAGTTGACAACCCTACGTATAGCGAGGCGAAGCAAGTTTTCAAGTGTGTTGGCACGTGACCTATCTCAGTCGCTTCGTGGTTGAAGAGTTGTTAAAGAACAGAGAGGGCTCTGGCTAGTATATCGGAGAATTAAGATATTCTTGACATTTTATGAGGTCATGTAATCGATGTTACGTTCCGTGTTATGTTAAAAGCGAGGTTTTGTAACAAGCTCTTCACCAAACAAAGATACATTGCATTGATTTTGAAAATTCTTTCAGTTTTTAGAGAACAAAGTTCATTATTGACCCACATATCTACTGATTATTTGTTTAAAAATAAAAAGACTGCCTTTTAAAAAAATCAATATTAAAAATAAAGTTACGCGAAAATATCTTTAACGTCAATTTTGTGATTTTCTAATAATTATCGGGGTTTGATAAACACGGAAATAAAAATAGTGAAATTGCAAAGGAGTAGATTAAGCATTCATCGAAATGAAATGAAATCTAATAGGCATGATGACAGTAATTGAAAATCACTGAAATTATATATTTATTTAATGAAACTTGAGTCATGGAATACGAAACACACATTTATTTTTCTATTAATAGCGAGATTAATAATTATTTTGATAAAATAAAACTACGAAATACGAAAGTCCGCCATGATTTGTTGAACACCAATCAGAGCGAATGACGTCACTTTTGAGTAAACAAGTAAACGAACTCGAACGAACGCTGTGTTTTTTTTCATTTAATATTCAATTTTGTTTGTTCCGTCCGTATTATTTAAACCAAACGAAAGTGAAATAATCGCGTTATTTCACTTTCAACGATCAACAAGGATTTACTAAGGCAAACAGTGACAATTTGCCTAAAATTGATGTGTTAATGCTGGGAGAATTTTTAGCATCAAATAAAGATTTTTGTTCAGCAGAATTTAAAAACGTCAAAACCTTTATGTACGTTATTATTTAACAAACATACGGAATAATTTAAATTTTAAATAAAATACCTATTAAGACAACAGTAGTGGTGCAAGATTAAACCTAACATCGAAAAAGATTGTGTTTAATTTAATTTTACGCCTCAAACAAGATAGGTATATACTATTTTAGAATCTTCAAAGTAAATGAAATACGTCGAAATGACCATCACAAAAATAAAGGTGAGTACCTACTAGGCAACATTGCTGTTGGATCTCGCCTTGCCAGTTTAAGCCACTTGTATTATCTCGTATCGTTTTCTTTTGTGGAACGAACAGGAATAACTTATCAGGCGTTTTTATTGATATGTTATCACACTGAGGGACCACACACCACCTGTACACTTTAGAATTCATATTTAATAAACTAAATTATTCAATGAGCGTATAAGGAACGTCAGTGTTTACAAATACGTTTTGTTTGGTTTTATTTACTCGAAGTTTACTCAAACGTGACGTCATTAGCAACGCCATGACACTGACAAGCGTTTTGGCGCGAATTTTAAATCTAAAAACTAAAATGTGATTTTTTCCTCCTAAATCTTTATTATAAGTAGAAATATGTTATTCATTGTAAGTACTATACGTTTCCGAACACTTTGAAACAGTTTTTCAAAATCTGTCATCATGCCTATTGGTTGCTATACTTTTCCATATATAGTGCAATCTAATAAGTCATTTTCCATTACGTTTCATTTCGTCAAAAAATAAATATTATTATTATTACAATACAAAGCGCTATCAGCTATAAGCTGTATTGAATAAAGCTTAGTTATTCCATTTTCAAAAGCTTCCAAATACGTAACATGTATTATTTCGGAAAAATACGTATTGCTTGAAATAAAGTTATTCAAATGCAACTTTGTAACATACAACCGCTTTCTTGAAAATATCTTAATCTACTAACTATTTTCAAAAAATACAGTCTTTTCAATGACATAAGTTACTATGTGTAGAGCTTTGTCAAAATTTGGTTTATTTTACTTCATCACCTTGATTTATTTTCAAATACATGGCTAGTGGATGCGTAAAAATAATTTTTTTATCAACCGTAACAATTTTAAAAATATTGCTCATCGTTGGCTTTTCATTTATGGCAATTCGACACTCACTAAACAATTTACTTATGAATTTCTTTACATTTTCCCTTATTTCGTTGTAGTCACGAGACAAATTAAAGTCGCAAATCTGACCCACCGCTTATTGAAAGCTATATTGGAAGCGCGGTAAATTCCAAAATTCGAACATACTCGTTATTTTTTGAAAATTATCATCTATTTAAATCCACCAAAATCTGAGACAAAATTAGTGATAGGGAGGTGTCGTTAAGCAATGTCGAAGACATTCACGTAAGAAAACAAAATCTTTTCTGTCTATATTCCATCAAAGTATCTCAGATAAAAAGAGACATCCGTTTCATAGTATAGATAGGCCGTAGGCGCACCGGTCCGCGCGTAAATACTTTGAGCACAATTTGAAATTTTGTTTGTTGAGAAAAACCTTTATCATCCTACAAGCGGTGATTGTGACAGCGGTAATAATTATGTTGTCCGTTGCCATGCAAGCAGCTTTTGTGGTACGGTGAAATATAGCGACATAATGAAAACGCTCAATTTTCTCACGCAATAGGAATCGGTTTTATTCGACTACCTCGATGCCGCTGTCGCTTTTGTTATGAGCATAGCTCTAGCGACTGTCAGCGACATAGATGTGACAAAAGCTTGCCCGCCTATGCTCCGCCCCCCGCAAGTATCAACCCCGCTCTGTTATTACGACATGGCGTGTCATATTACCATACACTGATATTGTAAGAGTGATGTTTCTTTAAGGATATGTAAATAAAAATGTGTTCAACTATTAAACATCCCTGAACCAAAAAGTAATATTTCAAAATTTCTCGCCTGTTTGCTTAACTCAAGAATCATTATGTATCGATATCGATTATGCTGAAACTTTCACATTCAAATAGGTGAAATTATTTATGGTACGATCAGTGGCGAAGGATGACCTATAAAAAAGGAAGCTAGCTACGATAATTTAGGCGGTAGACTTTTATTCCATATCAACCCATAATGCTCCACTGCAGGGACTTAGGCCTACTCTTGGAATGAGGGTGTTTGGAGCTTAATCCACCACGTTGCTCTGGTGCGGGTTGGCGAACTTTAACGACTGCCATCTAATGATGGTAACAGGGATCGATGCAATGGTTTAACGTGCTCTCCAAAGCACGGCGTCAGTGATAGTTATGTACTTATGTCGGAACAAACGCATTGGTACACGCCGGTTTGTGGGATTCGAACCACGACCTTCTAAACAAAAATCGTGGTCACCACCACTCGGCTATCACGATATGTTTTAATGCGAATTTTCATTACATTTCTGATGTTTAGGGTTTGTTTGAATGTATTATTACAGGTTGTCTAATGCCGATAAAAGTACTGTAAACTGGGGTTTCATAAAATATCTAAATTATCTTTTATCTGAAGATGTAAGAAACGTGCTTTAATATTTATGTATATCAAAACTAAATAAATCGAACGGCGAAGTGAAAAGGAAAGGTTGAAGACAAAATTAGGATCTTATACTGCACGAGTATAAAAGGTCGTAAGGAGATTTTTAACCACGAATCATCTCAAAGATGACGGGGCTAAAAAATAGCAACAAGGTGCTATAGGAAAGAGCTCGAGTCATAGGTGAGCACAAAATTACTAAATGTAACCTAAGTGGGTGGAAATATTTTTTTCTGTATTTTCCATCATCTGGGGAATCAGTAGAAAACGGAATAGGAGGTTCCATAAATTACGTCTTATTTTAGAACTCCGTTATTTAGCTCTGAAGTCTTTCCCACGTCATTGCCCCCTTCCCGATGTTTCTAAACAAACTCATTTTAAAATCTGGAATGAATATTATAGATAGATACTGAATAAAACCTTCTAAGCTACAACGCTGTCAATAGATGGCGGTCGTTACAGTCCCCAACCTGCAGTGGAGCAGCGTGGTGGATTTAAGCTCCAAGCCCCCCTCCTCACCCTGGGGGAGGCCTAGGCCCCTGCAGTGGGGTAAAAATGGGCAGATGAAGTGAAAGTGAAGAAGTGAAGAAGCTACCAAAATTGTTTTTATTAACTTCAATAGATTACAGTTTCGGAATAATCCAGAAAAACCGGCCAAGTGTGAGTCAGACTCGCACACGAAGGGTTCCGTACCACCGTATAATATAAAATAAATACTTCATAAAAGTTTCAAATGTAAGCAATGATCTCAGAACCATACCAATCACCAAAAACGTCGAAAAAAAAACTCTTTCGACGAAAGTAATAGAAACTTTGTGAAAATTTCAATTGTCTACCTATTGCGATTAAGACAATACCGCTCTGTTATAGACAAACGGACGGACGGATAGCGGAGCCTTAGTAATAGGATTTCCGTTGCGACCCTTTGGGTACGAAACCTCACCACTTAACCGGATTTAAATGAAAAACAAAATATGTAATTAACGCAAGTATATTCCTTAGAAAATCCATTAAAACATGAACAATAAATGAATTAGCAACAGCCAACAGCGGGTCGAATATAATTTACGTAGTTCGCTTTGAAAACTGGGATACACACGCTTCCCCATTCGGCGGGCGTGCGCCCTTCGCTTAAGTTCACCTGCCCTTTGAGCGCACCCGACGACGCTCGCACACCGAGCGGCGCGACTCTTTATTTTTAAAGTTATTTATTCAGTACGCGATGAAAGAAATGGCGTTAACGGTTGCATCCCATTAAACCTTAACCGATCGCTACAAAAAAATGGTATTCAGATCAACAAAAACTAGATTCAACTGTTTATACTTTTTTAATTATTTTAATACATTGAAAGAATGAAGAAACTTAAATGCACCTGTTTTTTTCCGATTTGTTTCAATTTTCCACTTAATTCTGAAAACTCGATTAGTTTCATGTTGAACACCTTGTGAAAAGTAAAACAGTTTCGACAAAAAAACCCGCGCATTTAAGTTTTTTTTCTTTTTATGCATCCAAATACTTAAAAAATAAAAAACTATTGAACTTAGTTTTTGTTGATCTGAATACCATATAATTTTTTTGCGCCAAATGATCAAAGTTTAATGGGGTGCGAATTTAACGCCATTTACATGGAAATCTGCAAGTAAACAATCCTCTTAACTTTTTCATAACGACAATATGAAGTTAGCTTCTACGATAATTTAATAAATAATAATAATTTTTAAAAATGGCAAGAGTCATCTGTTTTTATTTGTTTAATCATTATAGAACTAGAAACGTTTAGATGGTGGTTATAAAAAAGTGTTTTTAATGAACAACATGCATGTATTTAAAAAAATATTACCACGCTGTTTAATAGTGTTTTCCTAAATTATGGTGCCTCCGCAATTTCATGCGAAGTACTGGGCAGAGATTTTTTTCTGGACGAATCACTTTAAAAATGTTTTATAAGGAATACTCGGTAAATTGCATATAAAATGGTATAAGATTTATAATATTCTTGTGTACCAAAAACTGTCTAGGAATAATTGAAAGTAAGGATATTAGACGTGTTTTTCATAGCAGGACCATAGCACTATACTTATGGGTAAGGTAATGCTTCCCTTTGTGAGTCAAGTAAAATATCTATACTAAAATATTTTAGTATTGAATGTAAATTAACTGAATACAATAAGTTTTTATTTATTAATAAATGGGGCTGACTGTACAATACGTGCAACCAATCTCCGTGAATCTGAAGTGAGATGCATGCCGTGTTGCACGCCTTACTTCCCGCAGCAATGCTCCTATGAAATTATGTTACTAGCTAACTTCAGAGGTACTACATCGTATACCAAAATTTCATTTTGTAATTGGTTGAAAGTAGCTTAGAATCATTCATCGATTTGTTCTCATTTTTCTTTCTTATTTCATCATGGTATTCTGATTATTATCTATCTTAGTATAACCTGTTCCAATTCTTATTCCAATGAGACCAAACACGATACCTCTTCAGTGAATTCGTCAAGAGTTGAGTAACATGCCATCGATTATCAAGCAAATTCCAGGTGATGCTAAAGCAATAGGTCAGCGTTACCATGTTCTCACAATATCGTTGAAGTAACAGAATACCAAATTTCTGTGGAAATTGCTCACATCCCTTCGTCAAATGGAAATGAGCTTATGACCTTTGAACAGCTGAACAATTTTCTTGCGTCGTAGTTAAGATTCTCGATTGAGTCAGCTTTAAAAAGTTAAGAAAAAAATACATTCAGGACGTACTATGCCACAGACATATACACAGATACACACGTTAAACTTATAACACCCCTCTGTTTGTATCGGGGTCAAAATTAATAGATCTGTGTACAAAAACAATTTATCCTAACATCTAACAAATATGGCATTATTTGTATTGCTTTTTGATTTTTGTCTCGATCGTACTTATTATATTAAATAATTCTAATCACCATTAAATAAATTAATTCTAACAACCATTAAAGTTAGGAAAATATTCGCCTCTAGGTGTACATAAGCGGCAGGTCGCGGGGAAGGCCGCCCTTAGAAATAGCAATTTTATTCCATTCTAATGCGAATGTTTACGTTTCATATAATCAGGTTAGGGCGCGGCGAAGGGCTCCAACGCCGCGACCCATTTTTATTACTCTGAAAACAAAGTCTTTTGTTCTTTCGACATAACATTCACAACCTTCGGCAGTATAGGTCGATCAATACTCAGAATATACTCACTTTCCGCCCACAGCTTCGCCCACGTAGACTAGGTGCACCTTTGTTCTGCGACGTTGAAGAAACTCTTCAGCTTTTCACAACGTTCAGGTTTCTCTATACCAATTGTAATTGAAATCAGCCTACAATCGTCTTAACGATGTAAAAGGGCAACCATAGAGGTATAAACTTAGATAGGCAGACAGTGAAACTTACCTTTTGAAATTATGACAATAAAAATATCGGAAAAAACCCGTATTTATTGGCAGTTATTGTTCCAAAAAGACTTTGGAATTGCAATCAAAACGCAAAGAAAACAAAATATTTGTTTTATTGTGTATAATTGATTCATTACACTTAATTATTACAACTCCACTCTTTATATTTTTATACCTCACCAGTCAGGGAGATAGATTTCATAACTGCCTATTTTTATTTCTGTGATGACCCGCGACGGAGACTTCGGACGATTTGCACTTTATTGTTCGCTGGTACACTACTGTTCAGTTTCTATTACGAATTGCTCAAATGTATGTAGTAGACATAATTTAAAATAAATTGAAAGATTGTATCTTATTTCATGTGTTATTGTGGCTTCTATTATTATTGTTAATTAAATAATTATCTCGTGACAATACGGAATTATTTCATGCTAGCTCTAGTATGGCGCCGTGTTAAAACATTAATAGCTCCATGCCTAAAGCAGTGTGCAGGTTCACAAAAAAGAAAGGGGCTCGGGCTCGCCATCGATTCACGAGGTGAAAATAATTGCGTGTGGGAGTACCTTCCTAGGGGAGAGGTACACGAAACACGATTCAGAAATAAACTACCTTTTTGTATTTTTCTCAATAGAAATAATATTTTGTTAAAATAAAACCATTGTTGTTTTGAAATATGAAAATATATGCGCATACTTGGGTAACATTGGAAATGTACTGTATTTCACTTCATTCCAACGTTTCATTTCCCGCATATTTTTGAGGTTTCAATTTATATGAAACATTTTTAATATTGAAATAATTCATGTGATAATAGCAAATATTTTATTATTTACTCTTTACAAATAATTTTGTAACTTTTTAAGCTCAGTAAGAAAACTTTTTATTCTGTCAAGGGAAATTTAAATGGTAATATCGCATGGTCATTATTGTAATACTCTTTAAAAAAAACCGCAGCGAATCCGTTGCCGGTTCTTCTCCTGTATACTATAATCTAAAGTAAATATTTACAACTAAAACAAACTATTATAACCAATATATAACACAATATAAATGAATGAATAACGAAGCACCGATTTCATAAACTATATACCGCCTATTAATACTCTTTTGTTTAAAGTAAAAATGTTATTTTTAATTTATGTATATACCGGCAAAGTTTTGGAGTCGGTTTTTTAATTTTAATTGCTTTACTTTTTTACTTCTGTTTCATTATTTCCTGTCGGTTCGAGCAAACTGACTGTCCTACACAACATATTTTGATATACAAAATTCTATGTTTCTGCCATAAATAAAATAATTATTTAACATCAAACTACAATTGTGCTGCTATTTTGAAAAGCTGATCGGTTTTGTAAGTAATGCTGAAAGACTACATCTTTTCAAAAGTTTTTGTTTACGAACAAAGCAGTCACGTCAGCACCATAGCGTTTGACGTCGTTTGCTGTAGATATAGTACTGCTTCAGCCTTCAAGAAAATGTATTGAGATTTTTATCACCGTGCATAAATGTTCAAGTTTCCTTGGGGCAACACGCTAACAAAAGAAAATATGAATCATTAGCACTGAGTGAACCAAACATGCTATTTTCGAATTTTGTCATGAAACGTTATTGCTTTAACATCAAAATTGGTTTTTATTTAAAGGGCCATACCCAGATTTTCTTGTTGATTATTCGTGAAAAATTGTAGTGCTCTAGGATAAGTAAAAATATATGTTACTTAGGAGGATATGTTTCATACATCTACCAAGAGAAAAACGTAAATGCGTTTACTTTGCTCGATAGAAAAAAATCGCAAACATACCTCTTAAAATTTTTATTTGTCTATACCGACGTTTTATTTTGATACTTATAAACTCGAAACTTTTTATGAATTTTCTATAAACAATATTGCGTACATCGACGAGACACTTTTACTCTAAATATAATATTACTTGTTTAATTTGATATTTTTACTTAAATCACTTACGTGACTTTATTCTAAGAAAGCTGAAACGCGCTGTCTTTTTCGCACTGTATATATTCGCATCTCGCCATCTTATACCGTCAAATCGCCTCAGGGGCCAGATGCTAATAGACGTGTCGTCCTTTGCTACACTAATCTATCGCTTATCAGATAATTTAAAATATTAATGAAATAAAAACATTGGCGAATGGAATTCGCTTAAAATGTTTTCGTTTTGTAACCAAATAACATTTTACACTCTAGTATATAAAAAAAAATTATATGCTAGGTTCGAACCTACGACCTTTAGTTCTTATAGTTGTTGTCCTAATTTTGTTAGGTACCTAATATACCAATTTGCAAATGTGTAATTTGATTGGAAACCTGAATTTTCAAAATTAGGCAATTACCCTACTTTTAGTTGTAAAGCATATGTTTAATTAATATTTTTATCTTATGGTAAGCTGTGAGATTTCATATAAGATCAATAAAACATAACCTTTTTTAGTTATTACTATATCTAGCCTAATAAGTACATAATTAAATATTTGTACAATATATAAATATTTTACATGCAAATATATTTAAAAGAATATTATTATGGGTGCGTAGCGAACCCATGACCCTTTGGTCTACGACGTTGACGTCGCAATCTCTAACAATTTTAATATGCGACTACTATGGAAGCGAGTAAATTATGTGTAATACTTGTGTAATAATGTGACGACCGCTTAGCCTAGTGGGTAGCGACCCTGCCTGCGAAGCTGAAGGTCCCAGGTTCGAATCCCAGGTCGGGTCAGTATTTATGTGATGAATATTGATACTGGTACCGGGTCTTGGTTGTTATATGTGGTGTCTTCGCTTGGTACCCAAAACACAGGCTAATGCTTAGTTTGGGGCCTAGACGTTGTTGTGCTGTATACATAATGGTTTAAAAAAGTATAGAGATATATGTCACAAGAGTTGACACTGCTAAGCAAAATCGCGGTCCGATTTACATCGTGCTGTGCTGCTCGGTGAAGTAAGCGCAAGGCGCGAGAGGTATAGTTCCAATAAAGCTCTATGGCGGATCGGAACACAACGCTTTATGCATGCTCGCGCAGGTTCAGTCATTTGCCCCTCGCTCCACAGCGTCCCGCTACACCTAAAACTGTTTACTGCGACGCGGCTTGTGCCTATGTTCACATCCGCCCTAAAGGTTGATTGGAACTGTACGGGAAGTTTAGAGTATTCTCTGTCCAAGATGAGTAAATGTAGAACAGACTTGAAATTGAACGCGTGCATTCTAGTATAAAAGTAAATTTTAATACGAAAGTTTTAATAACATCTTTGCGTTTATTTCTTTATTAGCTAGATAATCCAAAATGAAACTAATTACCTAAGTACTTGTTTGTCGTAAATATTTGTCACTTCACTTCACTTCATCAGCCCTTTTTTTACCCCACTGCAGGGGCTTAGGCCTCCCCCAGGGTGAGGGGGGGTTTTGGAGCTTAATTCCACCACGCTACTCCACTGCGGGTTGGGGATTATTTGTAAATATTTGTCGCTATCTATGAAATGGACCGAACAAATATAAGCGTGTTCCGTAGGCAATCATGTTTCCTCATTGCGTTCTTTTTGTACGAAGCGTACCCAGTCTTCTCTCTTACCATGTGTTACTCGTGGAAACCTTGAAAACACAAATAATATGGAAAAAAGAAATCGTCACAGAAACTAAGAAATATTATAGCAATTAACATTCCAAAATATTTTATTTCTAGTTATAATTTTTATTGTATTATACGTACAATATAAGTTTTTATACAATTGAATGAATGAATGAACAAAAACGAAAAATACTATTATAGGATTTATAAAAGACTTACATAATGTACAATAGACTTCATGAATAATGTTAATTTAGGTAAAAACTTAACAAAAAATGAATAGTCACATCTACGCCGCTTAAAACTTATGATCAATTGATAAAAAATGTGTTAGTATAAGGTAAAAATTTACTAGTTGAAGTTATTTTAATTTTAATTCTAACAACAATAAACGTTTCTTTTATTAAAATTTGTATAGTTATTTAAATTTACTTAGTATTACATATACTCAGTAGATGGCGTGTTTTTGAATTTATTAAGTAATTCAAAAAAAATAATTGACCAATTTAAATAATATTTTTTTTGCACTAGTAGACAATTTTTTACATGAATAAATTACATTCAGAGCTTGTAAATTGAAATTTATTACTGTCAGTTATTATAACTCAAAAGATTTGTAAATCTGAAACTTTTGATTGTAAAACTGAAACTGCCCTGGTCGCGCTCCTCTAGCGTTAGTATTTAGAAACGTACAAGGGATATAGTACCGTACCGTAATAGGTAGACACTTGAAATTTTCATAGAGTATGTATTCTACAATTACTGTGGCCACTATAACACCAATAATAAAAATAAAACAAAGATAGAAATCACAGGGGATCTCCATACACAAGATCGTGTATTTTTGTTTTTTACCCTTTGTGTGCGACTTCGATTCGCACTTGACCGGTTTTTATTCCAGTTTATGTTCGAAGACCACAGGCGAAGACGACGAGCATCTCGTTTCCAAGTAAACCCGCTAGATTAGGTTCGTCGTGAGGTTGTACAAACACGACACGCAACTGAGTATCAGCGTACAAATATGGGTTAATCATTAGACAAATAAAGTTTCCGAAATTAATATCGTTCACGTCATATTTTGCGTTTGAGTAAACCAATTTTCCCTTTTCTCCGGAGGGCGCTATCGCAATTTTCCGATCGGAACATTTTCCCATTCGAGCGTGAAAGTCGCGTAATAAATTCTCGTTGTGATAAGGGTGTTTAGCATTCGGGCGATGTTCGAGCCGTTACAACCCTTTCTTCGAAAGTTTTTCTGATGGAACGTTTTAAAATTTGTCTGAGAGCTGAAATATATTATTCATAAATTTTTCTGTCTACAGTCTCAATAATGTACATATGGAACTAAGTTACGACGAGTATAAATTTGAAAATATTTTAATACAATCACGAGCCTTCTTTACTGACTGACCGATTGGCCGAGTGGTTAGAGCCTCCAACTCGGAGCCAAGGGTCTCGGGTTGGATTCTCTCCCTGGACAAATATTTGTCTAAATGAATATGTCTATTCGTTCCGTGTCTGGGTATAAAAAGTAAAGTATTTAAAAAAAGAAGAACATTTAAGTATGTATACTGGTTGTCTAGTACCCCATAATACAAGCATAATACTTGATTACTCAAGGACTAGATAGCGCTGTGTGGGATGTCACAGGTATTATTATTATTTAATTTGTTTTCCCCAAAGTTCTTATCTCTAGCAATGATAACATAGTATGATGGTCTTAACTTTAGAATGCAACACATGGCGTAGAACTAGCACAGTGCACCGATAACTGTTCCGCCAAAAGTGAGTTAAATGGCTTAGTTCGGCACTGAATAAAAAGGTGGCGTTGGTGGTTATCGCTAATTCTTTTACTTAATAAACAATAATTTATTTGCTTACAATACATGCCTGTGTTGGCGATGAATAACTTTATCAACTGTTTCATAGTATTAATATTACATTTTTACCCCACTGCAGAAGCTTAGGCCTCCCCCGGGGTGAGAGGGGCTTGGAGCTTAAATCCACCACGCTGCTCCACTGCGGGTTGGGTTTTACACTTTACAGATTTACACTGTAATGTAAACTAAACCAAGAAATAGTTGTTTATGTGAATTTATGTATAAAATATGAGTTCTTATAAATAAGCTTTTTTTCTTTTTTCCTTATTCAGCCATTTTGAAATTTTCGTGACGATTTATACCTGAGATTTTTTTTAAGAAATCTAGAAACGACCTCGTTAAAAAGTAACGTAAGAAGGAAAAAACTCATCGCCATTCTGTGGAGCACGTAGTTAAGCTCAACTTACAGAGCCGAAGATTTTACCTCACTGGCGAGGACCGACCTCTTTTTCTCGTTGGCTTCAGAAAATTACTTTCATAGAATCATCCTTAATCTTCCGATAATCTCTTTTAATATCCACCACATCGTTTCGTTGAAAGCAAAAACGGTAATAGCAATTTGGCGACAGAACGCGATAGGTCTCTTACTAAAGTTGGGAGGATTTTAGGAATTATACAAAATAGATTTATGTATATTTTACACTTAAAGTCGTGATAGCCCAGAGCGCAACGAACCTGTCTCAAATTTATAAGGCCGTAGGGCCATGGTTCGAATCCGGGCGTGTACCAATGAGTTTTTCGGGCTTAAGTACATTAGCTATCACTGACTCCGTGCCTCGGAGAGCACGTTAAGCAGTCGGTCCCGGACGCTGTCAATAGATGGCGGTCGTTACAATCCCCAACCCGCAGTGAAGTAGCGTGGTGGATTTAAGCTCCAACCCCCCTCCCCATCACCCTGCGGGAGGCCTAAGCCCCTGCAATGGGGTAAAATGGGCTGATGATGATATTTTATACTTATATATATGAAAGGCTACACGGTTCTTTGTTAATAACTACTTATAGACAAAAGCTATTACAAAGTGAATATGCATATACATATTTTGCAATGGTTTATCATTAGATATACACATACCTTCATTCGTGCAAAAAAGTACACTGTCAAGTACAGAATCAAAATATACACTCTAACTTTTAGTATATTAGAAACCTGTAAACGTTGAACTTGCATTGTGCTACTTTTTACCAGTGTATATAACTCGCACGGTCGACATTCGTTCTTAATTTATATGGTCAGTTAAATTTTTATTATTTTAAATTTCTTACCAGTATTTACTCATTTTTCTCTATACGACGTGTTACAAACTACCCCGTAAAAAATATAATTAATTATCAACGCCAAAAATTTTGTCAAGCCTAGTAAGCTGTCATGGCCATGTCAGAGAACCAGATTATTCAACAGAAAGGCCTAAGTACTTATTTTAGCTAATAATCGTCTACTTTAATAGTTTTTCTATTTTTCATTCATAAATGTTTGCTACAATGATGTCATTATACTCAAGTATTGGCTTCAAAAAATGTCAAGTTGGAAAAAAAATATGTTGTCAATTTCAAATCTTCTAATCGATATCCCTTAACTATTTTATAACTATCAGTGCTATGGCCTGCTCGTTTTCCGGACCTCACACCCTTGGACTTCTTTTTGTGGGGTTATGTGAAGGACAGAGTGTATTTCTCCGATTGCCCACGATTGCCGAGATGGAACAGTGTGTTAGATTGGTTTTTGCATCAAAAACACCGACGATGATGCAGAATGCCACACAAGCCATATTCCGATGAACGAAGTTGTGTATTGAGCAAGGCGGAGCACACTTTGAGCCGTTTCTGTAAATTTGACATTTATTATGACAAAGTAAGTGTTCGGTTAGGTTGTTTCGTTAAGTTAGGTCTTTTAAACTTTTTGTCGTTCCGCGAATTAGGTAGAAATGTAGGTACATTCTGCATAGTTTACTCTTTAATTTTCTGAAATAGGGTTTGCACATCAGTGAAAATAATAATATTTTTTTATTTTGTTGGGGTATGTTATACAGCGTTACTACGGTTATTCAATATTGTAAATGGACTCGTTATAAGGCCCCATTTAACCCCCTTTCGGCTTTACGGGCAGTTTTGTAACACCTTGTATATATATAAAAAATTTATTAAAAATAAACTAATTTTATTATAAATGGAAGGTGCACATTTTATAAAAGTATTTTCTTTACTATTTATTTCATATGTACCGAAGGTAATTATGCCGGGTGCCATTTTATTAACTTTACAAAGGCATACCAATAATATATTCCATGCGTATTATACGTAAATAACTTATATGTTCCAAAAACCTTTTTGAATAATAATAAAAATTGTAAAAACTTGTATATTATATTTACTTGTATATTATATTTACGGTGCGGTAAAAAATAACGTCAGCTTACGACAGCACAGTTCACGGGAAGTCCATGTAGTCAACCAAATAACGCTCGGCTGACTAATGATAGTAAATATGAATGAAGGGTGAGTTAAAAATATTTAATTTAATACCTTTAAAAAAATTCCATCTTTTTCGTTGGGTATTAATATTTGACATTGGGTACCTGGACTTAGCTGTCGATGTAAAATGAAGTAAATAACAGTGTATAATAATATTTCTAAATGAATGCAGTTAGGAGCAAGGAACGGTCATCGGACGTCTAAGCCGTTTCAAAAATTTCGCACGTTCGTCAGTTGTGACTGTAGTATTACCTAGTTCAAAAGGACTCTGATTCGTCTTTGCGACCGTCGCCGAGCCATCTGTCGGACGCCGCACGGGACCATGGAACCTACAAAGATCGATTCAAAATCCTTTTGAAACAATTAATTTCCGCTCGCTCTAAATCTCTATTGATGATAAAGCTCTCTATTGATGAGTATATAGAAATGACATTAAACGATCATTTCTGTTTGTTGTCAGGTTCCGAAGTCCCGTGCGGAGGGCGCGTCGGGCGCGGCATCTGAACACCACAACTCTCCACAAATGCTAATGCCTGCCGATCCGAAACACTCTATCAACATTTCAGCGAAACAAAAGAACATGTCCTCCTGTGGAAACGATAGATAGGACGATCGAAGATAAAGATAAAAAATATCGACAAAATGGCGGAGGGGCCGCAGTCGATATGGCAGAAGATCGACAACGCAACCATACCCATGATAAACCTCGAGGTTCGGGAGGTACGCGAGATACTATGGGAGAAGATCAAGGAACCGACGTCGCAGCGGAAGATTATTCTAGTGATAGTGTCGATAGCCCTCCTGCTGGACAACATGCTGTACATGGTTATAGTGCCGATCATCCCCGACTACTTGCGGTACATCGGTGCGTGGGGAGAGGAAGCCTATGATCATGTGGTCACTCTGACGCCCTACATGGAAGGGAACAGAACCATTACGCCCACCAAGATTATTCCGGCCTCACACGAAGGTCAAGAATCTGCGACCGGGATCTTGTTCGCCTCTAAGGCCATCGTACAGCTCATGATCAATCCGTTTTCTGGTGCCTTAATCGATCGCATCGGGTATGACATACCGATGATGTTCGGCCTCATCATTATGTTCCTCTCCACTTCGTTCTTCGCGTGCGGTCGCAGCTATAGCATGTTGTTCTTTGCGAGAAGTCTCCAAGGTGTTGGCTCAGCTTTTGCGGATACGTCAGGCTTGGCGATGATCGCGGACCGATTCACTGAAGAAAACGAAAGGTCTAAAGCACTGGGCATCGCATTAGCTTTTATAAGTTTTGGTTGCTTAGTCGCCCCACCGTTTGGAGGTGCCCTTTATCAGTTTGCCGGAAAGGAAGTTCCGTTTTTAATTCTTGCTTTGATATCTCTTTTGGACGGTTTTATGTTGCTGTTAGTCATGAAACCGCTAAAAACTCAAATAAAAGAGGCGAACGAACCAAAACCACAAAGCACACCCATCTGGAGACTTTTGATCGACCCGTACATCGCGGTGTGTGCCGGAGCTCTTATGATGTCCAACGTGGCCTTGGCTTTTCTGGAGCCGACGATTTCGTTGTGGATGGAAGATAACCTCACTAAAGATAATTGGAAAATCGGCATGGTATGGCTCCCAGCTTTCTTTCCACACGTTCTCGGGGTGATCATTACGGTCAAAATGGCTAAAAAGTACCCCCAAAAGCAGTGGTTGATGGCAGCCGTCGGATTGGCGCTAGAGGGATTGTGTTGCTTCATAATACCTTTCGCGAGCTCGTACAAAATGCTGATGATACCGATTTGTGGCATATGTTTCGGGATAGCTCTCATCGACACGGCACTGCTGCCGACCCTCGGCTATCTGGTGGACGTTCGATATGTGTCCGTGTACGGGAGCATTTACGCCATAGCGGACATCTCATACTCGTTCGCTTACGCAGTGGGGCCTATAATCGCGGGTGAGGTGGTTGAGGCGATTGGCTTTACCGCACTTAATGTCGGAATCGCCTTCAGTAACTTGCTGTACGCGCCTGTTCTCATGTATCTTAGACATATTTACGACTTCAAACCCTTTGAGAATGAAGCGAACATATTGATGGCGGATCCACCAGAAAAGGAATATCAGACGTACACAATGCAAGATCAAAGGCCAATCAATGGAGAATACAAGAACCACTTGGAGTACTCGAATATGTCCGGAACTGAGAGTGGAGTTCAGGAGTCGAACGTAGACGCTGGGTCCGGCGGCTATTCGTACGAGCAGTCATATCAAGGAGGATACCAGGGGTACCCGCAAGGGTACCAGCAGGCTGAGCAGCAGAGTTACCAGCAACAGCCGGCACCCCAGAGACAGCTTCCTGCACAGCCGCAACCGGCAACCAGCAACCCGTTCCGAGCAGCGGCTGCTGCCCCACCGCCGCCGCCGCCCGGGCCGAAGAACCCTTTTCGTCAAGGTTTCTAAAATCCTTCGACGTTCTCGATGTTGTTGTCTATATTTTTGAATTTGATTGTTGTGTAATTATAAATGTCACTCTATATTTGGTATATGTTCGATCACTGAGGCGAGCCGGTCATCGGCTGCCGCCACGTTTAGATCTAAACATATCGCGTAATAACCTAGAGCTGTCCTGTGCTTATCCGAAGGATTTTACTTAGGTACTCGTATGTGTATGTCGTTCGTGTTTTTTCTGGTTGATACTTCACAGTTCGAATATAACTACAGAGTGATTCTGCCTTAAGTAGTGAAACGCTCAGTACGACACTAACTTACAAATACACTAAACGAGTATCTACCTACTTGATTCCATTGCGATTTTAAACTAAGGTTAGATACAAGATTGTTTTAATAAAATCTACCATATGAAAATATAAAAAGATCTGCAATTCTTATTATTTTCATAATAGTGGTTTATCTTTACACGCGTGTTACATAAACAGATAAAATGCATTTAGAACTATTTTACGTCATCGCCTTTCGACTGTGAATATGTGGATAATATGATGTCGAACTTATTTTTAGAGGTAGTCAATGTCGTCATACATTTCATTTCTAGGAGTAAGATTTGACTCTATGCTATAATAGCAATAATAGTGTTAGTAAGCCGACATGACAATCAGGCTATGTGTATCAATTCATAATCAACATAATCAATTAAAATATCAATTGTACGTAAGGTTAGGCTTAATCAACTTGTGATAAAGTTGCAACCGAGGTAACGAAACATATCAGAATCTTTTGATTCCTCTAAATTAAGCTAACGATAAATTTTGTACAGTCAAATTCGTAGTTTTGATGTAATCGATGTTTATACAAATAATGGAAATTCCTAGCTAGTAGAAAAATATTATGTCGTGGATATTTTATGGCACGAGTCAGCAAAATGTGACGAATCAGTGAGTCCATGGTTGAAATCCTATATTTCAGTTCAATTGATGTAAACAAAAAGTCGAAGGAAACAAAAGAAACGCCATAAGTGCATGGTATACAATAAAGGAAAGGAACAGAAAATATACGCAAGTAATGTAAATTACGCGACAAATCTGTTGATATATTACAAGACTGAATCTTTACCCAAAAAATAATAAAAAAAAATTGCAAGTGGATTGGGAAAATTAATTATTTTTTAACCGTTTGACTGCCGTGTCTTCGCTGACGAGAGATATTTTGCTCAAAATTGAAATCGTGTCGGACACAGTGCGTGTCATATATACATGGTTATTGGATGCTTGCAAGAAAACGGCTGAGTGAAGATCGAAGTGATATTTTATATAACATGAAGACAAGTTAGGTGTGGGTTCTTTTTTTTTTAAATGTAATGATTAAAAAAAACTAAAATCTCCCTCGACTCACTGAATCGTCAGGGCTATCAGAGTTATTTTGCAGAAAATTCATTTATTGATTAATTAATTAAAGAGCACGAAATATGTTAATATTGCAAAATACTAAAATAATTGTACAAGAAAATTGAGACGAACCCGACATGTCAATTGAAAGAGTGTATAAAGTGATTATATGTGAATAATATATATATTATTAATTGTATTGATGTAAAACGGCTAGCTAAATTTGTTCGTCTGATGTAATCATGTGTTAAATTAACGTACGTGTGTTTCGGCAACTGAAATTTCTCCTATTAAGAGTAATAGTAAATTATTGAAAACAAAACGGAAGAATTTCTTAAAAGAAAAATTAAAGCATAACCTGTAAAGTGCAATAAAATCACTAGAACTATGTAAGTCTAAATTGTTACATTGTTATAACAATACAATGTGAAACATGCGACTTGGTTTTTAAGCAGATATGAGATGCACCCATGAAAATTGCAATCACATATTAAGTGAAAGAATGTCAATTGCGCTACTGCAATTTCATATAGTTGTGGTAAAAATGTAGTCAATTTTTTATAGTGATGCACTAAGAACATAAAACAAAAGAGAGAACGCAAATAAGTTTTCAGTGAATATGCTCACTTTAAATGGTAAGAAAGAAATAATGTTCTAAAAACATAGTTTTTGGTAAAATCACATAATTTCGAGTTTTGATCAAAGTATATTAAATTTAGTAGCCGATAACCGTTCAAAATGTTACAAGTAGGTAACTATAACATTGCACAAATGTTTTATGTAATTTTTAGTTTTAAATAGAATAATGAAAAAAGATAAAACACAAAGTATAAATGTTGAGAGGCTATTTAAAAACTGACACAGAACAACAATTTAAAACAAAAAGAAAGAGCACAACACTTTTTCTTATTGCAAATGCGCTGAATTATTTCTTTGTAGCGCTGTGTGGTGCATGTGTATTTATAACAGCCAATTACTGTTTGTTAGTATATTAAATTATATTAGCAATAATGAAAGCCGACGTTATCGCAGACATATCATTAGCTGATAAGAATATACAATTTACAATTGAATACTAGTTTTATAGCTCTTATAGAATCGACTGTCTATGTTTGTGAAAAAAATATTTTTAGTGTGTAATGGAATCTACACGCTTTGTTGCGTGAAAATAATTATCAGTGATTTTTAAGAAATACCTATTTATTATCTTTACTTTTACTTAAAAATTAAATGAATTAAATTCATTAATTTAATTTGAAGTGTGTAATATCTACTTATGAGCTAAAATTGTTATTAAAGTTCAACAACTGAATTTTATATTTGCTTACCCAGATAATTAAATAAAGAGTTAGCCCATTTTGGGTTATTAACGGACGGAGATATATTAAAACAAATATTTGTTGTTGTTGTTATGGTATATTTTGCTTTTATAAAGAAATCTTGTAATGATCAATTTCATCAGCGATGAAATAGATTAATATGGAAGTCGTTTTTGTGTTTGAATTCAAATAATTTAATGTTATTGTAATGGCTTGTAATGATTTTTCATTAGAGTTTTCGAAACAGAAATTCATTGAATTTCGAAAGTTATGAAATATCTTATTATTGCATATCATTTTCTTTTCAACGATTTTTGTAGAAAATTCAGTACATATCGAATAGTTTAGGTTTATTGTGTAGTTTCTTCGATCCTAGCTACTATGATGCTTTCGTTTTCTTCCTAGTGAGTAATTTAATAGTGATTAATTTGATTAAATTAATTAATTTGTTGTGAATCATTTATAGTGAGTCACTTAAACTTTTTTTATTTCTCCTATTAATAACAAAATGATTAGCAACACCAATAAATTCTGGAGAGTGTAAATTTTTTTCGTATGTTTCAATTTAATTATAATAATCGATCAATTTCGACAACGATTTTAAATTAAAATTTAAAACCTGTATCTTTGTTGTCTTTTTCTATATCTTATTGGCAGATCTTTTATTTAAATGTTAAATGAAATATGATCGATTGTCGAACGGAACACATACCTACACCAAAATATTTGTTGGTTTCGTATGCGACTGTGCTTCGTCCTAGTAGATCGAAACCCGTCCACTTATTCTATACTAAGATCCTTTTAAAGTATAAAAATTTAGATCGTCTTCGCTGTCCGCTTCTCAAATATTATTAATATAGATCACTTTAATGTACTCTATGTGTGGTATCCTTGGTGGTAGTACCCCAGTGTCTATACGCTTGTGATTGGTGTGTCTCTTTTCCCTTTGAGAATTTCACTTCATTCCAATATAAATTAACAGGTACTTGGATCTATTCTATTCTTTTCGATTTTTAGCTGTGAAAATGTCTAGCGTTGTTAGTGTTGTGCAAGTTGATTGTCAACTTTGAGCGAATGTTTACCTGTACTGGTAGATTGAAAAGTCCAAAATAAAAGTATGTAATGCAAATTTTTAACACGTATAAAACTGTACAACTAGCAACAAAAATGGTAGAAGGTTTACAGTAATCATTACAGCTTTTAATAGATAGTTCTAAATAGTGTTTAGTCTTCACCTCGCTAGAAAAAGTTTACAACAGCGCACATTTTTCAATAGATTCGTCCAAGCGTTCTAGCCATTGAGCTTCTCACTTTTCCAATGATTTTAATTCATCAAATTCTTTTTTAGTCAATGAATTTTATAACCAAAAATATCAAACTCCCATTACCATTAGATGGTGATGACAGAGAACTACTAATTTCATTATCAAGTTCTTGGGAACTCTTTGTTCCATTATATTACTTCACTTTGCTATTCTTGATTAATAAACCCCCTCCTTCTTCTTCTTGTCAAAGCTATTCTTCCTCCGTAGAAAATAATTACTAGGGCGTATTTAGAATGATATATTTTATTTAATAAATCAGACTAGAATATTATTAAATATAAGGATGTAGTACTAACAATTATCATAATGGTGTGTAAAGCGTTTCGCGTGGACTGTCCTCAGAGCCTGTTGACGTCGTAGTATCGCTGCAGGAAGATATTTTTATATTATTGTTAGTATCTTTGTAGATATTTGGCAGATGATAGCGACATATTACTTTTCAAACGTTGTTTTGAAATAAAAATTAGCGATTAGTAGTGATCGAATGTTAATTTTTGAATGCGTTCCAAATATAATTTGAAAATTTTCTTATAAATGTTATGTAAAAACGTAGGCGACTTATATAATATTGTGTAAAAATTGTAACAATTATATTAACGAAAAGTAATTATATCCTTTAATTATTATAAAATTTAATCATACAAATTATAGTGTTAAAAACACATATTTATGCTCTAATTTAGTGAATATAATCTGTAGGCGCAGCTCGAAAGATTAGCTGTTAATTCACATGTAAAAGTAATTAGTTTTCAGTATCCCACTGTGGACTTGATAGTTTCTATTATTAATTATTTAACTGTATAATAGTTCATAAGATATATTATTTATGTTTGTAACATATTCTCGTTGAGCGTAGGAAACACGTATATAGATATCATTTGTAAAAAAAACGTTAGTCGTTTAATTAATCGATCTTAATTACTGAATTTGCATTAAAATCAGTAGTCATTATTATACAAGTAGAATAAAGTTGAATGGATATGTAAATGAGCGTACACTTGCGACCGGCATGGACTCATATCAAGACCAATAATAAAAGTTCAAAAGATATTAATTAAAGCCGCCAGACGTAAAGGGTACATTCACATAGTCATCTTAACGGTTTAATGACATTTCATGTCTCGTTTGACGCATTGACGGTTCGTAGGTTTTTAAGAAAAATGTCCTTTTGTAGTAGCATTCAGAAGGGCTGTGTCGGTCTACCCAAATAGAAAATTACATGCCAGTACCCATCAAATAACAACTAAAAGGAACATATACTCCACAGTCATTAATGACCCCATGACACCATCGTAGTAACTATGTGTCAGCCACCGGTGACAGCTTTGGCGTTCAAGGTGTTAAAATATTGTCAAAATATAGTCTTGTACCCCAACTGTACGTCTGGCGGCGACCCAGCGAGCGGTTACAAAACCGGCGGTCGCGGATACGGTCAGTACTTTTAAAGATAAGTTAATTCTAACGAACTTATCAATATAAATGATTACGCATACATATTCTATTTACATGTAAGGTGGTCGAATATCAGTGATCGAATAAAATTGTTACTCCAAAAATAATACGTTTTTCTTTTTACATGACCCGTTTCGTTTACCCGTTTGGAATATATATTTGAATAAGAAAATATGCCCTTGCCAGATATTAAACTCGTGAAAATCTTTCACATAATTAGCGGTGAAAGTGTTCTGCTTCTAGTATTTAACAATTTGTGTCTTATATTGTGACTTTTCGACATAGAGTAAGAAAACTGACTAGAACTAACAATAGTTTTTGCACGAGAATCAGTCCGTATTTTTATTATTGTTCAAATCATTTTGCATGATTGTCTGCATTAGATCTTTTTTGTTCAACCCCAATTTGCTTTTTTTTCGTACTGTAATGCTACTAAAAGTAAATTTTTACAAAAAAAGATTGCAACCGACTTCAAAACTTTGTTTTACTTCGGTGCCAGCTAAAAAAAGTTTAATAACCTACAATAATTTGAGTATTTTAATTCTTTAATTAAATATTTTTGGACCGACCATTCTAGGAATAACGGATTAGATATATAGTTGACGCCGAGCAGTAGCGGAAACAAATGACAGCTACATACAATGACAACAGCAGCGGGTTCCATAGCTTGGTGGCAAGGCATTCTGCTGTTAATGTAGACACAATCTTCGTGCTGCAGAAGCGAGCTGTTTGATTAATCCGTAAACTAGGGCCCCAAGTATCACTTAGAGACAAGATTAAAAATTAACATAATGACGTTGCCGTTACAAAATATATTTAAAAATATAATGTACAAAAACTAATCCGTTATTTTAAAAAAATGTGATCGGCATAATGTTAATACAAGAATCAAAGAAACACTCGATGACCAAGTTAGGCAGCTCAGTAAAATAAAAATCTTTAATTAAACTATTGTTTAAAATTTTAAAACTACAATAAAACAAAAGTTTTATGTATGAAAAACCTTATTAAAAACTATCCGACTATTTAGTTGATAAAAATCTATGGGTGTAAAGTATATCGCATATCGGTTTGTTTCAATAATATTAATATCTAAGCTGATTGGCAAAATACTCTTCTGAGAAGAACCAGCGCTTCTTTGAACGCGCCTTTGTGGAGACGTTTTCCTACAAAATAATAAATTTATATAATACAAACGAAATAAAAATATTGAATCTGATTTGTATAATATTAATTGTAATAAGGAAAAATGATCGAAAGCGATGTCGATAGTAACTCTGACGTTCTATTTCCTTTTTTCGTGACTTATTGTCGCTGTACGTTTTGACCCTTCCCACACTTCGCTGCATAACTTCCCCGCATTTGCGACTTACGATTTGTAATAGTTCAATTGAATGGCGCTCGTTCTAGTCTTACTATTATATTAATCCTAGTTCAATGGTTCGTCCTATTTTAGAGTACTGGAAAGAATCTGGGAACGATTTGGTATGAGTGAATAAGATATTTTAGAGCGTAAGTAAAGCACATCTTTCGCGCGTTGTTTGAGATGTGCAATATGACCAATGAACTCATAAAAATTAATTGCAGTAAATATTCTCTAGTCTTTCATAAAAACAAAAATCACTCTAAACAAAATTATAGTGCCAATAATATATGAAAATACCCTGGTAAATCACGAGGTTACTGGTTGGGAAGAAACTAGTGATAGTGGCAACAAGTCACAGGGTAACTGCATGACAATATTTTTTCCCAACGAGTTTTATTTATTTTTTTGTTTTACCTTTGCAGTGAGAAGGCGGATTAAACTTCACAGTTTCCGCGCGCCCGAGCGCGCGGGGTATGTAGCGTTGCATCCACTAAATAACCGCCTGAAGCAAAATAAGGACGCGTGTCGTTAGCCCGAAAGCTCAAATGACTTCATCGAAGCGGCCAGGAGGCACACTAGGGTGTCACCGGCGCGAAGATGTCGAGAAACCCCTAAGAGTTACTCGATGCGAAATAATTCCGTCCCAACGTGTTACGCTTGTATGACTGGTTGGAATTATTTTCAGGGTTTAAATTTCAACGGGAACCCTTTTACTAAGCCTCCGCTGTCCATAGATCCGTTCGTCTGTCAAAGGGCTGCATTATCTGAACCGTAATAGGTAGGCATTTTAAATAATAATAATAACGTATACATGACAACAACGTCCAGGCCCCAAACTAAGCATTAGCTTGTGCTTTGGGTACCAAGCGAAGACATCACATACATATAACAACCAATACCAGGTACCAGTATCAATATTCATCATATAAATACTGACCCGACCTGGGATTCGAACCCGGGACCTCCAGCTTCGAAGGCAGGGCGCTACCCACTAGGCTAAGCGGTCATCGTTGTTCAAATGTTCACAAAGTGTGTATAACTATGGCCGCTATAACAACAAAGAATAAAAATAAATTTAATTTAAAATTTAAAGAGAGTCCCCATATTAGAAACGTGTTTTTTTTTATATATTGAACGGCGGTACGGAAGGCTTCGTGTGCGAGTCCAGTTTTTCATTTTTTTTTCCAGCGAGTCAATCTGTGGCAGTTGAGAATGTGACTCTTTGAGTAAAATCAAAATCGTTTTTCTGGATCTTGAGTTATGTAGGACATGAATTTCTCACAGTTTTATCATAATACAGCCATTGATAATAAAAGGGACATCTTTTGATAAGCAGTGTGCGTAACAAACAGTACGAGTTCGTATATGTGTGCGAAACAAATAACTGTTATCTACACTTAAAAACTACACCAATATGTAATTTGGTGTTCTAACTTTCTACAGTTTTTGTTGTACATGGTCAATGAGTACCTACTAACAGATTACGTTCTAAAATTATATTTTTTATGCATAAAAGTACGAATTGCCCTCTTCTGCGTTTACCGTCTAACCACTCATACTCTAGCCAGCTGGTCCAAGATGACGAGTTTTAGTCCGAGTTTCAGTGCGCAAGGTCCCCGCGCGCCGGTCTGCACCCCCGTGTAATCCCCGTGCGTCAGTTTTCAACCCCACCAAATTGCGGAAGGTCACTTCGATACTGTAAATTGACATTTATGATTAAAACCAAACGTTGCTGGCAAATTAATTCACTCTATGTTTTTATGTAACTCTCTATGAACTCAGAATAGTTAGGTTCGGAGCAGAGCGGCGTGTACGAATGAGAAGTCAAGTACCAGTAATAAGCAAAACGGACAACAAATTTGCATATTTTCTACTGAAGCAAGTTTTGCCAGCATTTTAATTGGCATTGAACGAACAGACTTAATTTAATTTTCGTTCTATTACAAGGTTTTCTGTATTTACTTTGGTTCAGAAAAAAATTTTCTCGGAATTTTCATTTGTTTTTTAATAATAATGGATAGCTTTTATACGGTAATGAAATTCTATCGATGCTTTGGCTGAAGAGAAGCCCCAAGTAATTAAATATGACAGCATTGAGGAATTGCGCGCGCCATGTAGTGCAAAACATGTTGATGCATGAAAAGCATTTTCCATTTATTTATTTATTCAAATACTGTATTTTAAAGTTAAGAGTATTAATAAATTGATATTGTTGATACATTACAGTTGACGTACGCTCTACGGTTTGCAGTGGGTAGAGCGACGCTTCATTGCCATTGACATAAATTTTAGGTACAATGTAGTTAACATAGCAAATAACACCAAATCTTGTTATGATCAGTGTAATGATCAACTTTTGAGGTTTTGCTATGGAAAATTTCTCTTAGAAACGAGGGACCAGAGATCTCACATTGAAAAAAGGCATCGCTCGCCTCAAACTTCTTGTCCCTATGAAGTCGCAAGTGTAACATTTTTTAAATGTATTTGCTAGAAAAATTATGTAATGATATACTAATAAATATTAATATACTTTATTCTTTAAAGTCATAGGAATAGTATTTTTTCTTATATAATAGTTTGTGAACTTATTTGCAGAGCGTTGAAAGTTCTGCAAGATACATGACGTGGATTTAACGTCATAGAAATTAAATGATAAAAATATATAAATTACTTAAATGAATTAAAAACATATTTGTGTCCTATATGATTTTTTTAATCCTAATTCAAATGAATCTCAAATATATACTTAGTATGGTTGCAATAACTTACGAATTTGTGAAACCTATATAAAATTAGCTTTTTTGCTTTCCGAAAGTTTCTTGTTAAAAAAGCAGGAAACTATATCCCAGTAGTAATGGGGCCATAAGTTGCATTTTCAGTGGACATTACTAAAAGGATTTTAAAACTTGACAAAATAGTCGGAAATTATAGCCCGTCACCCGTATCTAATTTCAGAAGTGAATATATGAGTAAAATGCTAAATTGTGCCGTAAATTCGTGCGAAAGGCAATCTCAAGTACAAAACAAAACATTTTAGCTTAGTTTTCACCGATAAGATGTTCGATTCGTACCAAAATCAGTGATGTCAATAAATAAATTTGTGCGTAGGCAGCACGGTTAGGGCTCAAGCAAAGTGTCTTAGTTGATACAGTTTTTATCTCTTGTACCTGTAAAGAAAGGTAAGTTACTGAAATTTATAAAGACAATTTTATCCACTACCACAATTTAAACAATTATAATTTTTGCGTGTATACGTCTTTCATGATTCAACCAACTTTTTGGAGCATCTCAATATCTACACGACGACGCACATCTTGTATAAGCCTTTCCCTTACGGGATTATGACTGATTCTTTGGTCGCATAGAATATATTTCGACCTCCTCCTCCCTCCATGACGTAAGTATCGATAGCGTAAATGCATAAACAGGTGTAGGACACTGTCTTTTTTCAAAATATGTACACCACTTGACGGTACCAACTTTGAGTTACGAGATTTCGCTAATTGCGGTAGGGCTTTAGAATGTATGTCATTTTAAAAACATTTTCACTTTAAGACACAAAAGAAATACGCCTCATCCGATACGATGTTAATTTCGATAATTTGAATGACGTTTTGAACATACCAAATGAAAACAAGACACGTACCTAGTTAAGTAAACGTTGCTAAAAGCCTTAACTTTGCCAAAGTATTTTGAATCGAATCACTTAACCGATAGGCGATAAATTGAAGTTACAGCTATATCCGAAATATTCAAAACGCACCCTCTGTATATTTAAATATAATGTTCATTGTCAATTTGAACTTTATGCGTTGCGTCGTAAGGTACTTTATTGACTGCGTTTACTCAGAGAAGGGAGAGTCCAAATACGGGTTGCTAAGTAAAGTTGTTTTCAATAGTAATTAGTTAAATTAGGGAGGGCAGACTCGTTAGATAGCGGTCTGCGCCAGTACAAAAAGAGGGTATGAATACGCTTAGACCGTTTTCAGGAGGAACTGGTGATTGAAAATCTCTTGTCAACTAAAAATGTATACGAAACGAAACGAGACTATAGAGTAAACTAAACCCAAACCTGTCGCTTCTACGTTAGTTTATTCTATTCCTGGTTTGAAAACAGTGTCTTTTGCGTACCTATGTTTTGTTTTTCGGGTCTTATCCCCATTTAGAGACAACTGCCCGTGAATTGATAATTTAGTAAATTTCTCGCCTTTTTTGGTAATTTGAAACTCTAATCTGAAGCATACTAATGAAGGAGTAGGATCGCTAAAACTTCAACGCCCGATTCAGCTTTTAGTAGGAAATTAATACATTATTGTAGGTGCTGTACACGATAAATAATTCTAAATGTGATTTTCAACACGTTACAAACGAATTGACTTTCAAACGCGCAGTGAATTATTTAGTTTTTGTTTGATGGTAGGAAATGAGGTGTGACTGGCGGAGGAACTATTACGATCACGATATATAATTGTTTATCATATTCTCACTTCCTACTACATAACAGACACTGCCAGTATTCTTAAGTCGTGTTGCTTATTGTGCTACGGTAACCGAGAAAAAAAAGTTTCAAGATTTATTTTTTTATGGCTTATCTTTTTTTAAACGTTTTCTTTAGTTCGGTAAGCTTTATACACGATCTATATGTTTAAACAACGTTCAGTTGAACGCCCCCTATATTTCAGACCAGTTTCAAAAATACCACAAATGCTCTTTTTATTTACCTCTGTAAGAAAATATGAAATATTGTCAATTGGACATTATAATATAAATACACAAAATTCGTTTAGTAAATTTATTTTTGCTGGGAAGTTCTAGATCGTCGGAACCTATAAAAATTTAAAAAAAATATTGCATTTGATTGAATCTCTTTTGTTGTTTAGCGAAATAAACTTGCAAAGAACAGCCGTTCGTTTAATCGGTGTCATACATACCTGGTCATGTAACAATTCCACATAATCAGTATTACATAAAATTGCGTGAAAAAAATTTTCCACGCACCATCTCGTCCTCTAACCGTGACAAGAGAAATACATGTGTCACAATTAAACTGGTTGATATAACAATAATTTCATTGTTTAACGAATATAATAAGTATATGCATTGTTTATCGAGCGACATTGTTATGAAAACCCACAAGCCTATACTCAGTTACTTAACCCGTAATTTGACACGATTATTATATAGTGAAATATTGTTACTAAACTATGATCATTTCTGGTGTTTCACAATAGAATTGGGACAGGGCAGTAGCTAACGCGTATCTGTACGGAATCTGAATCAGGACACAGACATTGGTTGACATCGCCTTCCCTAACTCGCCATATTACGCGTGAACATTCCCACTTACTACACTATGTAAACTATGAGTAATTAGATGTCTATGAATATTTATTCGTTGTCTGTTGGCAGCTGGCCGCATTCCAAAGACGAATTCATATATATAGGGGGTTGCGCTACAGTCCCCTTTTAACTGTATATAATATTACTACCTGGTACATCTAACACGGTGCCATCTAGTCCAAAAGTAAGCGGGTATTATGCTTGTATTATGGGATACTAGATAACTCATATATATACTTTTACTCCCAGCAGTTCAAAAGAACAATTTCGGCCAAATTTATTTACAGATAGAGGACTAACTGATCGCGTAGAAATAAAATAAAATATATTTCAATTGTGATTTTAAATGAAAGAAACCCTTTATTACTCATAAAATTACACTTATTGAAAATTAAAATTAATTAACATGTATTGGTTTGGAAATCTAGAAAGAGGAGAACCAGCAAGAAACTGATCTTTGTTTATTTTAAAAAACTGTTCACTCAGATGAATTTGTATTTTAAAATAAAATATAATTGCATCTCATCAAGAAGGTAATTAAAAGGAATCCATATTTTGACACTTTTTATGCTGACAAAATCGCTACCAATTATAAAGTAAATTTTGGTATGGACCGAGCGTATTCGTATTTTTATACTATGAATATATTCCAACACAAATATTTCTACTTTTTACTAAAAGAATTCATATCTAAGCATCGACAAAAACAACTTGCGGTAAACATTCTCATCCAGAAGGATTAAGTTGAAATTATTTCGACATTAAAAAGTAGCCGTTTAACGTTGGCCTTTCTGGCGATTGTCGAACGTTCCATACGGAAAGCCATACCTAAACCCTCAAGCCATACCTAACCATACCTAAAACCTTCAAGTCTCTGACTCGACCGATTTTTATACAAAAGCAAATTGAGAAAACTAACAATTCAATACAAATTGTACACCGTCATTAGCGAGTACCAAAACTTAAAACCACTTGAAATTCATGGATAAGTGTTCCATTATCAATCACTAAGGGAAGACCTGTCAGTAGCCTCTTATTGCTTGCCTTTTTTTAGGCTGTATGCATAAAATAATTGGTTTTTAAGCAAAGGATACCCCATTCTAATGACCAAAGACATACTTGACATGAATCATACAGTTAAGGTATAACAAAATATACGTGAAAAGGTCGGAAAGGGAGCCCCCCAGGTTGGCCGACGACTCTTTTGCTGTTAGCAAGCGAAGTGGGCTTAAAAAGGGCGGGTCAAGCGTGCGTGAAAATTTAACAAGCCCGCACCCCTCTTTTCTTTTTCCACAGTGTTTTTTTAATTTTTTTATGTCATATTTCTATAATAACAACTAGCGGTTGGTCCTGGCTGGATTCGGGTTTATATCTTCAGTTTCACTTTTTGCATTGCCTTGTACTGTAAATAACGTTCCCTCTACGGCGTGGTTGGCTAAATGTAGTCCAAACTAATAGAGCGTGCAGAGCTTACTGAACTAAATAAAAAGTTTTAAAAAAATGCAATTTTAGACGTGTTTTTCTCGGTAACTGTTAGTATGCGCCATTTGCTCACTTCAAACTTTTTGTTTAGTTCGATAAGCTCTATACGCTCTATAAGTTTGAACTACTTTCAACCAAACACATTGCAGTGTATGGTTGCCTGAACCTCTTTCCGTTGTCACTTCCCTTTCTGATTTCACTCCTATTTGTGTTCCCTGATCCAGTTCCTGTTACATATGTGCATGTGATGTTGTGTTGGGATGTGATGTGATGATGTTACATTACGTATCATTATTATTATTATTATATAACAAGCAGAGTTTTGTGAGTTTGTCACAAGTCATTGAATTTCCGTCGACTGGCATCCGTGCTATTAGGTATCCTAAGAAAATTATAAATGTGAAAGTTTGTATGTTTGTTACGCAATCACACAAAACTGCTGAAAAGATTTAGATGAAATATGGTATATAACCTGACTTAACATGACACTTTATCCCGGAATAAGACACGGTTCCTCTGGGGGATAACTTTCTTCAAACAATACCTGAAATTTAAGTTGCCTATATAGTATACATGATGAGAAGGTACCAGGCAAGCAGAAAATGAAATAATCATCCTTTTAATATCCCGGAAAATACACGGTTCCTGTGGGTTAACTATTCTTCATGCTAAAACGGCAAAAAGCATTTTAATGAAATCCAGTATAAAGATTTCTTAGGTAGTTAAGATTCTGAATGTTCTAGAAAGTCTCACAACGTCCTGTAACGTTACGTTCCTTTAGCGGTCCCGCTACAACTGTGTAGTCCACGCGGGCGAAGCCGCGTACGAAAAGCCAGTATTATAATAAAAATAATAGCAACGTATCATTTAGTGTGCTATTGAATTATTGTTTCTGTGAATATCACCGGGATATGGGGATAGAGATATGGAAAATGGCAATTCACACCTGCACACTCGTTTCACGATGATCTGTTGATAATATACATATCGACGACAGTGGAAGTGTACCTACCTCGGAAAAATTGAGGCGTATCGAAAATATTAATAGCCTCATATTAATTACTCTGATGCTAACCAGTCCCTAAGCAAATAAAAGATTGATCAGTTTAGTGCGTTTAGAACGCTGTCAAATTTATGTAGTCTATGGACTTAGCAAATTGACTGACCCATTGGCCGAGTGGTTAGAGACCCTAAATGCGAAGCAAGGGTCGATTCCCTTCCGGTACAAATATTTGTGTACATGAATATGTCTATTTGTTTCATGTCTGGGTGTAAAATATCTATATATGTATGTATTACAGAGAATATTTAAGTATGTATATTAGTCGTCTAGTACCCATAATACAACCTTTGCTTAGTTTGGGATTCGATGGCGTTGTGTGGATGTCAAGGTAATATTATTATTATTAAATAATAATAAAGACATGAAAAAAACGGCATTTTATAAAAGGACTGAATTTTAAGCAGTCGAAGTTGACTAGGTTATATAAATAGATAATTGAATAAAGATGAAGCAAAGTATGTAAATACTGTGCTGAGTATTAAATATCTAGATATAGGCTCTGCCTACTTCCACGAACAACAGCGTCAGCTTAACGCACCTTTAAGAACTTTGTGCATTTATTTTTAGAATACAGAAGCGCAATAGAGGGAAAGAAATATCGAACAAATTAGAAAACTTTTGGGTTTTATTGGTGAAGTTACATGGGTTTGATTTATTACCAACAGCGGCTTTAGTTTCAATTTAGTTGGACGCTACTTATATGCGACGGTCAAACGCTGGAAAAGTTTTAAATTGACTAGAAAATAATAAGGAAGTTCTTTGTAATGTTAACAAAATCAACAATGAACGTAATATGGAGAAATCACTATCAAAACAGACGACGACCGATTTACATTGACGGGAGTTTTCTGGAAAACGCTAGAACGTTTGAACCCTCTAATATATAAGACGAGCTTGACAGACGGCAGTTAAGTCAGTTAAATAGAGTTGTCATGTTGAGTAGTGACAACGAAGCAAAGGTCAATTCCAAGGAAAAAATAAACCAAGTATCAACATCAGGGCAACGTGAATATTTAAAAGTTGACGTCTACTTTGATTTAAAATTTAGGGAAGTGAAATAAACGAAGACATAACTTACTTTGCTTCATACTAAACGTTCAACCGAACCCGATACCGTAACGATATCAATAGAAATAAACTATTTTCTTACGAATAACTTCGTCCAATAACGAGGTGAGAAAAGCTATAACGTTAGATTAACTACATATAGGAGATACGGCTCTAGCCTGGCTTGAAATACGAAATGGGAAAGTACATTTGTGCCGGCGACGCACCTGCCCGGTTTTGGGGTACATCGATCGCACCTCGTTACTATGGCAACGCGCCCCGCGCCACTTTAACCCTAAGGGCGTAATACACCGCCCTTCAATATTAAGATATTACGACAAAGCGATAGATTGTTTTAAAAAATAAACAAGAAAAAACAATACACGTTTTTGTTTTAATAATGTACCTGATTGCTAGAAACTTGTGGAACCTAGGTTCCTTTCATAGTCTAGACGTGTACTCAAAAATTTTGTATTTAAATTATAATCATAATATATAAAATTATGAATTCGGCATTTTTGAAGTTAGAGGTTCGAAAATATACATTTTGACTCTTTACTATAAATAAACACGTGAATCAGAGTTGTTTTTTAAATCAAGTTTTACATTGCTTGTGTATCTACCGCCATCCAGAAGCAGTACCACTTCTTTAACTATTCTATACGAAAAAGGGTGTTTTTTTAATCATTCTATTGTATGCGAGCGAGGAAAAAGTCACGGTTACTTGAAACAAAGACACATGGATTGTATACTCGTCGTTACAAATACGTGGTCTATTAAAAGTATTTTACTGTCATTCATGCGTGACTGAGTCACAAATATCTAAACGTCCAAATATCCTCACAGACCCAGACGAGCGAAGCCGCTAGAGAAAAGCTAGTATTACAATAATTTCGTAATGAGTTGATATCTATAAATAGAAGCAAATGGTACGTTTTTGGAATGGACCAACAGATGATCCTTGAATCCAAGACCATTTTTTTTCCGTTTGTATAACCTCTACACCAATTTTGACAAACCTTTCACATTTAAAGTTTTAAATAATAATTTGTGGTATGGCATAGAGTATGTAATATTGCTGCTATTTTCTTTCAGGAGCGAAAAAATAAGAAGTATAATATAAAGCCACAGATTAAATGAAGAGCGACGTTTCAATAAATTTATAAATGCCATAAACAAGAGTTGATAATATATAATAAAAACTATAAAAAAAACTAAACAGAAATCGGGAAAACAATAAAAGCGAAGCCGCAATTAAAAGCTGCAATTAGGTACATTATTGATACAAAAACGTGTATTGTTTTTTCTTGTTTATTTTTTTAAACAATCTATCGGTGGTATTTTATAATAAAATAAAATTGACACGAGTGTGTGTCACATACACATTGCAAGAAGGGTCACGAAATACTGAGCAAAGATACTGAGATATTTATACGTTGTTAACACAGTATTCATAAAGGGTGTCAAAGACGATAAAAATAACATTATAATCGATCCAAAGTGCCTTGGAGGCAATAATAATCTTAAAGTATGTTCGTCGTGTGGGCAACGCCTTATTTAGAGCATGCAATGTCGATAATTTGAACTACAAATGAACCAAACTGAACCAAAACCTGAACCAAAATGATGGGCGTGAAAGCTCAGGGTTCTGCGAACGGTCGTCGTAAACTTAGGTGGTTGGACGAAATGACCAAAATGCTACCTCTGCTGTAATGGATACAGGAAGAAGCTGTGGAGAAGAGAGGACATGAACATTTCAGTTTTTGAGGTAGGAAATGGATCGATTCGTCTCATTAACGAGTTTCGAATTGTGTGTTAAGAGTCAGAGGCAATGTAATCGTATTTCACGTTTTTTTTTGTTTTCATTCTTTATATGGCTAATTTCTTAAATCTCCGTAAACAGGGAGAAACATGGGTACTTCGTAGCTCTTTTCAAATCTGCAATATTCTATACCATTAGTACAAAAGGCAGTACGCTTATAGAGAGTCAAAAGTTAAATTTTGAGTCAATATAAAAAGGGTACAAATAGGTTGTCATGCATATCAGACTAACATGTGAAAATTATTAGTTTTATTTGGTTGTTATATATAGTTATGAAATTGCGAAATAAACGTGAGGACTGTGTCGTGAGTTTTAGTGATCATGCATGGAAACTGCAAACATATAAAAATATCTATAACACGTATAACATTTACGATAGCCGCAACTACCCCCGTGCTGCCCACAAATTGTGACGGATCCTTACACTTGTATCCGTATGATAAAGAAATATTACGTCGATGTCACAGTAATCAAATCTTTAGGTGTGCGCACACCTTAATCTACCTGGCTTTCTCGGTGTCGGCGAAATTGTACAATAGACAGTGTTTTTCAGTAAGCGGTAATTTAATTTACGCACAGACATTTTTAGAAGGAATAAATAAACCCGTCTGGCATCCGGTCATTGGCCACTGATAGACAACTGTCCTGGAATATGGATCATATTGCAAGTTTTATTTTTGGTGTGAAATTAAATATTGTTCAGTACTGATGTTGGAATTAAAATATAGGTACAATATGTAATTTGAGAGAATGCTGTGTTTGTATATGTATGCATAACGTGAGAAACATTAACATAGTGCAATATGACGTGTGTGTCCGTCCGTACATACATTTTAATACCTAAAGTAGCGAATCATATAAATAAAATACCTTGTGCGTATTTGGTTTGTATACCTAATGTACGTAACATACACAATGGTTTCAGAAACTTTTTTAAATTGTTTAGTCACCATCACTAACGAACGAAATCACAATGACTATTGCGCCATATGCAAGTTATTATGGCCTCAAAGTTGCCCCAAATTGAAACATATGTCATTGAAAGATGGTCTGTCTTTAAAATTATTAGTAGAATATCATTCTTTCAAGAAAGAGACGTTTTTGAGGTACCATATATTAGAACTTATATATGTGGCGCCATCTTTGTATTGTTACGAACACAAAGCAACTAGCGCCATCTAGCGTCAACCAGTAAAACCACTCAAAGAACAAAGACAACACAAAACCCCGTACTCAGTACTAGATGGTGTTAGAGGAAATACTATAAAAGTATAGTCTCGAAAACCGAGTACATGCGTGATACTTTCCAGAATCATCCAACCCGGTCGATCGCGTTCGCGCAAGTCGGGACGTTCTGGAATGGTCTCGAGGCTCGTCTCGGCCCATATAAATAGTCGCAGGGAGGCGAGCCAAGCAGTTCAGTTTTGGGCTACCTTCGAGGCGACTTCGAAGTGAAAACTAGTGATCAAGAGTGATACAAGTGAAATCTACGACTTGGCTACGACCTAGGACATCGTTAGTGCTTAGTGTTTCGACCTAGTGCTTTGTGTTGGACCTAGTGTTAGTGAATAAAGTCTTCAAAAGAGTCAGCAGGTCTTTCTCTCCAAATCCTTCGAACCCTAACACGTAACAATATGTTACGCAGTTGCATTCGTATGTTTTTATTTAAAGCAATACGCATTTTTCCAAAATAATACATATTACTTGTTTGAAAGCTAACAATTTTTGTTAGAAATTGAATAATTAAAATTTGTTCAAAACATCTTTAATGATAGGGCTATCTGTTGTAAAGGATAATAACCAGTTAGATAGCGCCATCTCTGGTGAAGTATTGCAACTGATTCGATTTCATTTTATGTCGCTGCGTCCATTGGATGTTTGATCTACTTCATTATCAAACGCTCTTAATTTGAATAACACAAAATCGACATTAAAAATATTAAGGGGCTGTGGTTTTTATTTTTAAACAAATACTGAGTTAATAGAGATGACTTAACACTGTACTTTGTTTTTTGAATGATGGACGTATGAAAAGTTTATGGAACTTTACAACAATAAAGTATCCTTATTACTGTTAAAAACTAGCTTCCTGTCAATTACCCGATAACTACATAACGCGAAAAACCGCACTGCCCAGTTGTTTAAATATATCATTACAGCGCCCCATTATCACTTATAATAATCTTTAAACCTGCCTAAGTACCTGTTTTGGGGTGCTATCGATACTTACATACATGTACATCGACCAAGCTGTTTCAAAGAAACACACTTACTACCCCTGATGGCCAGAACGGTAAAATTTGTTAACAATCTGTTCAGAAATGATTTCTATGCAATGCGGAAACTGCCTCAAAATCGAATCAAATTTAGTGCAGTAGCCCCTGGTGGCGTGTAACAGTAAAACCTGTCTAAGCTGTTCCGATGTGTAACTATGTAATGCAAAAAACTACATTAAAACTGGCCCAGCCGTTTTAGAAGAAAATATTTAACGGTGGCTTACCACCTTAATACGTACCCATCCTATGTCACTTCGTGAAATATGAGGAATATTTTTGTTAAAGTTTCATAAATAGTAGTAGTTTTGACATAAATAACTAAAAACATGCACATATCCCTATACCCACAAAAAGACAGCTCCATAAACAAAGAATTTAATACAATAATATAGGTAAGGAATGGGATCCTAGCGCCCTCCAGGTGTACGCGCCATTGCAATTTCCGTAACAGGATATTGCCTTCGAACGTGCGTTAACATTCATTCAGGCGCTGTTCAAACAATTAAGCTTTCTTGGCGAGCACTATTTATTTTGCGATTTGATTATCTCGTGCTAATGTACCGTAAATCCATTAATCAATGTAAAGTAGAATTTTTCATCACAAAGCAGGAGCTTGATTAAAGTAAATTGTTATGAATATAATCTAAAATACATTAAAATTAATATTGTTACGAGGTCATGGATTTCGTGTGCGATGAGTAAAACTCACGATACAATTCTCACTCGTCTATTCTGTTTCTCTGAAAACATAACACATACTATGTCAGAATTTCTGACGAACTTACACACATCAAAAAAGTCTAAGCAACACATACAAATTTCAATTTTACAAAGTGTTTTCGCATTAAATGTCGCCCTCAATTTGAACGTATGAGACCCTCCCTCTTTTAGTCGGGTATCATTGAATAGTTCTTGTACAACAAACATTCTTTGAAGAATTGCAAATATTATTACGAAATATTCGGGTATAGAGTGATCTTTTTACGTGACTTGCATGTCCTGATTCTTGAACCACCGACACAAATGATTTGAAAAAATCTGTAGTCAACTAGTTCACAAGTTAAAGCCGATCAAGCTAATGCGTAGTTCAACTCTGAAGAAACCCATCATTTTGGTTTATTATAATTTTTGTTATATTTCATCGGTTCACTTTTCCACAGAAATTCCTAGGGTTCACAAAAAAAAATTTCTTTTCGCATTTCATGTTCAATACAAATGTCAAATACAATCTACGATAATTTAAAAAGCTAACCAAATTGGTACTGACGTAATTTATATAAATTCGAGTCATTGTCTAGATTGCTTCAGCCCGGAGGTTAATTTTCTTTTTTAGAGGAAAACCGAATTAAGGTCAGGGAAAATGGACCGGTCCAATGAGACCGGGTGACACTGAGCGATGGTGACACGGAGATATATTGCCCAATAACGCTATCCCTTCGCTCCCACTTTTTATGACATTCAACACGATCTGTCACAAATTGTAATTCTTATATTAATTCAAAATAAGCTAGAAATGACTGACCGATCGACCGAACAGCTAGAAACCCTAACTGCGGGTTCGATTCCTATCCGAGATAAATATTTGTGTACATGTCTATTTATTTCGTATCTGGGTGTAAAAGTATCTTTAAATGTACAAACTACATTAAAAAAAAATAGATATGTATATTAGTTATCTGGTACCCCAATAATACAAGCATAATACTTGCCTACTTTGGGAATAGATAGCGCTACGTGATATGTCCCGGATATTATTTTTTTAAATTTTTGGTTCGATTGATGAAACTTTTGTATCCGAATCTAGTGTGGAGTGTCGAACTAAGAAATATATCTAAATGGAGTATATATAAGAGTCGTTACCATGAAATCTGCGTTGATCATTTTCGGAGAGTGGGGTTTGGGGGAGGCGGATATAGTCATTCCGCTTACGGCGAACTATCAACCGTATCGCAACCGTAACTTGTTAGTAAATAAATAAATACAAATATGTATTTCATTTGACTATGTACCTACTTTATGCGTATTTATATTGGAAAATATTTTTTTTTGTTTGATGATTTAGGACATTAAAAAAACCACTAAATTATTTGTACAACCTCATTATTTTGTAACAGAACATATTATAGGAAAGTTTATCCGTGAATTTGGAAGTTTAAAAACTGAACCTTTAAAAAATTATTAAAGCGACCAAAAATTCGTTAGAATATTTTTATATTAAAGTTGAGAATCACTTACAATCTCATTAGGTACAGAATAAAATTTTACATTAAATACAATCTAATGGGTCTTTTTAATATATTTTCGATAATTTTAACGACGTATTCCATAACATATTTTTCAATACATTTGCTATTAATACGGTCTTTGTGACATCGGAACTTGTACCGTAATGTTGTATTTTACAGTACTAGGTCTTTTCACTTTACACCAATCACAAACGAGCATTTTGTGTACAACGCATGCGTAAACCGCGAAAAGCAGTCCGCTTTCGCCCTTAGCACCCGTCATTATTACATTTGAAGTATTATTTTAATTATTTTAATCGCAAATGTATTGAAAAACGTCGTATGATGCTCGTACTCAGTAAACTGACTATTATAGTCATCGATTTATTTTAAGCACTCGCCTTCGCCTCGTGGCTATAAACACCTTGACTTTAATATGTAGCTTACCGTACTTGCAAAATAATGTACTATCATTGTACAAACACGAAAATTAATTTGTGAATTAATCACCAGCATATTGTTCAGAAAATTTTTGGTATCTTTCGTTGAAGTATTGATCGCGTACGATGAATAAAATTATTTGAAGCGAACTTACCAATTGGGCAGCGAAACGCGATACATTAATAATTCAGAAAATAATATAAGGAAGGGGGTTTCGTGTTGGGAGTGCTATTTCGTCAGGTGTAGCGTTTACCACGGCTCTTCGAGGGGACGATTCGGATATTCAACGCATACATTTCGATGTTTAAAAATAAATGTTCACGTTCAATTTACTTAATTTCTAGCATAGTAAATTACTATTCTGGTGCCGTGTGTTTTGGGTAGAACGAACGACAAGTTCTTTATAAGTTTATTTCGCTGAACGGCTGAGTGAGTTCTTGGGGCATATTTATACTTTGAAGTTGGTTACTGTTACAGGCTGGGCTTTTATTGATAAACTGTGTTGGTGCTGATACAGACGGATGATAAGAGTATTGACTTACTAATAAAACATATATTTTTAAATAGTTTAAGGCCGACGATGTTTCGACGTAAGTTTATTAGTATTAGTAACCACAGGCGGTATTTACAGAGACAATACTAATAATAAACAGTCGCCATATTTCGAGAAAAACAATGCCGATTTTTTATATTTATTATATCTATTTTTTATGGGTTCATACTTCCGAAATGAAAAGCGGAACTCTTATTGAATTCTTATTACTCTGGTGTCTGTCTGTCTATTTGTTCACATCCCATTTTCTCCAAATTTACCTAAGGGACGCAATAAATTGTAACTTGGTACATAATAATAATAATATTTCGGACATGCCACACAGCGCCATCTAGCCCCAACCTAAGCAAAGCTTGTTTTATTATACTATTATTATATATTATAATATTATTATTATATTGTATTATTATATTATATATACTTAAATATTCTTTATAATATCACTACATAATATATAAATATTTTACACCCAGACAGGGAACCAATAGACATGTTCATGCACACAAATATTTGACATATCTATACACTGCTTAGTTTGGTGAGTCAATCACGGATGTATAGAGTAATTGAAGATTTTCTTTTTGGTGATAAATTTTAAGGAACGAATTAGAAAATAAAAAAAAAAAACTTTTCTTGAATGCAACATCGTGTAACATATAGATATAAACATTTTTTTTGGAATTTCCAAACGCTTAATTTACAATATATTATAGAAATAGAGCATACTTCCTCTTTGACTGCACCTTATCTACTGAATACGATACTGTAAAAAAGTATCAAACTAAATTAAGTATAAATTTAAGTATCAAGTTCAGGTTTAGATTTTTTTAAATAATTAGTGAGACCCCATGGCCTCACTAGTCATTTTAAAAAATGTAAATAAAGTCTTTAATTTAATTACCAATAAATTGAATTCTTGATTTCTTATGCTATATATAAATTGTATTGTATTTAATAACGAAATTGCTCATTTAGTTAAAAATTATTTTTACATAGAAAGAAAGAAAAATATTTAATCATGATCACGGTTACATAATACATAATTTTTATGAGTAAATCTTAATTAAAAAGTGATATTGCCTGTACAAAATTTAAGAAAGGAACCAATAAATGATTATGGAGTTTAAATGTTGAAAGTCGGGTTTTTCGCGTTGCAACTTTTTTACACACAAAAAATTGTATATATTTTTTTGTAAGTTTTATTTTAAAAACTGCTGTATTTAATGAGGATCCTAACATGATTACGCAATCGAGAATAACTTTTCTTAATACTTAATTAGTATACTTGATCCTCGATCCGTGAGGAGCTTTGATTCCACTTTTTAGTCTGGCGTGAGCTTTTTTCCTACTCTATATATTTATATCTCCGTTAAAGAATACACGCTCAATGCCGGAATAACACTCCACGGAAATTCCACTCCATGATTCGGGATACTAATAAAACTTTTCTCATTGAAGGCGAAATATTAGCAAAAAACTTCGTCAAAGTCCGCCAAAGATCTTCGACGTCATGATTACAAATACTTTGTATAAATGCCGTAGTCCAATCATAAAATTAGACACATCGCGATATGACCAGATATTTAAGATATATCTATGTACTATATCAAATTGTGTTAAATTTGAACAATACCGGTTGTGCATGTTACGAATCTATCCATGAGAGATGCAGAATTGCAGATATTACACTAATAGCTAAAATACCAGATCTTCTGTCTAAATTTTGTCTGAGAATCTCTACGAGGTCCATCAGACATCCAACTTTACTTCATGTTCCTCATAGTTCTACTAACTATAGACAAAATTTATGATTTATCAGGTCAGCAAAGCATGTTGACAAACTGGATGAATTTCTCGAACTTGATTTGTTCAATTCATCTCTAAGTACATTTAGGGTTACAATTTCGAAGAGCTGTTTTGGTGCGATTCCCTGACTTGGTTAGTTCAAAGACTCACATTATGTATTTAAGTAGCTATTTTATTGAGTGATAACTATATCCTTACCGTTTTTCACTCCACGTTTATGTAGATGTTTAAACAAACAAGTTTTTTTAGTTTCGATGTGTGGAAACAGTTAAATGGTGTTTAGATATAATTGTTTTCTATTATATTTGTTATGTATGTACGTTTTCCGAACAGAATAAAATAAAATAAAAATAAAAAATGTTCAAAAAATCAGACGCGAATTACTTAATACTTGAGTTCTTTAATTTAATTGAATTGTCTACGTAGTCCTGTAATTATTTTTCAAGATTTTATAACAATAGACCATTTCAATACTCAGTGACAGTTAATTTTCTCTTAAAACTTTGCATACACTATATAGGTAGAATCGATATTTCCACATATGGCTTGAAAATTATCAGGTGATATGTTTTTTGTATTATATAATATAACCATATAAACAGGAATAATATAAGGTAGACAGTAGAACACGCACTACACTTACGCTTTCTTATCGGATTAATACTTAAAGTGTAGTTCGAAGCGCCCGTGCCACGCGCTGACAGTTTACGTTCAGCAATGGCGCTTGTTAGACATCCGGTACAAAATTAATTTTAATAATGAAAAATTATGGAAAACGATGCCGATAACTGTGATGATCTACTTTTACTTCCGGTGACTCACTGTCGCTGTATGTATTGACCCCTCTCTCTCACACTTCGCTCTATACCTTCCCCGCAGTTGCCGCTTATGATGTTCTAATAAATTAATTGAATAGTGCTCGGTTTGTCTTACTATTACATTAAATTTTAATTCTTCTACCAATATAACTAATACTCTGTAATTTAATGAAAGGTCCCTGTTTCATTGAATTCCTAGTAACATCACGATGTACTTTATATTCTATGTTTGAACGACGACATTATTACGAATAGATTCTATTCGACGATATTTTTCTTTTTGAAAAAAAAAACGAATCTTTTTAGATAATGAACGTCTCATCAAAAATATTTATGGTACAGGCATTATTTATGAATACCTATTTTCTTGCTATTTTCTCTTTATTCCGCAAATTATACAATCTCTGGAGTTTTCAGAATCGAAATGTTGATTTAACGATTACACGTTATTTCGAGAAATTCGATATTAATTATTTTATGATGAGCATGGAGACATTTAGTATTATATTTTTCTTTTGAGATTTGATCTTAACTATTAACACAATTGTTTCTTCGTTTAATTTATATTTTTTCGATTTGATTCATCACAATCTACGGCATTCGGGTGCGCCAATAATGTTGCGACACGTACGGCTTTTTAGCAATCTGTCCGTCAAAGTTAAAGTTTTCCGGTTTATCTGTATTTAGTCCAACTTCCTATAGGTAATTAAAATGTATACTGTTATATTTATTGAACCAGTTATATTTTCTGAATTGTTTTTTTATTTTCAATTTTCAACAATATTTTTTTAAATTTCTTAAATTTATGTCGATAACTATTTTATTTAGTGAGTTATTTGCCTGCTGTTTCAATGTCGTTATAATAAATTTTAAATATGACTACTTAACCTCTCTGACTTGTCACATGTATGAAAGCCAGAAATGAACAATTGAACTTCTACTTGACAAGGCAACTAACTCTGTTTGGCGACATAGAAGAATTATATCTTAAATGAAATAGTTTTCATACACTATTAAAACAATGTAAAGAACGAAGGCGATAATGGAACTGCTAAGTACCAGAGCTGACAACTATTTTAAAAATAATACACTTAAAGAGAACAGTTTTTAATTTAATATAAATGGAGCGACTGCTTATAGTATAAATAATAAGTTAAATAGAGTAGTGGCCTTATGATCATTAACACCTTCGCCTACAAGGAAAGGATATCAATATTTCAAGTTTTATCGTGGTTGTATTATAATAATTCATCAATCATTTGAACTTTAGGTGGTTTTGACCACCTGAGGACTGAGGTGATCTGAGGACACTCTTTAACGGTTAATTTCTATTTGAAATGAAGCCTTTCAGCTAAATGAAGCCTTCAATAATAGATTGTTACAAAAGGGATGAAAGGGATCTACTTAGGCACAAGTAGTTCGAGTGCCTAAATAGGTTTTTCACCCGAGATAAATATTCCGCTTTTCGTTATGAATATGAGAATATTAAAAAAAAAACCGCGTTAAATCCATATCTGATTTATCAGATTCAGATATGGATTTAACGCGTTTTTTTATGATTTTCTGCGGCATTCTACCAGTCAGTATTTTTTATCATTGATGATGTTAAATTTTTAGCTCAAATTTATGTAAATTAAACAATAATTTAATTAAACGTAAATTATAAGTATAAAGTCATGTTACAAAATTGTTTATAATATTTTTTAATTACAATTGTTCGCGATTTAACGGAGTGGCTGTATAAAAAGTTGGGACATGATTTGCATTGTTTTCAAATTTTTTGACAGCAGGGTAAATCGTTTTCCAGGGACGAAAAGTACTGCTTTTATCCCTCTGATCAGGTAACTTCAAGCGGACTTTCCGAGTGTGAGTAATGAAAGATATATGTTTCATAACGTATTATTTTACTGTACTTTTAAAATTTAAACGCTGGTGATTTTTAAATTTTTAGTTCGTTGTTCATTAAGTAAAAGTTTGTTTTTAAATTTTTTATGTTTTTGCTTATTTAACCTGTTCTGTTGTAACAGAGCAACGGCATCAAGAACTGATCTATAACCACTATAGGTACTTGTAATAAACATGCTTTACCAGGCACCTTGTAGTCTACGGAATGACACGAAATAGCAAATAAATAAATATTTCGAAATATTATTCAATTAGCTTGGTGCAGGTTAGAGAATTCCTATCTAATGTTAAAGCGTAATAACGTAGATACAAAATGGCACGTATGACACGAAAAGTGCCTTTTGAGAGGAATTCCTATTTTAAGGGGATCCAAAAAAACCCATTATATGGATAGACCGTCAAGGTACGAAAAGGGTTTTAGTTTTGTTGTTTTTAGTTTCTGCGGACGGCAGCTACACTATTCTGCCTCCTACAAAAGTTTTATTAACTCAGCTAATTAGTTTTTCAAACTAACTGAGGAAAACGACCGAGTTTATTAATTTCTTTATATACGAACAGCACCTCCTATATATAACGTGGAATCTGTTTTCTTCTGAAATAAGATTTGCTATTCATATGGAAATATCTATAAATATGTCACCTTAGATAGCATAATCATCAAGACGGAGCGTCTCCTACTTCGAAACGATCGAAAACTTGAGTAAAATGATACATTTTTGTTGTTATAACGACAAATCTCTATGAACATCCATGTATGTTTTAGTAAACGAGTAGGTTGAGTTTTACCCGAGGTTAACCTGAGTTGACCTAAGGCTCTGCTTGCGTGGAACATATATCTAACGTCGGGTAATGTGTTTTAAACATAAAAGTACGAATACACCTAGAAGCCCTCTTCTGCGTTTACCGTCTAACCATTCATACTGGAGCTGGCTCGTTTTCGATCCTGTGAAGTGACATTTATGACTATTAAAATCAAACGTTGCTGTGAAATTTATTTACTCTATGGTTTATCGGCTTAGGTATGTATATAGCATATATATAGAAACAAAACGCGTTGGCTGATTTTGACGAGTCTTACGACAATCTATTTAATTAATTTAACATTTAAACTGAAATAGATGTGGAAATAACCAGAGGCTATATTGTGACAGAGAAAAAATGAAAGTCAATGAACTATTTCGAGTGGAGTATCATTGAAAAGGTCTTCAAAAATCATCTTAGGTTTATCGGTGCACTAGATTTGAATAGTTTATTATATAGAGCAGTTTAAGACGATTTAAAGTTGGTTGGCAACTGTTCTCATTTAATTTTTTACTAAAAAATACAATAAATTAAAATAAATTAGATAACAGATAAGTAAGTAGATGAATTCACCTTCTTATAACTATATAAATAAAAAGTGAAAAATAAAAAAAGTCAATTTAAATAATCAAAAACCCGACTGCGTAAAAAGCGAAGTTAAAAAAATTGAAATAAGGTGCGCGTGGACGGCTTTCATTTCATTCATGCCTGATAGATGGGACTCTCCTTTTATGGCCCATTGGGTACACCTGCATGTCAAGTAATTAATTGATAGTTTAGTTTTACTATTAGTTGTATTTATTTATTGTTATAATTTGTTAATATTTTATTTTATTGTACTGTTTAGTTTTAATACTTGATATATAAAAATTACAATGGGGCTAGCACCTGAAAATAAATGATTATTATTATTATTATTATTATTATTATTATTATTATTATTATTATTATTATTATTATTATGTAAACAATATGATGCAGTCGAAGTCATCTTCTTAAGTTTAACAGGAATAACTAACGCCCCTAATGCATGATATTGTTTACAGTATGTGGTTTTTAAGGGTGGACTTGCAAGCTATGCGATCGGAAAAAGAAATAAAAACATCTTGTTTTTTTCTTTTTTAAGCTTGCTTTTCACGCCGTCGGACTTTTAATTTTTTAAATTAATTTGCGATTCACATTTTATTTATGTCGGAGAAGTAGATCTTCTTTTTATGTTTATGATTTTTTTACGTATTACATATTAGATGATATTTAGATATACACCAAAAATGTAACGTTTTGTAAAACATGACTCTTGGCAGCTTATGTAATTAAGATACCAAAATCATTAGCATTTATGATAGGTAGCGCCATCTGTTTATATGTAGTGTTTTCAATAAATATTCTATTAATCTATTACAAGCAATCCAACATGTGTCATCCGAATCGGTTTAGAGTTTTTATATTATAAAGATACAAAGAAACAAACAGAAAAAATGTGTTTTTTTTTTAACTCAGGATTAACTAATTAAAATTCAAGAGAAGCAAAGCAATAAATAACTTTTATGAAGTTATTTATTTGACTTTCTGTAATTCAAAGATATCGCGATTGTCGCGAAATTTTTATGAAGTAAATACAAAGCGGTACTCTGTGGCATTTGTAAAGCTAGTGTTCGGTACATTTAGCGGCAATGTTCTCGTCTCCGTTTCCGCTTTCGTTTTCAGGGATCGCCACTTCCGGTAGCTCCCGGAAGCCTTCAAAATGACTCCTTAAATGTGTGTACGGTGCAGTAGATTTGAATAGTTTATTATACTCGTATAGACTAATATAAGAAGTTTCAGTGTTGATAAATATAAAAACTTATAACAGACATATAAGTACGTGTTAAGGGTCGATAACCCAGAATCGGAATTGCCATGGGACTGTGAAGTGTCTTAAGCGTGAGTTTTGACAGTTAGGTATTAGATTAGTCATTAATTTATGTTTAACACATACAAGTCAAACATATTTAGTTAACAATATTCCGCAAAATATAGGTGTGTGTATTATGTTATCTATACTAATATTATAAAGCTGAAGAGTTTGTTTGTTTGTTTGTTTGTTTGTTTGTTTGAACGCGCAAATCTCAGGAACTACTGGTTCGAATTGAAAAATTATTTTTTTGTTGGATAGTCCATTTATCGAGGAAGGCTATAGGCTATACTACATCACGCTACGACCAATAGGAGTGGAGCATCAATGAAAAATGTTGCAAAAACGGGAAAAATTATTCCTTTTGAGAGCTTCCGTCGCGCGCGCTGCGTAAACGGTTGATGTTAAGCAAAAATTATGTATTACGGAATTGTACCCCTTTAAAAGTTCTAACCAAAAGTCCGCGACAGCATATGTGTATCTTTTAAGGTTAACTTACTATAACCTTTTTTATGACAATCAAATTTGTTCAACATAATGTACTAATTGCGAAGATGTTTTTTAAACGTGATATTAATCCTTATCAAATTAAATACGTTAGTTTTCTTAAGCATTTCATGCATATTATAATTATCCTTTACATCATACAATTTAAATTAATATCTTAACAGTTTTTATTGAAATTTAAAAACTATAGCGGGAGAAAATAAATTCGCTGTCTGCCTCTGTTCGTTAACTTTTTACTTCCAAACTAATAGACTTTGATACGGTTTTTAGTAATATCTTATTTTCTTTTTATCTTATAATCTATTAATCTATATAATAGAAATCTATACTAATATTATAAAGCTGAAGAGTTTGTTTGTTTGTTTGTTTGTTTGTTTGTTTGTTTGTTTGTTTGTTTGAACGCGCAAATCTCAGGAACTACTGGTTCGAATTGAAAAATTATTTTTTTGTTGGATAGTCCATTTATCGAGGAAGGCTATAGGCTATACTACATCACGCTACGACCAATAGGAGTGGAGCATCAATGAAAAATGTTGCAAAAACGGGAAAAATTATTCCTTTTGAGAGCTTCCGTCGCGCGCGCTGCGTAAACGGTTGATGTTAAGCAAAAATCATGTATTACGGAATTGTAACCCTTTAAAAGTTCTAACCAAAAGTCCGCGACAGCATATGTGTATCTCTTAAGGGTAACTTACTATAACCTTTTTTATGACAATCAAATTTGTTCAACATAATGTACTATTTGCGAAGATGTTTTTTAAACGTGATATTAATCCTTATCAAATTAAATACGTTAGTTGTCTTAAACATTTCATGCATATTATAATTGCCCTTTACGTCATACAATTTAAATTAATATCTTAACAGTTTTTATTGAAATTTAAAAATTATAGCGGGAGAAAATAAATTCGCTGGCTGCTTCTGTTCGTCTTTTTACTTCCAAACCAATAGACTTTGATTCGGTTTTTAGAAATATCTTATTTTCTTAATATCTTATAATCTATTATAATCTATATAATAGAAATACTTATTATAAAGCTAAAGAGTTTGTTTGTTTGTTTGTTTGTTTGTTTGTGTGTTTGTTTGTTTGTTTGATTGATTGATTGATTGATTGATTGATTGTTTGATTGATTGTTTGTTTGTTTGTTTGTTTGTTTGATAGATAGATTGATTGATTGATTGATTGTTTGATTGATTGATTCATTGATTGATTGTTTGTTTGATTGATTGATTGATTGATTGATTGATTGATTGATTGATTGATTGATTGATTGTTTGTTTGTTTGTTTGTTTGTTTGTTGGTTGGTGGGTTGGTTTGTTCGTTCGTTTGTTCGTTCGTTCGTTTGTTTGTTTAAACGCGCAAATCTCACGAACTACTGGTTCAAATTGAAAAATTATTTTTGTGTTGGATAGTCCATTTATCGAGAAAGGCTATAGGCTATATTACATCACGCTACGACCAATAGGAGTGGAGCATCAATGAAAAATGTTGCAAAAACGGGAAAAATTATTCCTTTTGAGAGCTTCCGTCGCGCGCACTGATTGATTTGATGATTGATTGATTGATTGAATAATTAATTGATTGATTGATTGTTTGTTTGTTTGTTTGTTTGTTGGTTGGTTCGTTCGTTTATTCGTTTGTTTGTTTGAATTTGTTAATCTCTGAAACTACCAGTCGGATTTGAAAAATTCTTTTTGCCTTTGATAGCCTGATTCTAGCGGAGAGTTATAGGCTATATACCTACATGAAAACGAACTGTCTGTCTATTCGAGCAAATCGGCTTCGGCCAAAACGGCTTAACCGATTTTGATGAAACTTTACGCATATAACAGGATGTAATCTTTTGACTACACCCTTTCCATATATGTGACATACAGAACTTTTTGTATGTCTATCTGTACGTCCATATGTCTAAACCTATTTAAATGAAACATCAATGAATATGAAAAGAAGGTCGTTAAAACTAACAAATGTTGCTTTTTGTCCGTCTGTCTGTCTGTATGTGTATCTGTCTATTTGAGCTAATCTCCAAAACGGCTAAACAGATTTTAAGGAAACTTTGCAGACGGGAAAGAAGGTTGTCAAGATATTTGACATTAGCTACTTTTTGTCCGTCTGTTTGTCTGTACGTCTACTCAATTCAATTTTATCTATTCGAGCTAATTTCCAATACGGCTGAACAGATTTTAATGAAACTTTGCAGATGTGAAAGAAGGTTGTCAAGAGTGTCATAAGCTACTTTTTGTGTTTGTCTGTCTGTCTATCTGTCTGAGGTATAGCCGAAAGTACTAAGTCTAGGAAGCTTAAATTTGGAACATAAGTTTATTTTATAACTTGAGCATTATAAAGTTAAGAAAGGCTTTTTTAGAAATTTCAAACTTAAGGATGGGAATGGACGGACTTAAATAATGACGTATTTTAGGATTTTTAGATTTTCACATTTTAAGAGTGGGAAACGGGAGATGAAAAATTGTATCGGTTTTTTAAAGGGTGGAAGAGGAATGAAGATTGAAAGTTTGAATGGGTGTGACCAAAATTGGTTCCAGCAAAAAGTACGTATAAACCATCTCGAACGTTAATAGTACCTATAACAGGAATTTGTAGTCTACGCAAGCGAAGCTGCGGGCGGTCGCTAGTATTATATAAAATAAGCAATTCTTGTATATATTTCACCTATCTCTCAAACGGCTTTCAGATTTGAATGAAATTTTATATTTTGTTAGGTATCATCTTAAAACAGGTTTCTAAATAAGGTTTACGGTTATTAACCACCAGGGAGCGTCGCAGTAGATGTGTTTCTTCGAAACTACTGGACTGATTTTGATGCGTTTTGTTAAATGACATTGCATTGCATCACCTACGAGTTGATAATTAAATAAGTTGTGCAATTATGAGTCACCAGGGTGCGCTGCAATAGATATGTACCTCTAAAACGACTGGGAGGATCTTGATGCGGTTTTTTGTGTTAAGCAGTTATCACCTAAGAGCAAGTTCTTATATAAGGTTTGCTGTTATGGGCCACCAGGGTGCGCTGCAATAGATATGTATCTTTAAAACGGCTGGGAGGATCTTGATGCGGTTTTTTGTGTTAAGCAGTTATCACCTAAGAGCAAGTTCTTATATAAGGTTTGCTGTTATGGGCCACCAGGGTGCGCTGCAATAGATATGTATCTTTAAAACGGCTGGGAGGATCTTGATGCGGTTTTTTGTGTTAAGCAGTTATCACCTAAGAGCAAGTTCTTATATAAGGTTTGCTGTTATGGGCCACCAGGGTGCGCTGCAATAGATATGTATCTCTAAAACGGCTGGGAGGATCTTGATGCGGTTTTTTGTGTTAAGCAGTTATCACCTAAGAGCAAGTTCTTATATAAGGTTTGCTGTTATGGGCCACCAGGGTGCGCTGCAATAGATATGTATCTCTAAAACGGCTGGGAGGATCTTGATGCGGTTTTTTGTGTTAAGCAGTTATCACCTAAGAGCAAGTTCTTATATAAAGTTTGCTGTTATGGGCCACCAGGGTGCGCTGCAATAGATATGTATCTCTAAAACGGCTGGGAGGATCTTGATGCGGTTTTTTGTGTTAAGCAGTTATCACCTAAGAGCAAGTTCTTATATAAGGTTTGCTGTTATGGGCCACCAGGGTGCGCTGCAATAGATATGTATCTCTAAAACGGCTGGGAGGATCTTGATGCGGTTTTTTGTGTTAAGCAGTTATCACCTAAGAGCAAGTTCTTATATAAGGTTTGCTGTTATGGGCCACCAGGGTGCGCTGCAATAGATATGTATCTCTAAAACGGCTGGGAGGATCTTGATGCGGTTTTTTGTGTTAAGCAGTTATCACCTAAGAGCAAGTTCTTATATAAGGTTTGCTGTTATGGGCCACCAGGGTGCGCTGCAATAGATATGTATCTCTAAAACGGCTGGGAGGATCTTGATGCGGTTTTTTGTGTTAAGCAGTTATCACCTAAGAGCAAGTTCTTATATAAGGTTTGCTGTTATGGGCCACCAGGGTGCGCTGCAATAGATATGTATCTTTAAAACGGCTGGGAGGATCTTGATGCGGTTTTTTGTGTTAAGCAGTTATCACCTAAGAGCAAGTTCTTATATAAGGTTTGCTGTTATGGGCCACCAGGGTGCGCTGCAATAGATATGTATCTCTAAAACGGCTGGGAGGATCTTGATGCGGTTTTTTGTGTTAAGCAGTTATCACCTAAGAGCAAGTTCTTATATAAGGTTTGCTGTTATGGGCCACCAGGGTGTGCTGCAATAGATATGTATCTCTAAAACGGCTGGGAGGATCTTGATGCGGTTTTTTGTGTTAAGCAGTTATCACCTAAGAGCAAGTTCTTATATAAGGTTTGCTGTTATGGGCCACCAGGGTGCGCTGCAATAGATATGTATCTTTAAAACGGCTGGGAGGATCTTGATGCGGTTTTTTGTGTTAAGCAGTTATCACCTAAGAGCAAGTTCTTATATAAGGTTTGCTGTTATGGGCCACCAGGGTGCGCTGCAATAGATATGTATCTTTAAAACGGCTGGGAGGATCTTGATGCGGTTTTTTGTGTTAAGCAGTTATCACCTAAGAGCAAGTTCTTATATAAGGTTTGCTGTTATGGGCCACCAGGGTGCGCTGCAATAGATATGTATCTTTAAAACGGCTGGGAGGATCTTGATGCGGTTTTTTGTGTTAAGCAGTTATCACCTAAGAGCAAGTTCTTATATAAGGTTTGCTGTTATGGGCCACCAGGGTGCGCTGCAATAGATATGTATCTTTAAAACGGCTGGGAGGATCTTGATGCGGTTTTTTGTGTTAAGCAGTTATCACCTAAGAGCAAGTTCTTATATAAGGTTTGCTGTTATGGGCCACCAGGGTGCGCTGCAATAGATATGTATCTTTAAAACGGCTGGGAGGATCTTGATGCGGTTTTTTGTGTTAAGCAGTTATCACCTAAGAGCAAGTTCTTATATAAGGTTTGCTGTTATGGGCCACCAGGGTGCGCTGCAATAGATATGTATCTCTAAAACGGCTGGGAGGATCTTGATGCGGTTTTTTGTGTAAAACCAGTTATCACCTAAGAGCAAGTTCTTATATAAGGGTTGCTGTTATGGGCCACCAGGGTGCGCTGCAATAGATATGTTTCTCTAAAACGGCTGGGAGGATCTTGACGCGGTTTTTTGTGTTAAGCAGTTATCACCTAAGAGCAAGTTCTTATATAAGGTTTGCTGTTATGGGCCACCAGGGTGCGCTGCAATAGATATGTTTCTCTAAAACGGCTGGGAGGATCTTGATGCGGTTTTTTGTGTTAAACAGTTATCACCTAAGAGCAAGTTCTTATATAAGGTTTGCTGTTATTAACCACCAGGGTGCGCTGCAATAGATATGTATCTCTAAAACGGCTGGGAGGATCTTGATGCGGTTTTTTGTGTTAAGCAGTTATCACCTAAGAGCAAGTTCTTATATAAGGTTTGCTGTTATGGGCCACCAGGGTGCGCTGCAATAGATATGTATCTCTAAAACGGCTGGGAGGATCTTGATGCGGTTTTTTGTGTTAAGCAGTTATCACCTAAGAGCAAGTTCTTATATAAGGTTTGCTGTTATGGGCCACCAGGGTGCGCTGCAATAGATATGTTTCTCTAAAACGGCTGGGAGGATCTTGACGCGGTTTTTTGTGTTAAGCAGTTATCACCTAAGAGCAAGTTCTTATATAAGGTTTGCTGTTATGGGCCACCAGGGTGCGCTGCAATAGATATGTTTCTCTAAAACGGCTGGGAGGATCTTGATGCGGTTTTTTGTGTTAAGCAGTTATCACCTAAGAGCAAGTTCTTATATAAGGTTTGCTGTTATTAACCACCAGGGTGCGCTGCAATAGATATGTATCTCTAAAACAGCTGGGAGGATCTTGATGCGGTTTTTTGTGTTAAGCAGTTATCACCTAAGAGCAAGTTCTTATATAAGGTTTGCTGTTATGGGCCACCAGGGTGCGCTGCAATAGATATGTATCTCTAAAACAGCTGGGAGGATCTTGATGCGGTTTTTTGTGTTAAGCAGTTATCACCTAAGAGCAAGTTCTTATATAAGGTTTGCTGTTATGGGCCACCAGGGTGCGCTGCAATAGATATGTATCTCTAAAACGGCTGGGAGGATCTTGATGCGGTTTTTTGTGTTAAGCAGTTATCACCTAAGAGCAAGTTCTTATATAAGGTTTGCTGTTATGGGCCACCAGAGTGCGCTGCAATAGATATGTATCTCTAAAACGGCTGGGAGGATCTTGATGCGGTTTTTTGTGTTAAGCAGTTATCACCTAAGAGCAAGTTCTTATATAAGGTTTGCTGTTATGGGCCACCAGGGTGCGCTGCAATAGATATGTATCTCTGAAACGGCTGGGAGGATCTTGATGCGGTTTTTTGTGTTAAGCAGTTATCACCTAAGAGCAAGTTCTTATATAAGGTTTGCTGTTATGGGCCACCAGGGTGCGCTGCAATAGATATGTATCTCTAAAACGGCTGGGAGGATCTTGATGCGGTTTTTTGTGTTAAGCAGTTATCACCTAAGAGCAAGTTCTTATATAAGGTTTGCTGTTATGGGCCACCAGGGTGCGCTGCAATAGATATGTATCTCTAAAACGGCTGGGAGGATCTTGATGCGGTTTTTTGTGTTAAGCAGTTATCACCTAAGAGCAAGTTCTTATATAAGGTTTGCTGTTATGGGCCACCAGGGTGCGCTGCAATAGATATGTTTCTCTAAAACGGCTGGGAGGATCTTGATGCGGTTTTTTGTGTTAAGCAGTTATCACCTAAGAGCAAGTTCTTATATAAGGTTTGCTGTTATGGGCCACCAGGGTGCGCTGCAATAGATATGTTTCTCTTAAACGGCTGGGAGGATCTTGATGCGGTTTTTTGTGTTAAACAGTTATCACCTAAGAGCAAGTTCTTATATAAGGTTTGCTGTTATGGGCCACCAGGGTGCGCTGCAATAGATATGTATCTCTAAAACGGCTGGGAGGATCTTGATGCGGTTTTTTGTGTTAAGCAGTTATCACCTAAGAGCAAGTTCTTATATAAGGTTTGCTGTTATGGGCCACCAGGGTGCGCTTCAATAGATATGTATCTCTAAAACGGCTGGGAGGATCTTGATGCGGTTTTTTGTGTTAAGCAGTTATCACCTAAGAGCAAGTTCTTATATAAGGTTTGCTGTTATGGGCCACCAGGGTGCGCTGCAATAGATATGTATCTCTAAAACGGCTGGGAGGATCTTGATGCGGTTTTTTGTGTTAAGCAGTTATCACCTAAGAGCAAGTTCTTATATAAGGTTTGCTGTTATGGGCCACCAGGGTGCACTGCAATAGATATGTTTCTCTAAAACGGCTAGGAGGATCTTGACGCGGTTTTTTGTGTTAAGCAGTTATCACCTAAGAGCAAGTTCTTATATAAGGTTTGCTGTTATGGGCCACCAGGGTGCGCTGCAATAGATATGTTTCTCTAAAACGGCTGGGAGGATCTTGATGCGGTTTTTTGTGTTAAACAGTTATCACCTAAGAGCAAGTTCTTATATAAGGTTTGCTGTTATTAACCACCAGGGTGCGCTGCAATAGATATGTATCTCTAAAACGGCTGGGAGGATCTTGATGCGGTTTTTTGTGTTAAGCAGTTATCACCTAAGAGCAAGTTCTTATATAAGGTTTGCTGTTATGGGCCACCAGGGTGCGCTGCAATAGATATGTATCTCTAAAACGGCTGGGAGGATCTTGATGCGGTTTTTTGTGTTAAGCAGTTATCACCTAAGAGCAAGTTCTTATATAAGGTTTGCTGTTATGGGCCACCAGGGTGCGCTGCAATAGATATGTATCTCTAAAACGGCTGGGAGGATCTTGATGCGGTTTTTTGTGTTAAGCAGTTATCACCTAAGAGCAAGTTCTTATATAAGGTTTGCTGTTATGGGCCACCAGGGTGCGCTGCAATAGATATGTATCTCTAAAACGGCTGGGAGGATCTTGATGCGGTTTTTTGTGTTAAGCAGTTATCACCTAAGAGCAAGTTCTTATATAAGGTTTGCTGTTATGGGCCACCAGGGTGCGCTGCAATAGATATGTATCTCTAAAACGGCTGGGAGGATCTTGATGCGGTTTTTTGTGTTAAACAGTTATCACCTAAGAGCAAGTTCTTATATAAGGTTTGCTGTTATGGGCCACCAGGGTGCGCTGCAATAGATATGTATCTCTAAAACAGCTGGGAGGATCTTGATGCGGTTTTTTGTGTTAAGCAGTTATCACCTAAGAGCAAGTTCTTATATAAGGTTTGCTGTTATGGGCCACCAGGGTGCGCTGCAATAGATATGTATCTCTAAAACGGCTGGGAGGATCTTGATGCGGTTTTTTGTGTTAAGCAGTTATCACCTAAGAGCAAGTTCTTATATAAGGTTTGCTGTTATGGGCCACCAGGGTGCGCTGCAATAGATATGTATCTCTAAAACGGCTGGGAGGATCTTGATGCGGTTTTTTGTGTTAAGCAGTTATCACCTAAGAGCAAGTTCTTATATAAGGTTTGCTGTTATGGGCCACCAGGGTGCGCTGCAATAGATATGTTTCTCTAAAACGGCTGGGAGGATCTTGACGCGGTTTTTTGTGTTAAGCAGTTATCACCTAAGAGCAAGTTCTTATATAAGGTTTGCTGTTATGGGCCACCAGGGTGCGCTGCAATAGATATGTTTCTCTAAAACGGCTGGGAGGATCTTGATGCGGTTTTTTGTGTTAAACAGTTATCACCTAAGAGCAAGTTCTTATATAAGGTTTGCTGTTATTAACCACCAGGGTGCGCTGCAATAGATATGTATCTCTAAAACAGCTGGGAGGATCTTGATGCGGTTTTTTGTGTTAAGCAGTTATCACCTAAGAGCAAGTTCTTATATAAGGTTTGCTGTTATGGGCCACCAGGGTGCGCTGCAATAGATATGTATCTCTAAAACAGCTGGGAGGATCTTGATGCGGTTTTTTGTGTTAAGCAGTTATCACCTAAGAGCAAGTTCTTATATAAGGTTTGCTGTTATGGGCCACTAGGGTGCGCTGCAATAGATATGTATCTCTAAAACGGCTGGGAGGATCTTGATGCGGTTTTTTGTGTTAAGCAGTTATCACCTAAGAGCAAGTTCTTATATAAGGTTTGCTGTTATGGGCCACCAGGGTGCGCTGCAATAGATATGTATCTCTAAAACGGCTGGGAGGATCTTGATGCGGTTTTTTGTGTTAAGCAGTTATCACCTAAGAGCAAGTTCTTATATAAGGTTTGCTGTTACGGTCCACCAGGGTGCGCTGCAATAGATATGTACCTCTAAAACGACTGGGAGGATCTTGATGCGGTTTTTTGTGTTAAACAGTTATCACCTAAGAGCAAGTTCTTATATAAGGTTTGCTGTTATGGGCCACCAGGGTGCGCTGCAATAGATATGTATCTCTAAAACAGCTGGGAGGATCTTGATGCGGTTTTTTGTGTTAAGCAGTTATCACCTAAGAGCAAGTTCTTATATAAGGTTTGCTGTTATGGGCCACCAGGGTGCGCTGCAATAGATATGTTTCTCTAAAACGGCTGGGAGGATCTTGATGCGGTTTTTTGTGTTAAGCAGTTATCACCTAAGAGCAAGTTCTTATATAAGGTTTGCTGTTATGGGCCACCAGGGTGCGCTGCAATAGATATGTACCTCTAAAACGACTGGGAGGATCTTGATGCGGTTTTTTGTGTTAAGCAGTTATCACCTAAGAGCAAGTTCTTATATAAGGTTTGCTGTTATGGGCCACCAGGGTGCGCTGCAATAGATATGTATCTCTAAAACGGTTGGGAGGATCTTGATGCGGTTTTTTGTGTTAAGCAGTTATCACCTAAGAGCAAGTTCTTATATAAGGTTTGCTGTTACGGGCCACCAGGGTGCGCTGCAATAGATATGTACCTCTAAAACGACTGGGAGGATCTTGATGCGGTTTTTTGTGTTAAGCAGTTATCACCTAAGAGCAAGTTCTTATATAAGGTTTGCTGTTATGGGCCACCAGGGTGCGCTGCAATAGATATGTATCTCTAAAACGGTTGGGAGGATCTTGATGCGGTTTTTTGTGTTAAGCAGTTATCACCTAAGAGCAAGTTCTTATATAAGGTTTGCTGTTATGGGCCACCAGGGTGCGCTGCAGTATATATGTTTCTCTAAAACGGCTGGGAGGATCTTGATGCGGTTTTTTGCGTTATATAGATATCCCCTAAAAGTACATTCTTAGAGTAAATAAATATATTAACCAATCAATGCAAATACAAATTTTCGTGTGGGTAGTTATTGCATTCCACGTTAAAGTTGAAGCCAAGCGAAGCTTGGCCGTCCAGGTATTTATATTGTATTCATATTTAATCATTGTGTGTTTTGTATCAAAAGAAAATTTAAAAATCTCGATTTTAACAAAAAATATTGAGAGAAGCTCGTTTGCCCGATTTTATTTATTATATGTTTATATATTTCACGTATCTCGGAAACGATTCTAACGATTTAGATGAAATTTTGTATTTAGATAGGTATTATCTCAATACATGTTCCTAAATAAGTTTTATGATTCCTACCCACCAGGAGGCGCTGCAGTAGATGTGTATCTTCGAAACGACTGAACAAATTTTGATAGTTTTTTGTATTACATAGGCATAGATAATTAAATTAGTTACCAGGGGACACTCCAATAGATACGTGTCTCTAAAACAACTAGGAGGATCTTGCCGCGGTTTTTTGTGTTACATAAGTATCACCTAAAATTAAGAGCAAGTTTAAGTGTGCAAGCACGATTACATAAAAGAATAAATATTATTATAACGTGTATTTCTCATTTCTCTACTAGTCCCTGAGGTATCTCTACATTAGCAACTTTTTTTAATTAAGAAAATAAATTGTGGGCGTCTTCTGACGTAGTTTATATCTTCGAAAAAAATATTTAAAATTAAGAGTGCCGAAAAGCTTGTTCAAGAAAAATTCGTTGTAACTTTTTTTCGTTAGTACGAGACAACTTAACAGCCTTTTTGCGAATGCAAAGAACTTACATCGAACTACGAATCGAACGTAAACCAAAATGGTGGGTATGAAGGTGCATGCACGGGGATCCGTGAGTGGTCGTCGTCAGCAGTTTTGCGTACAAACCCATAACTTATACACTAGTAAACTATTGTTTAGGTGATTGGACGGAACGACTGAATAGGTACCTTTTTGGTAATGGAACCTGCTGTCATTAAAGTTTCGTTGTGGAGGGAACACACAAAAAACAAATTAATTTATGGATGTATCTGAAATTTATTATTTGTATCATATTAAATACATTTCTATAATGCACTGCATGCCTGGTTTTGCATTCTTGGTTACACATCAAAACCGAAAAGTTACAGATTATATTCAGTATAAAAAGTATCCGAAATTGTAAATGATACAAAAACCAATTGAATTATCATAATTTATTTGTTTGCCACCAAAGTAGGTCATCCCGTACAATACAAGTGCGGTAGCGCTTCACCCAGTCCTCCATAGATTTTTTTAGAAAATCCCGTTTAGCCGTTTGGGAGATTAACACGGCAAAACATACAGACATTTATTTGTATATATGTATACATGGATGTACATAGATATACCGCGTTAAGATAATAAAAATGTGAGCAAAAAATATATGTCGCAGACCAAATATAGGACAGTGGATGTTTTGGAAAATTCACGGTGTAATAGAATTTTGTGTGACCCATACCCATACACGAAATTCGTACTGGAAAACAAAACGATGATTCTATGATAAAATAACATTTCATACTTCATACGCAATTTAACAAAATACTTATAACAATGATTATAACGTATAGTCTGTAAATCACTGAGTCTGACAATTTTCAGACGTTTTCAATCGTTTCGAAATATTTACTATGCTATCTAAAAATGTACACTTCAAATTAGTGACTGAATATTCAAGAGCCGTCCGAATTAAATTACAAAAATGTCAGTGTAAAATGTAATAAAAATGGCCGTGGGTAACTCCGTTAGGGCCCGGCTAAGTGAGTTAGGTCGGCGGTCGGGCTGACAATGCCGAGCTTACGGCGCGCTTTTACACTGATCTATTTTAACCGGTTTGTAAAATGGCTAGACGACTACGCTGATTACGATTATTTTCTATATTTATATCTAGCTTGGTTCACTCTTTCATTCAGTGTCGTGGTAGCCCAGAGCGCAACGAACCTGTCTCAAATTTATAAGGCCCCATAGGGCCATGGTTTGAATCCGGGCGTGTACCAATGAGTTTTTCTGACTTAAGTACACAATATCACTGACACCGTGCTTCGGAGGGCATGTTAAGCAGTCGGTCCCGGACGCTGTCAATAGATGGCGGTCGTTACAGTTCCCAACCCACAGTGGAGCAGCGTGGTGGACTTAAGCTCCAAGCCCCCTCCTCACCCTGGGGGAGGCCTAAGCCCCTGCAGTGGGGTAAAAATGGGCTGATGATGATGATGATTGGTTCACTCTGGATAGGTTCGGTAATAATATGATGTACCAGGGGGCGCTGCCGTAGATCTGTTTTTTTTAAATAGCTAGGCTAGATTATGGGCTATCAGGGAGTGTTGAAGTAAATATGTTTCTTTAAAAACGGCTGGGCTGATTTTGATGTGAGTTTTTGCATTAAACAGGTATTACTTCCAAACAGGTTCTTACATTAGTTTGCTATTATAACACGGCAAAAAGAGATACAGTAGATGTTTCTTCAAAATGGCCTTTTTATATTTACCAACTTTGTATCTTTGGACACATAACCTACTTACTGGTTTTCAACAAATTAAACAATTGCCCCGGAAAAAAAAACGTTAAGAAAAAAATGTTTGTAAAGTGGCCTGGAGAGTTTCAGAATTTTCTAGAAAGTCCCACAATGTCCTGGAACGTTGTGTCCCAATAGCGGTTTAGGCGGGTGAAGCCGCTGGGAAAAAGATTATTAAAAGTGACATAATAGTGAGTAATAGGAACTGAGACGTGGTCTTTTACTGTGGTTCTCATAAGTAAGCCTAAGGTTACCGTTGTAATCTCTCGACGTAATCACTCAAAGAGCAATGGACAGGGCAACGCTCGAATGTCTCTGCGAGATCGAATCATAAATGAGGAGATCCGTAGACGAACGAAAGTCCCGACATAGCCCAGCGTATCAGCACGTTGAAGTGGCGGTGGCAAGTCACATAGCACTCAGAACTGATAGCCGATGGGGCCGAAAAGTTCTGGAGTGGAAACCTGACCTGATGGCAAGCTGACCTTGTAAAGGCGGCGGGAGGACGCAAGACGCAGACCGCTATCAGCAGGTCTTATTGGAAATCAATGGGGAGGCCTATGTCCAGCAGCGGACTTCCTATGGCTGAGATGATGATGCAGATTAATAGTGACGATGCTGTAAAAGATGGTAGCTATGTATAATAGAAGGTTTTATTTAAATAAAACCAGAACTAAATATACTTATTAATATGTAGTAATGTAGTGTTTGTATTGTGCAGCATGGACCGAATCTCTGTTGGCTCTTCCGCGGCGGTGGCTGGGCGCCGGACAACACGAAGAAGACGACCCCCGGGTATGTTATCTTAATTAAATATGCAGGGTTGGTGCTAATTCGACCCACTTTTAAAGGGTTGTAGTATTAGATATAATTATACGAGAATACCAAACTAAACGATTTCAGAGATATAAGAAGCTTTTTTAAATATGATATGCAATTAAAAAATTCTAAAATCGAGGCTTTCAATGAAACTTTATCGTTTGGTTCATTTAGTTTACATATCAATACTTGAGTATCTAGTTATTTATTTTAGTTTCATAATTTTTTTAAAGATAATCGACATTTTCGAAAGCATGTTTTCTTAAAAATGCACTGCAGATTATCAGAAACATCTATGTATTTCTAATTATACAAAAACGTACAAAAACTACGTATAGAAAAAATGTGATAAATGGCAACTAGAAGAGTTTCGAAAATGGGATTTATGTAAAGAAATACGTTTATTCATTTCTATTAAAGAATAAATTTGTTATAAGTAGCAAAATAATACTAGGAATAGCCACAAACTAAAAACATTGAGTCCGCGCCATCAAAGAGTCCCATGACTACGGCGCTGTCTGCGCATTGCATAAACTCTTTCACCTTGAGAATTATGTTTCAGGTCGCACTTCGTAGGACTTAAGGCATTTTAAACCACTTTTTAAACATTTATAGACAAAGACAATAAAATTCTTATTCGTTGAAATTCTCATACGCTCACACAGACAATGAACCACTTTAAATATAGTTCATTTTTATGGCGCGGGGTTACTTTTTTGGTGGTTGGTCTCAAACAAACATCATGAATGGATATCATTTAAAGATTTATAGTATTTTTTTTAAAAGTTTTTTCTTTTATCGTTCTACAACATAAAATCCACTGTTCAATCGTTGTTCATGTCCAGAGTGTGCAGCTACCCAAGTTGCCAGTGCCACCGCTGCAGGCCACTCTCGACGCATACTTAGAATTTGCGTCTGCAGTGGTAGCTCCTTTGAAGTTGGAACGTACCAGAGCTTTGGTCAAAGCTTTTGCTGCTCCGGATGGACCAGGCCCGCAACTGCAAACCGTACTCGAAGAGCGTCGGGAAAGGATGGATAACTGGGTAAATATCCAGACTATTGGCTGAATAGTCAAAGACAACACCTTCACAACCAATGGTCTCAGGTTTGATCTCCGCCTGGGACTACATTTATTTGCATGAACTTATTTTAAATTAATTTAGTATAGAATATCTATAGGTATCTTCCACAGCCAGTAATTATAATATTTCGGTCTTACCGTTCGACCACCTAAACACCAGTGAACTGGTGTATACTTTGCCGATTCGTTGGCAAGACAGAGTTGATGACCGTTCGCCGCCGACATCCTCCGCTTGTGTCCACGTGTGATATCAATCATTTCGTAGCTTGCTTGAGAACGGATTGATCGATTAAGACCCGCGATATGGTGTTTGAAAGGGTTCATCGAGACTTAGATCTGATTAGATTTTGAAATCAATCGGTCGAGCTGTTTCAAAAATGTTCAGAAAATATAAATTTAAAAAAATTTAACGTTTTTTTTTTAAATAACTTTAAGATTTTCTAACTGATCTACTTGAAACCTTATATACATTTTTTGTACATAAAAATTGCGTCGAGTGCCGAAAAAAAAATCAAAATCGAACGACGCGCTCATAAGATATCGCAGTTCACAAATTTCCGAAAACGTGTTTTTTAACATAACTTTGAGATTTTACGACCAATAGATTTTTGATTTTACACAAAAGTTTTGTGCTTACAAAATTGCATAGAATGCCGTAAACTGCATTAAAATGAAACGAAGCGTTCAAAAGATATCGCAGTTCAAATATTTCCAAAATAACATTTTCTTTGATATGTCCCAGGTTTCTGAGCTTGAAGAACTCTAAATGTAAAGAAATTTTGTTTTTGTTTTTTGAGAGCTCCGAAAATGAATATTATGAGCTCGAAGAGCTCAAAAACCACGAATATCGATATTTTGAGTTCGAAGAGCTATTTAGCTTTATAATTTTCTAGCGCTTTGAACTCGAAAATAGCGGGAAGTTTCAGGGATGACCTGCAGGGTCAACCGATTTTTTCCTCTTCGTATTCCTCGTCTTTTATTATGGCAATCATTCATTGCTCGACTGATGTAGAACACTATTCTCAGGGTGTGACAAATAAACCAAAAGTTTCATTATATTGGATCGCTCGTCGAGTCAATAATAATAATAATAATAATAATAATTCAGGTGACGGAATGGTGGCTGGACGATATGTACCTGAAGGTACGGCTGCCTTTACCCATCAACTCCAGCCCTGGCATGGTTTTTCCGCGCCGGCACTTCGCCAAAATGGAAGAGGTGGCCGATCTGGGGGCGCTCTTCATCGACGACCTGCTGGACTACAAGGAGATGCTTGACAGGTTTGATTCAAGTCATGGATCTAATTTATTATCTAGAAGCCGAATCTAGGTAAAATACAATATCACAAAACCCTCTGTGTACACAAAAGCAAGTTCTATTAAAATTTTGTTAGATAGCTTTCCGAATTAAATTTATAATAATCAGTTACTAAACTATGTAGCGTGAGTAACTAATAAACTATGTAGTGGATAAACTATTTATACTCTCTTCATGCGGTTTGTCTGTCCTTTATCCAAGTCGTAAGAAAGCAACGAAAGGACGTGATTTCTTGCATGACGTAATTTAACATATTACATAATATCAATGAGAAAATCTCTGAGAATGTCTCTGACGTGGTCTGATGTTTGTTACATTTCGCGGCTAAACAGTGGTAACAGTTTTTCATCTACATGATAACATGCAACTTTATCGGTAGATCTCCACTCATAAATGTACGCAATTATAAATAATATTGTGATTAAAATTTTGCTCATTGTTTATTATTGTTAGTTGCTTGCATGTTTATGATGTTTCAAGTGTACCAAAAATAAAAATAACTTGATCACAAGAATTCCAACAGAAGTGAAACTTCACAGAAAGTTTTAATAACAAAGGAGATGCTTTGAGGTCGTGTGTTAATACGTATGTTTTTTTTTGGAAAAAAATAATAATACATGTTTATGTGATCGATCGGGAGAAAGCTTCTTTCAATTTTGTACGTGTGAAGTTGTAATTGTACTGCTTTGATTTTACTTTTTATGCCTGGCTAGCTTTAATACCATTCAAAAACAATGTAAATATTATATCTATGTCACATAATCATAAAACAATTAAAATTTAAACGTAAGTAGGTACCGTCATTTTAATTTTTTTTTAATTTTGAAAGTAATAAGGTAGGATATTTTAAAATTTTTATACTTAATAAATATACCACATATGCAACAAAAAAAAAGATGTGGCGTTCTGGGATCTGATAACAATGACAAAGTGATAATTTGATATGAGATCAATAAAATTTCATAATTTATTTATTAAATGATTAAATATTATAAAAAATAATCTAGTTCTATGTCAGTTTTATTATAGAAATAACAATATTACGTTTTTAATAACTTCCAATTTTGTGATCAACTAGAAAAAAAATATATATTCAAAAAGATAGTATTGTACTATCGTGTAATTTTAGCAATAAAAATGTTAGTAGATTAGTTTCAAATTAGTTTAATTAGATTCAAATGTTTTCCAGGTATGCAAAAATGTGCAAATCATATAAATTTTCAACAGAAGGCTCATGTGTTAATCCAAGTTTTTCCCCCACAGAGGTGAACTTCCACTTGAAAAAGCCACTAGTCGAGAAAAAGGTCAGCCGCTGTGCATGGAGCAATTCTACCGGCTGTTAGGGGTGTGTCGTATACCGGAGGTGGACAAAGATCGTTTGGAGTTACCACCAATCAGTGACGAACCCGTCGAATCCCTGGAGGAGCTGATAGTCGTCGCCTGCAGGAACTACGTGAGTAACTGTTATGACGCTGGGCTCTGGGTGAAGTAAATCTATGGCAAGTTCTTTACACATTTAATTCGCTACGCAAATTTTTATTTAAATGTTTACACACAAACATGTCATTGACAGACAAAATTAATTGATTAAGTACCGGTTCTGAAAACTAGAAACAACAGTTCTCATCTAACTGATACCTCGTTTGCGTCACCACAAAGACGAATTCAAAAAGTGCTGGTTCCTCTCAGAAGAATACGCAAGAAACAGAGGGACTCACTATTAAAAAACTTATAAACCATTGTTTTAATACGAAGTGCTTAAAAATTCATATTATTGAAACAAAGCGATAGGCGAGGGGTATACACCCATGGATTTTTATCATCTAAGTAGTTCGATATTCTATAATAAACTGTTCCATTAAGCTGTCGTTTTATTGTAGTTTTAAATTTGTTAAAGCTTGTAAGTCTAAATTAGCCAGTTTTAGTTTTCTGCCGTATATTCTGGACCCATATTAGAGATGGGGAAATGTTGGTGGTCATCATTGTTATTGCTATGACAAGAATTTATAGAATTATTGACTTAATGACCAGTGGATAAAAATATCACATCGTCCAATCGTTCTGATCGAATATTTCATGTATCACATGGCGCGGGCCATGATACCATCTATAAAAAAAGGTATGTCAGGCAACATCGTTTCGCGACAACTATATTTTTATATATAAAAAGTCGCAGTCAAGTTATATTGTTTTAAGCTGCAGTTTCTGCAGGGACCGTCATACTTACTCATACATACATACATACATACTCAGGGTAGAGTACTCGCTTTGCTTACAGTTACACCATATATGTAACGGCAACTGAGACGTAGCGTCCCTCCGCCCAGTCTCTTAACTACATCATCGTGCTTGGCTTACGTCAAAATTCATTTATTCGAAATTAAATTCTCTACAACCTTCGTACTTGCTCGTCGAACTTCAGTGCCGATCTGGGACCCGGCTGGCACCAAACTTGTTTAACTCGCGCTAACTTTCTTATAATTTATATGCATCATGGATTCTATTTAATGTTAGTGCAAACTCTGTAGTTTAAATTTTATACGTCGAGTCGTGAATACATACTGCGACGAGTTTAGAATTTGGCCACCGTCGTTCGGGTACTTTACATTTTCCAAGAAAGTGAAATTATTCAAAAAAAAAACGAATAGTTCCGTACCATCATCCAATATAGAAAAACACGTGTCTTGTATGGGGACCTTATTAATTTTTAACTTTATTTTATTTGTATTATTTGTTGACGTTTTTATAACGACCAATGTCATACACGCTCTGCGAAAATTTAAAGTGTCTATCTGTTACGGTGCAGACGAAACAGCTGTGATACAGCCCCATGACAGACGGACGGACGGACAGCGGAGCCTTGTGTTCCAATGTTCCCGTTGGTACCCTTTGGGTACGAAGCCTTACAAACACGACCTTATATAAAAATTACTCTGACATACTGACTTAGAACAAAATAATATTAGCGCAATGTCAAGCGTAATTTTTTCTTAACATAATTAAAGTTTATTCCTGCTATGATTTTATCTTCCTCATTCTTTTTATCAATTTCTTCGCTCCTTTGCCCTTTTAAAACTAAATTGGGAACCTCTTTATATTGCGTTAATTTTTTAGTACCTAACCTTAATACTATTTTAAAATAATATTATTTTGCGATTTTGGTCCGAGCTCTTTTCCAAAAAGACCCAAGAGTCATGGAGCGACTTGTTTCACTAGCAGTAACTAAGTTTAAATAAAATGAATTTTGGTACTATGCAGAAATAAAAAATGGAAATTTTTTTTTATTTTTTCATAATATTATTTGGCCGAACATATAAAAATGCAACTTGTGTAAGATATGAAGTTTCAGATTACCTCAATACTTTTTATTAAAGTAGTGAGTAAATTGAGCCGGGTTTGCAGTTGTACCCGATCCCGGTGAAGGCAGCAGACCGCGGACGGCTCAGTCCTGGCGAAATCCAAGCGCAGCTGCTACATGTGCTAGTGGAAGCTGCAGGTGCACCTGCCGCCCCTAAAGTTGGCCTCCTCACCGCCATGAACAGGGATGAATGGGCGCGCGCCAGGGAACAACTTCTCAAAGGTAAGTAACGAGCAATGAAACTTCAAGCTTACAAACAAACTTATTCCAAGTTATATATAAGCAATTATATATAAGCATTATGCTTGTATTATGGGGTACTAGACAACTGGTATACAGACTTAAATATCCTTTTTTTAAATAATATATATATAAATACTTTTTTCATACCTACACACGGAACAAATAGACATGTTCATGCATACAAATATTTGTCCCGAGCGGGAATCGAACCCGCAATCCTCGACTTCGCAGTTAGGGGCCATAACCACTCGGTCGAGTATTTGGCTTTATAGTTGGAAATTAAGATATACGTGTTTCAAGGTTTATGGAAATTTAACCCTTAAAGGGTAAAATATATAGGAGATAAAAGCTTGTACGGGAATCCCGGCGTATGGAAATTGGTATTTAGCCATATTGTTGGAAATTGAAAAAGACTCGTTTTAGTGTTTATAAAATTAGTGAAATAACTCTAATACTAATACACAAGTGTAATAATCGATGCGAGTGAAGCCACGGGCGGTCGCTAGTAATGGCAAATAGCGCTTTTTGTTGGTTTTAGCAGTTTTTCATCGATTATATTGAATTTTTTGTCACTTCTTTCGAAAACAGTGTAGGTGTTAAACTTTTATTTGTTCCCAAAAAATGACTTTTTCAGTTCTGAAGAACTTGACAATCGCTTCAACAGTGTTAAATGTAACGCGTATTTTACGATACCTACCAAATTACGATTTACACGATAAGGTTCATTGTCTTGCAGACGAGAACAACCGCACCAACTTGGAGCTTATATCGCGCGCTTTATGCCTACTGTGCCTGGACGAAGAAGGCGGCGCTGAAGGTCAGGATGCTGACACGGCTGCCCTGCTACGCAGCATGCATGGCGCCGGCTCCAAGTATCACTCCGCTAACCGCTGGTTCGACAAAACTGTACAGGTGACGTAACATTTATTAACTTGTTTTCTGAAGGGACACTCTAGTGCAGGAGTAAAATTTATAGAGAAAAGGGAATAATAACATAGGTTTGTAGAATTTTGGCAAATTATTGGTAATTCATTTGGCAAAATAATTTAAAAAATAAATATGTAAATAATTTTTTTACATATTTTTCCTATGAATGTTGCATTCTATTTATTTTATACAGCCATCATCATACATATTATTACATCCAGTTGACAAATCCCAAGGTAAATCTGTAATTGCAGTTGATAATATCGAGCGACGGTACGGTGGGCATGTGCTACGAACACAGCGCGGCAGAAGGCGTCGCCGTGGTGCGTCTGGCGGAACGGGCCTTGGCGCGGGCTGAGGTGGCGCCAAGACCTGCTCCACCACCGGCCCTGTTGCCTGCTCCGGTACCCATGAGATGGGCTCTCAACAAAGGTCTGGAGTCCACCATCGACCAAGCTGCTGCTGATTTGGATCGGTGCGTATTTTGATTTTATCGTGGTTTACACTACAGAATTGATGAATTTATAAATAAATGGGTCCGTTATAATGAGATAGGTTTGTCAGTTCGTCTGTAAAAAGAGTGTTTTTTATCATCCGCAGAGCGTAGTAACCCCGTGCGTCTCAAACATTAGGTATATCATGTATATCGTTTAGTTTGTTTTGTTGATACTGAACAAATCAAAATAGATTTGAAATGTCATTTATCTGAGTCAAGTTGTGCCTATTGCACAATGTCTTCACTTCGCAAATTCTAAAGTGGAGCTTCTATGTCACTGTGAGTTTAAATTCAAGGCCTGAATAACCAGAAAGTCTGAATTTTCATTTAATAATAATAATAATACCTTGAACATGCCGCACAGCGCCATCTAATCCCAAAGTTAGCAAGTATTATGCTTGTACTATGGGGCACTTAACAACTTACATATATACTTAAATATTCTTTATAATATATACACATGTACACACGGACACGGAACAAATAGACATGTTCATACACGCAAATGTTTGTGCCTGGCGGGAATCGAACCCGCGATCCTTTATTTTACCATTACTTGTGAACCTATCCAAAGAAAACCGACAACGTTCATTTCCATACAAATGTGTCAACATCACATTTCAAGCCTACTTTAAATTCAATGGTTGCAATAATCGAGGGAAAAACTCCATTAAAGCGCTTACTTGGAGCTTTTTGGGCTTTCTTTAGGTCTATATTAGGTGTTACATACTTGTAAATAGTTGCATCTATGTATACTTATCTAGCTTCGTAGGTATTTTTACATTTTAAGTACTATTTTAAATTCATTAGTCATATGTAGGTATTTTTATTTAGGGATTACCATTTTACGTAAGTATAAAGTATTGACCAATAAATATTACTTAATAATAATAAACTTTGTATTTTTGTGATTTTAATTGTATCGGAGACAGTGTCGGTATGGTAACATGTGATTTGGTGTGGTATGGCAGCCAAATAGCGGACTTGGACTGCGTGGTGTATACGTATCGTGGCTACGGACGAGACTTCATGAAGGCCTGTCGCACCAGCCCTGACGCGTACATACAGCTCGCAATGCAGTACGCCTATTACAAGTCAGTTATTTGTACATACAATATCGTTTATAAATCAGTTACAAATTGTAGAACATGTTACGCTAATAATAGTTTCTTGAGGCGTGTTTGCCGGTTGTATAACAATCAATTACGTGATATTGATATTTTCAACTGCACCTTAATTAATGTAAACAAACTGGTCTTGACTGTTTTGTCGGAAGGGAATAGCAGTCAGCAGTAACAGTTTAATTTGTATTACACCATTTTATTGTATTTAGGTTATACGTGTGATGTTACCGTAAATTTTTGTTGGATGCACTTTTATTTCTATTTTTTACATAACCTATTTTATGTAGTAAGGTATGAGGTTCTAGGTCTATGAGAAATTAAATGTTTATTATGTGAGTTAAGTAAAAGACTGTTTGCCTCTAATAAATTAAAAAAAAAAATTAAAAAAATCACTCACCAACAGATTCATTTAAAATACACCTTTAATCCTAACGTTATTCCAATCGGACACTACGTTTGTATAGTGAAAACTTAAAAACACAGAAAATTGTTATCTAATTGTATGTTGTTTATTTTTGATCGTAGTTTCTGCGAGCAAATCATTGATAGGAAAGTGTAGATGATCGTTTAAGTAATCAATCAATCCCCCTATTCGTTCTGTGACCCTGTGTCATTGGATTTCACAAGATCGTATCTAACGTGTCAAAAATATGAGCATCTATAATTTTTAGTTGTCTATTAAATACAGGTACTTTACCAATTGATTATTAATGAGTAAATAATTAACGTTATATTACGACAGAGTTCAGTTCATTGAATTTTAAGGAAACTTCTTTGCATTTTATTTCACTAAAGAACAAATCATTCACGAAATAAAACCTTCAATCTCAACGTAGAATCCGTACATCACTTTGTAACTGACTGAAAAATTCGGTCTCTACTGGTCTCTACACATGAATTTAATTGCTGTCATTCGACTGTCATTTCAATCTAATCCATCTGACAGACCACAAACTAGTGTCGATGATCAACGTCGATGATTTGCGAATAAACACATGATTACTATACAAACTTTGATTGGAAAGAGTCGGCATCAAAAAACGTAGATCAAAATATCACCTAACAGTTCGGTTGTAATTCACAGACGCAGATACGATTTGTACATGGTTAGTAGGTGTTGCGATACTAGCGAGAGTATGTGGTATGTTAGGTCACACGCCAATGGCGTATTCAAGGGTGGGGGGACCGTGCCCCCTCCCCCCTTCTCCAAACACAACGACACAAATTCAGTTAAAAACATTCTCCAAGAAGATCAATGCTGTAACTAGAAAATTATACATTTCCATTTAATACTCAGTAAAACAGTAAAATAGTACATTATCCGTATTTTACGTAACAAGAATTATTTAAACATGCATTTTTAGGGTTACGGGCTCCCTACTGATTTCGAGATCTGAAAATCCAAAAACGCTATTTTTCAGGTCAAATTTCTCAATTACCATCACGATATTCGATATTTTTTTAATGCACAGTCATACATGACCTATTTATCTAGTAAATCTACAAAATTTAATTTAGATTTCCTACAACATGATATAAATAGATTAAAAATAAATTCAAACATACGTTTTTGAGTAAGCACGATAGAACAGATTTTTCAGGGTTTTTTTTAGCGAATTGGTAGCGAAAATCAATCACAAAAATCATATGAATATTATATAGTATATTTCTAAGTGTATAAAAAAATTTCTTAAAATTTATTTAATTAGTACTGTAAAAAAATGTGTTCCATGCTGAATAAACACAAAAAAGTCGTTCGCAAAATCGTCGTCTACGCGTTACAATTTAATGAAAATAACATGAAAGTTTATAAAAATTAAAATTTTGAAGTGTTTTTTCCCAAATTATATTTTTATATTTTATTTGTGTTTGCAAATTTGTTTGTAATAAAATTTCGAAAATTACCTATGAAACTATGTACGTGAACCCTCGCAGTGTCCAATCGGGCTCGAAGGCCTTGGCCGAAGGCGAAGACTTCACTAGGCAAATTGAACATATTAGTCTCAGTAAAATTTTGCAACACATTTTATATCTATGCATTTTTTTCTCATTGTGAATATTTCCCGTTTCCTGCGGGAATGAAAACGACTTTATTTTCCTGTAAACTATGAGTGAGGCAACATATTCCGGATTTATTGATTTAATTTTAGGCTTAGTAGTTTCTGAGATGAAGGGAGCAATGGGAGATTATCATTTATTTTTTAACATAATTAGGGGGATAATTAATTTTCTTTAATATCTTTGAAACCCTGAATATTATTATTATTATTAAATTAAATTATAAATAATTAAAATTATAAATGAAATATGCTTGTACTTTTTATAATAAACACTTTCATTTGACATGCCTAGACCCTTTTTTACCGAAACGCGTGGAGGTATCAAGTTGAAATTAGTATCAAATACTGTGCTTTTATAAACTAATTGTATCGGATGTCTTTATGAATTGACGAAAATTTCCGAGCTTCCATATTAACATCGTAGAACGTACCTTGCATGTATAGCACTAATATAGGTTTTTAAGTTCATTGAAAAATATGCCCCCCCCCCAAGCTTGAATCCTGGATATGCCACTGCCACGCGCACAATTATGTAAAAGTTGGCCTGTCATTTCGTTTATATTGTATTGCGAGGGCCAATCCAGACATTATATAATCAAAATGTACAAATTAACAAAACACTGTGCCAACAGGCTCTACGGACAGTTGACGTCAACATACGAGTCGGCGTCGCTGCGTCGGTTCCGAGGCGGTCGCGTGGACAACATCAGGTCAGCGCATGGAGCCGCTCGTGCCTGGGCAGCAGCCATGTGTGCAGATCAGTCTCCTCAAACGCACACAGTTCCCAACGACCACAAGAAGGTCTCCTTCAACCTATACGGCGTCAGTGGCTAATTTACCTCATTTTTGTAGTGGAACTATAAGCTGTTACGTCAAGCCGATGCAACAGCAGCTTTGTAAAAACCGCTTCAGTAGTAGCAAATGAGTAGCAATAATGATTGTCAAGTGAAAACTTAATACATAAGTGAATTTCCCAAATGCCACTTTTTTGTCTGCGGTGAAATTCATATTTTAAAACAAGAATATTGAATTGAATTATTTTTTTCAGTAGAATAGGTAGTTATTGGGTTGTGCCAATAATATCATTAGACCAAGACTATATTTAAAGGTAGAAATAAATACACAATCTCGGAATTTTGTCATATCGGTGCTCCCCTACTTCATCTTTTTTTTTTTAGACAAAAAGGTTTATACGCCAAAAATAAAGGTAAATTAAGTTTACAACCTATTCATTTTTAAAGAATATTAGTTTTATTATTAAAAAATAACGTATTTTATTCCGACTCCGAATGCGTTCCCACCCCTAATTTTGTATTACGTTAGTAACATGCTAAACACAGTCTGGACGAACACATGTCACATCGCTGCGTATTCCCGCCAATAACATAAATACGCCATTGAAGTGGCTCCCGGCCAATTTTTTTATAATATCGGTGGTTGCTATCACTAGTCTTATGAATAGTTTTATTATGGTTGTTTGCTATATATGTCGTAGGATGATTTAATAATTCGAATTTTTCCGAAAACCCTAGGTATATTGCAAAAACACGGATAATTAGACAGTGGCGAAAACGTTTGCAAATCTTACTGAAAAAAGATAGGGTTTTGCAAAAACGCGAGTCGCTCTAGTAACGTTGAATTTCCTTAACTCTGATTGGCTAGATTTTTTGCTTACTGACCAAATCTTATTCTGACTGGTTCCTAGTTTTACCCTGTGACCTTTGAAGTATTAGATCATTGAGTTATGAAGGGTTAGAAATAACAATATCAATTTATAGAAACTTTTCCACACTTTTAACCACATTTAAAACAAAAGACTGCTCAGTTGCTCTCAAAAACATAAACAAAACAACGTGCGTCAATGATTGACATTTAAAACGTCAACCAATCAGAGGAGGTCTCGATTTGGGCGCTCCGACCGGCCAATCATCGTTCTTATTTCATAATAGCTAACGTTTCGTTTCGCAGTATTACGATAGCGACTAGTGCTTTTGTAAAAACCCTATCTTTTTCCAGTAAGATTGAGAAATGTTTTCACCATTGTCTAATTACCCGTGTTTTTGCAAAATCCCGCGAAAATTCGAATCATGAATTCATCCTGCGACATATACAAAGGTAGTTAGTGAATTAGTTTGATTGTTATTAAATTTATCCTAGTGATACTGCATTTGTTGCGATTTTTGAAAAAGTGTATTTTTTATCCCATCGCTGTCGGTGTTATCATATCGGTGAAATCGGCGGTCTTTTTTCCCACCGACGTGACATTTTTCACTGATATGATAAGAAAAACTGAATCGGTGTCTAATTTCTCATGTCGGTGTTTTAATTCATGGTTCGACGCACAGTTTTATCACATCGGTGGATTACTAAATCATATCGGTGTATCATTTTAGCATGTTGGTGAGCTTTTTTATTATGGCGGTGGTTCCCTAGTTATTTCGTTTGCTAATGTGGGAATAGTTAATATCGTGAAGAATAACTAAAAGCTAAAAAAATATAAATGAAAAAGTTCATCGATATGATAAGAAAAACCATTTGTTGAAATTCACTCACATACATAACAGTATGCTATCATATTCACTTTGATTGTGAGTTTTTTATCTCTAGTTGTAGTTAAGATTATGTCATTAATTTTTTGTGTCCGTTTTTCATCTGTTTCACTCGACCGCTTCAAAGATTCAAGAGTAAAGTAAATAAAATATTAATAATTTTAATTCTAACTTTAGATGAAAGAACTCGCCTTAGTATAAGTGTTCATAATATTCGAACTTAAAATCACTAACAAAAAGCGACTGCCTAAAGCGTTAACTCGCCAACCAAACACACAGGCGCGTCGAGTTCAAATCCCACATCTCGTTCCCAATTTTGTGTTTGTACCAATAACGTCATTCGAAATCACTAGATTCGTCATCATCAAATTTTCATCTTTCATCTTGTTTTCAATCTTCTTCACTTGACATTTGAACTTCGAAAATTCCTCGAAAAATATTGTGCGAGGTGTGGTTATAGAACTTTTCACTTCAATAATAAAAAAATATACGTTTTAAATGTCATTTCAGTACAAAACCATGGATTTTAAGTTTAAAAAGCTTAAACCAAGTTTAAAATTTCTCTAATTAAAATCTCCACAAAATTTTGTGTCCATGGTTACTACTACACAACACACTACATGCTTATTAGTATATACAAATAAATAATAAAAGCTTAGAACCAATTTATTTCACGATTACGAATATTTGGATCTCTCGAGTTTGTTAAACAAACACGTGGTCGAAAACCCGCTAAGCAATGTCCTTCGGTCTATCGATCCCACGGGACGATTTGTCCACTTGTAATTATATAATCGGGAAGGAGGCCGACGACCTCGTCCAACGCTTACCTACTCTAGCACTCGAAGCTTGGCTTGGTGACTTTTTTGTATACTTTAGATCGACGACGCTTTGATATTATAATAAAAAAGATGGAATTTTTATTCCTTCAGAAAATTCAGGAAATAAATCAGCCTAGTTTTAAGGATTCAGATTGGCTTTGAAGGAGAATGTTAACATTTTAACATTTGCAAGCTCCCTTAACCGTTCATTTTACGACAGAGCGCATTAAAATTTTTATATGAACTGCATTTGTCTTCTACTTTGAAGTACCGTGAAATTTTATGTAACCGTTTCACCAACCAACGCGACTTATAGACACACGTAGCAAGCTGTCTACACCACAGATTGACAAGCCAAGGCTAAGTTGGCCGTCCACACGTTGGCGTTTGCGTTGACCAATGCGTCGCACAGACCACGCAAGCATGAAAAGCTTATTGCATTTGTAAACTACGTCTTCACAATTTCAGTTTATATGAAATTGCAAGAAATGTTCATACTAAAATAATCGATATGGTATATAATAGGTGCCAATACTTTTTCATTTGTTTGTTTGTGACTTGTTCACGATCCAGAAACAACTGCTTAGGCTGAAAGAACAATGCTCATTGGACTTTATGCAATTGACTTAAGTTATTAATAACTTTAGACTGTAAGTTGCGTCAAATTGAATATAGATCATTGGAAATTCGTCTTTTTCTAAAATTATTAGCAAAATATGACATTTTGATGAAAATGGCGTTTATGAGATATATATTCAATATAGCGTCATCTTTATATGTTACACAGTTATAGTTCGCCTCAAATTTTATGGCGGATCGGAATACAACGCCATAAGCGTGCTTGCGTATACCACAGTCATATACCCATCGCTCCACTGCGTCCCGCTACACCTAAAACTGGTTACTGCGACGCGACTTGCGTCTATGTTCACATCCGTCATAAAGTTTGATTGGAACTGTACATTCGAATGTTTTTATTTCAAGCAATAAGTACATATTTTTCCGAAATGAATATAATAATAGCTTACAATTATTGTTTAAAATTGAATTATTAAGGTATATTCGAGACAGTTTTAGTGACAGTACCATCTGTTGGAAAGAATAATACCTAATTAGTTAATTTTTGATTATTTCGTCTTTAGATATTTGTTCAATTCCATCGCTGTTTTGCTACCTACTCCCCCCCCCCCAGTGTTTACAAAACACCGTTGAATATAAAACACAAATTAGAAACTATAATATTGCGTAATTTAGTTTTTGATAGATTTCTTTAAGACACAAGCTTTTATTTGTAAACAAATAATCAGTGTGGATCGATACTGGACTTTGTTCTTTTGCGACGGTCTTTTGGGTCCTTGTTTATTATAGAGTATGAATGTTCATAAAGAGAAAACCAAGGATACTGGATGATTCTAAGAATATGGTATGGTCATCACAGGAGCAGAAAAAACTGGAACTATTTGAAGAAGCAGTCCGCAAGCAGACAGCCATCATGGAGGCCAACATTCTGGGTCGCGGGATTGACAACCACCTGCTGGGGTTACGCGAGGCGGCGAGGGAAGCATCTGGGGGACAGCTGCCTGAGCTGTTCACCGACCCCACTTACCGGCAGATGATTGAGTTTAAACTTTCCACTAGCCAGGTTTGGAGAAGTCTAATATTTAGTTATAAACTTAGAACTTAAAAGTGAGCTGATTGGCTTAGTTCAGGTCTTGAGTGGACCTTTATAAATCTGGTACACTATAAGTAGAAAGTTAATCGCTAAACATAATACCTATAGGGGTGCTTTGGTAATGCTTATGTAAATTTTGGAGAACGAATGTAAGTATATGTCGTTTCACTCCGAAAGTCGCATTGACTTGAGTGTCATCATCTCATATTGCGCTTGTCAAATGTGTTGATATATTAAACGATTCAAATGTTTTAGCGCTTTCCAGAAAAATCCCCTCGAACATTGTACGTTATTTGTTTTTACCATACTTTCTGCAACAAAACTAGTGATGGAGAAGTATCATTGTCGAAATCTAAAATGTGTAGGTACGTAACATTACGTTCAGGAAGATTTTGTTGTGATAGCCCGAGCGTAGCGAATCTATTTCTGGTTTAGAAGGCCGTGCGGCCGTGATTCGAATCCGGATGTGTACCAATGAGTGTTTTCTAACTTAAGTACATAACTATCAATACTCCGTGCCTCGGTGAGTAAGTTAAGCCGTCGGTCCCGGATGCCATCAATATACGGCAATAGTTAAAATCCACCAAGCCACACTGGAGCAGCGTGGTGTATTAAGCTCCCCCACCATGGGGGAGACCTAAGCTCCTGCAGTGGGGCACAATGGGCTACACGGCGGTACCCAAAAAAAGCAGAACAGTGACATTGTAAAATATTTGTCTTTTGCTTTTATACATTTAAATTAGGGTTTTGGTAAAAAATCTTGATTAAATTGGAGTTGAACAATAAATAAAACTATCGTTTGTTGGATAATTTTGTTGCGCATCTTCTGGTGTTATTTATTTTTATACAAAATAACACTATGTAGAAATATTAAATTTGAAATAACAAAAGTTATTTTTATTCTCAATTTCGTATTTTATGTTTTTATTATTAGCACCTACTCGTCGCTTCTCCACGATCTATAAAATATGTATTTTATAAGTGTAATATCGAAAACGCTTGAAAACCGTTGAATTCAAGCCGTAAAATGAGACTAAATCAAAAACTGGCTTTAATGTGTCAAAGGTGGCGACCACAACAGACGGCACCTTCATGGGCTATGGCGCGGTCGTGCCTGATGGTTACGGTTGCAGTTATAATCCTAAACCGGACCATGTCATCTTCTGCATATCTTCGTTCCATTCATCCTCGGCTACCAGCACCGAAGCGTTCCGTCAGAGTCTGGTGGAAGCACTGGATACCATGCGTGCCATGTTTCAACATACCAGTAAGCCAGATAATGTGTAAAATGTATTCGATTATACCAAAAATTTAATGCATGTTGGATGAAAATATCGTTTTAAGCCACACTTTATTGTGTGTTTTCCGAGATATCACATGGATTCAATTTATGGTATGGCGTTGGGACTTTTTCAATTGATGTTCAAAATGAAAAGTCTATACGGAGTGTGAGTTCAGTGTGGGAATTTAAAATTGGTCTAAAAATACCAGTATTTATCAGGAGCCGTCCATAAATTATATCACAGGTTAAGGGTAGGGAGGGAATCTATCCACAATGTGTTACTGGATGTGACAAAGGTAGCTTTTGACGTCTTCATGTTCAAAAACTAAAAAAAATATTCACTTGCACGTAAAAACAAAAGTTATACGTAACATCTAAGTATAATTTTTCTTTTGAATAGGTTGGTATCCATAGAAAATATTGTTGACAAACTAATTGTTGATTTGAATTTGGAGGCAAATTGTGTGAGCTCACAACATAGAGCGAGGAGTTGCACAAACGTCACTACCTGTGACAAGGGGAAGAGGAGGGTCCAAAATACTATGAAATTTGTATGATGTAATTTATGGATGGCCCCTCATCTAGTTTGACTGTAGAAAGAAGAGGAAATTTGAAAAGAAATTATGTACTTAGGCTTTAGTAGGATAATTTTTGAGTACAGCTGCTGTGGCTTTATATTAGTCCAAAAATTTCGTCCACCGTGACATATTGAAAATTTACGTATTTTGACAGAATATTTATTAAAATTATGCTTTTATACTTCTATAAAATATCTTCGAATTTATGGAACGAAATTAATCACTAATGAGATATGCTTAAAATATAAAATTTTAACCTTTAATATGGACATTTTCCTGACAAAAAAGTACCATTCATTGAACATATCAAGGATGCTTTCAAAGCATATAAATTATATTAATATTTAGAATTTATTTATACAAATGAATTACGCACATATAAAAAAATTTAGACTTTAATGAAAATATAAACATATCATTGTTGCACTAAATTTAAGAAATATTGTTTTTATAGCTCTAAAAAATAGGACTATATAAATCAAAGTCGACATAAAAAAAATCGATATAATATAATGCCGCTTTCAGTCGCAGACAAAAAAAAATATTAGAATACACCAGTTGTCGATGTATATTAATTTATTTTATTTAATAATTTAACTGCTACCTATTCCACGTAATATAATGAAGAGTGTTTGAGTCAAAAAGTGGTATTATATTAATTTGATGAAGTGGAGGTAAAATGGTAGGGTGTTAATTACGTAATATATTCTTATTGAATGTTAATAACTGTAATATTTTAAAAATAAACATAGATATGTTTACTTACAATATATACGAGTTGAATTTTAATGTATATTTTATTCAAAGTTGTTGTACTAGCTTCGTTTGTTTAGCATTGAATGTATCTAAATATAAGTCATATAATTGTAGTTTAACTGTTACTTACCGCTTGTTTGTAACTGTTACTTAATGCTGTTTAGGAAGTAGGTACGATTCGGTGTCGTTACTATTCAAATAGTTATATTATGAAATATCTGGAAAGTTCACCCTTCTAGAAAAGTCGCCATAGAGTACTCTTGTCTCGCGTAAAACTCACACAAACGTATTTTATACTTTGATTATATAATGTCTGGATAGAGAGTCGACGTCTAAAAACGTAGATAAAAATATCACCTAACTGTTCGGTAATAATTCACGCACACAGAGACAGTTTGTACATGGTTAGTATAGCGTAGCGAGAATATGTGAAGTGACACACACGAGTGTATAAAAGTGAGCCTGTCATTTTAGTTGACATTGTTTTGCGAGGGCCCGTTCAGACATAATATATTCAAAGATATATCACTTTACAGTGTTAAACCAAATTTAACTGATTGTTTTTCAATGGATAAACAACGAGAGTGCGAACGAGTGTAGCATAGCTTGTGAATGAAGCTACGCTGAAGAATATATTGGTTCAAACATTTCTTCCTATAGGTAAGAGTATGTAGCGTATTTACGAACCTATGTATCTCACTTATGTGTTTGTTACAACAAAATCAATGTGTAGAATTATTAATTACACTAGAGAAATGCATTTATTAATGTTAGAATGAAAGGGCATACAACAAGCGTTGTAGTATTACCTGTGAGCATGAGTGGTAAAAGAAATTACTGTGATGTGTGATTGCTATTTGTATATTATTCGTTAATATCTTAATTACACGCCTACAAAGTATTTCATTTTTACAAAATTAGAATTCGTTGTCATTATTTAATAACTTTGATTATATAGGTACATATCTAGATGAAGTTTCGGCGTCAAAAACCTATATCACCCAACCGTTCGGTAATATTTGATGCACACAAGGACGGTTGGTACATGGTGATTATGGCGTAGCGGGAATATGTGGGCTTTTGAGTCACACATACAATCATATAAAATATGGCCCCGTTTTTCGTTGTCATTATATCGCGTGGACATATCTAGACATATATTCAAAGTTTAATTATTTACAATTAAATTTACTAATAAAAAACCAGTTGTGGACGTGTAAATGACGCGTGTTAAGAGAATCTAGTCAAATTAAAAGGTCGATTGAGTGTAATAAAAAAAGTAGACAAAGTAATATTAAAATGCACTACTTAGTATTTAAAATTTCTCGAAAAGAAAAATATGTCAATGCTGTGGTGATAAAATAATATTTAGGTTGTAAAAAAAATGTGTTAGCCGTAGAAACCTTTCTATTTTTATTTACTAAAATATTTTAAAATTATAAATTTTTTTATGTGTTAAATATGTGGATTTTGATCTCGGTATATTTTGGCATTTATTACGTATTATTTATATAATTTGTAAATTTTTTTTAATAAGTCGATTGTCATTTATTTAACTCTTGAACTATATGTTGTTATTTATTCATTTTTATAGTGATTTAGTCCCGCTTAGGGGTCGATATATCTAAATTGGTAGTAATAAGGGAACTTATACATATCACATGGATGACTTTCATGTCAGACATGACCAAGAATATCGAACACATATCAAAGAAACTTAATGTAACAAAACATATCATAGAGAATAAGTGTTATTTATAAACCTATTTACTACTTTAGGAAATACTTTATAATTGTTTACATTATTTACAATTTAAGACATCTATTTGTCAATAAATAAATTGTTTCTCCATAAGTCGATGTAATAGCGATGCAGTCGAAGTAAAAGTTTTTCCCTTGGAAAGCTTATGATCTATTGTATTAATTTTTAATCAAACGCAATTGTTCCTTTCCAAACGTAATTGTATTAGTAATAAGCAAATTTTATGCAATTTTCTTCTGAGAAATGAAAAATGGAACTCCTTTAGGTTTACTGTTTAACGTTGGACTTTCATGCGGTAGTCGAACGTTTCGCACGGAAGAACAACATTAAAGGGTAAACCTTCAGTCAATTTTTTAGCAATAAGAATTGCCGCGCGTACCTAAAGCTCTAGTCAGAATATGCGAAAGAATATTTTAAGTATTTATTTGTTAGTGCCATTTACACATATTTTATCATGTTTTTCTTGTTAAGCGACAATCGGTCCTTATTAATAGGGTTTTATTAATTATCTAAGAAATTAAAATATATTTATTCCATTAGTAATTAAGAGATAGTTTAATATATATTATGCACGGAGTGCTAAATATTGATGGGTGTGTCACCGAGATAGACAAAAGCTTAGTTTAGTATGTAACGCTCTAGAAAAGAACTTATTCACTGGGAGTGAAATATCTTGTAAAATTGGCGTATAACAAAGAATATTATCTAATCTATGTGAGAGTGCTTCAACTACACAGTAGTCCAGGTGGCAAATTCACATTTCAATCGGTAGGTATTGCTTTTATTTCGCTAATTTGCGAACGGGTTACTTAACGAGCAAAAACACAAGATTCGTAGGTTCAAAAATGCAAGACCCTATCAGTGCTGGCATTTTACCATTGAAAATGGTCATCAGATCCTGTGTCCTGTGAGACGTAAATTTGCCTATATCTTCGAGGATAACGGAGGGATTGGGGTCCTAAGGGTTTCAAAAGTTGTAGAATTTATCGGGACGCCTATATCGTAAATTTTTATAAAAATTTAAAAAATATCTGAAAAAATGGGGATTTTTGGGTGTCGTTTCTTATAAAAATATGAATATTTTCGATAGTATTTGAATTATCGAAAATTGGCCAAAAACGCATCTTAGGAACTAAATTGTCTAACGAATGGTTAAAACATTTTGGAAATCGGTTGATAATTGCAGCCTGTAGGTGGACCCTGAAAATTGACAAATTTTAAAACTTGTATTTATGGATATGGGTACGTGAGTTTTTATTTTTTCTGAAACTTCTAAAGTCATTTTCAACGCCTCTGCTGGTTGCGGGAACTGCAAAATCTGTGAATTTTTGACGATAAAAAGTCACTCGCTTATTACGACGGACTCTTATCGCTCACAAATTATTCGTGATTTTAGAAATCAGATCAAGGTTACTATTGAAATTAACGATGGTCGTTAGTTTGAGAACAAAATGTGAATTCGCCCCCAGGAATATATACGTTGTCGAACATGTTACGATCGTTGGAGATGTAATGAAACGTGTGGTGTAACTTGTCAACACGATTTCTTCCTTCGATATATCTGCTATGACAGAGCTCACGAGTAATTTTTAATACCCTTTAAAATGTTACGCAACATGTTACGTACAGTACGAGACAAACAACTTGAAGTATCAAGGTTATCTTTTTTTTTGCTAGGAACGCGACGAGCTGACAAAATTACGCGTTTTGTGACTGGCTATTAGACATGCTCGTGTTCACCTATCAGTCAATTTACTTGCACCTTGCCAGTTTGTATAGCCCAGAGAGGGTCATCTACAGGCGTGTTTTATGCCTACTGCTGAGTTCTCAAAGTTTTGTGTCTCGAATTGTATAGTACTTGATTGCTGCGTAACATGGCCTCCCTGTGAATACTTAGTGAAATAGGATCACGCTGTACCTGTGTCAGACATATCATTGTGCATACGTAGCGATAGCCATCGATGTTAGTGTGACTATATCGGTGTCAATTCAATGTTGCTCTCAAATAAAATATTTAAAATTCAATATTTTGTTTTACTGAATCCCGCAAGGGCGCATCCGCGGCTAGCGGTCGAGATAATAGTAATAATAATGCCTGGGACATCCAACACAGTGCCATCTAGTCCTAAAGTACACAAATATTATGCTTGTGTTATGGGGCATACTAGACAACTGATGTACATACTCAAATATCTTTTTTTTTAAATAATTAATGCATACCTTTTTACAACCAGAAACGGAACAAATAAACATGTTCATGCACGCAAATATTTGTCCCGCGCGGGAATCGAATCCGCGACCCTTGGCTCCGCAGTTAGGATCTCTAACCGCTCGGTCAATTGGTCATCATGTAACGTAACCCACTTAGCATGATGCACGCTTGTATTCTTCTTAATTTTATATTTAAAACACAAGACAATGTTTAGTTTGGGGGTGAGACGTTGTTGTATTATTATTATCGAAAAACATTTATTATTCTGCACCTAATCACTGAATGTGAAAATAAATATTAGTACCCAACATATACTTCCATTGATTCAAATATTTTTTTATATACTGCGCCGTTGAAGATACAGAGAGTGCCACAAGAATAGACATTCGAAAAACATCACTCTCCAGAGTCGGGTAATTAACTTGATATTCGTGTTGTTTTATGATTGCTCGCTGATGTTTGTAACTTCGTATCTACAACGCCAAAAGCTTTTGATAGATCTCTTTTAGAAATGGGACAAAAGCTGTGACGCAGATTTGTTACAGATGAGATATAATTAGTTTCATGATTTATTAATATTTAACGTAAAATTTACGTTTTATAGTGTATGAGATTATGGCAACAACCATAAAAGTTGCTGTCAAATTAGTTTACTCCGTGGCAACAACTCATATATACTTACTTAAAAAATGTAGTTACTAAAAAATAGATATCAGATAAATAGAAAATTAATCCTCAAGATTTCAAAAGGCAATTTTTTTTTTAAATTTATCCTTTACAAAATGACTTGTTAACTATGTGTTGTAAAAATATAGGAACCCAAGCAGTGCCAAATGTTCCGGTACACTGTGGGAAAAAGCGCTTCAAAGGAAAACTTTTATGGAAATCATATTAAATTGGATGATTATAATGAAAGAAACTTGTACACTGGTAAGTATTTGAGGTCTTAAAGTTTTTATTATTACCTTTAGGAAATTATCAATTTATGAAATACTGACTAGTAACTGACAAGCAAAATGACAAAATATAGGACCACTTCACAGTAGCGACATCTGCTTCCAGCTTTCAGTTTTTAACCCCATTGAAATCAGTGCAAAATTATAAGTAACAAACACAAAATTAACTTTTTTAATATTCTTTATTATATAATCTTAAAAATATATTTCTCTTTAACTAAACATACCATGAAAGTCTTAAAACATTTTTCATATACATGGAGAATAAAACATTTTTTTTAACAGTGCACATAATATATGTCTGGTCATAGAAATAAACGAAATATACAAGAAAAATACTTGTATCCATGGTCACCCTACTTGATGTGCATGCAGCTTTGAAACGATACTAATTTTCCTTTCGTACTTCATCGAGACAGTCAAAATGCAGAAAAGATTGAATCCGAATTCAAAGTACACAATATTTCTTAAAGTATTCGGTAAATAGAAAAATAACTAAAAAATAAACTTATCAAGTTAAAAAGTTCTATCACCGATATGGAATCATATAAAAATTTATGCGCAATGTTAAAAAATTCACCCCATGTGCATACACTTACAGATTGGTTTTAAAATTATATACAGAGATATAAAATCGTACATAAATCTTGGGACCACTTCTAAATATTTATCTATTTCATTTACTAATTTCAAAAAATATATCATATCCTTTTACTATTTATGTCTTTTCCTTTCATTCATATAGACATATTTAATCTTTACTTGAATAGAAATCTTAAATACAACAATAACAGCCAAAACGGCTGCTCCCGTTATTAACAAATAATGACATTGCATCATATGAAAATGTAAATAAAATGTAATATTCATTAATACCTGACCAATTATTTAATATTATATTCATTCCATTATACACTTTTATAAATTTTAAGTCATTATACTTTTATAATAATCATTAAGTATTCAATTACTAAAATAATTTTGTACTTAAATATGTATACCATAGCAAATAATGCCTTATTCCTTTTTTTTTTAACCTTTCAATTAACACCTTCTATATCAAGACCAAAGATTAAGATTAGACTGGAGGTCCAATTAAACACGATATATAAAAATAAATAGCATTGTTTTATAATCACGCCAAAGACGTGCCACGCGACGTCGCGCGATAGACCGAATTCGAACCCACGACGTCGCATACAAATGACGTATTAATAATGGCCTGAATGTGCAAGTTTCAATCATAGCTGTGGATTTCATTAAAATTGGCTGTAAAATCGATTCAATTACGACCTCATATTTAGGATTAGGTATATTACCGGGTCTCAAGGAGTAATTATTCCTTACCTATCCGTAGACATAGAACCTGCATGTGTTAAATAATGTAGCTAAATTTTTATTGAAAATAAATAAATAAATAAAAACTAAATAAACATATCGGTAGTTTATGAACATAAAACATATAAGTAGATAACTGTCAGATGCTCAGTGGCTCCGTACCTTGGAGAACACGCTAAGTCGTCGTCGGTTTCATCAATAGATGGCAATCCTTAAAATCCACCAACACGTAGCGCGCGGTGCGGTGGATTAAGCTCCGTGACCCGCGTCACGAGAAGAGGTTTAAGCCCCTGCAGTGGGGCATAATGGGCTGATATGGAATAAGTGTTTAACGAAACAAACGAATATTTATAAGGATAATTCAGCTACCTTGATCCATCTCAGATTTATATCAAGAACAGGTTGACAAATCTACGCAGCAGCGAAACGCGGACGTGGCATTACCAACATCAGGTAACGACACTAAGGCTCAACGAAATCAATATAATCAGCGCGAAATCTCACTATCATAGACCTTATCTAAAAAAGTTTTTGAGTAAATCTGTATAGAATTTCACTTCTTCTTTTATCTTTGGTAGCTTATCTTGAGTTATTATAGATAATTTTGCCAATGTCAAGTTTAACTATTTTTATTAGAAAATAATAAAAACGATAACTCAATATGTATTTTTTCAAAATACTATCGGGAACCAAGCAAAAAAAAATATTATGTATGGTCTAATGGCGTCGATTTATCAGCGCCTACGCGCTCATCAAAGCGATCAATCAATATTATTTCGTGGCATTACTCAAAGTAAACACCGACACTGACTAACTGGCCAGTCGAGTGGTTAGAGACCTTGGCTACAGAACCAAGATAGCGGGTTCGTGGGTTCAAGGAACAAAGATAAACTTGCTAACCTTGTCAGCCGCCTCAATAAAATCACAAAATCTTTTAAAGGGCGATGTATACGCTTTTACAATAAGATCCCAGTTGACATTCAAGATCTACTCCTTAACAAGTTTAAAACTACAATAAAACGAAAGCTTTATGCAAAAGCTTATTATAAAGTACCGGACTACTTCATAATAAGTCGGAAAATTACAAAAGACGACATTTTTACTCAAACACCTTCAGTACTAGAGTTGTCTAAGCTCTAAAACACATGCCCTGGGCACGTTGCACAGTATGAAATTATACCCCAAAGCGATTATGATGTTTTCATTTCTTTATTAATAATCATCACATAAAACGCAAGAGTAAAACTCCTGTTTGCCAATTATGCTTAAACGCGAAGAAATATATTTTTTTAAATAATTAGATATTACAGGAACATTGCGTTTATGACAACGTGTGTACCTACAAAATACAGTATATTTTTATCTGAAATTAGATTAAACATTATATTACATTTCAATTTAAAAAAAACAGTATTTTTAACCCCCGGCGAAAAAAGAGGGATGTTATAAGTTTTTAAAAGGATTTATTTGAATTTGAAAAAAAAAATATTTAATTTTGGATTTAATTTTTTTTTATCCAGTTTTATTTGAGTCCTTAAGTATTTGTATTCGATGCCTACGTAAAATTCTCTGGCTCCCCATAGATTATCAAAAAATTAAAATTAAAATTGTAAATTCAAATCTCATGGGATCTCAAGGGTATAGACATTATTGATAAAATTTTTAAATAATTTTTACTCTTGCGGTTTTACTATTAAAATAAGGAATAAAAACATTTTTACCATTTTCGAGGTATAATTTCATAATGTGCGACGGAACGAACTTTATTTGGTATATTTTCATACCTCCGAGTATGAAAAGTTATAGCATAACAACAGCCACTAATGGCATTCAACAAGTCAACATTTTATAGCTAGGGCTTAATATTCAAGTTTAAACAACTACGTGCCTTCTTCGACGTTTATAATCGAATCACACGGAGCACAACTCAATATATTTTAACTATCCACCTCATAAAATATTAATTAAGTGTTCAGTCCTTCTTCGTAGTTATTATGTATGCGGGCTCACAATTGCAATCGTTGTCGGCCTTTATCTGAAACATCACATAAAATCAATTAAATATTATTCAATACAAATCAGTAACATAGATGGGGGCTTGTGCACTTCAATTCTGTATTGTAATTATTATTAATTAGCTATTGTAATTTTTTTTAATTAAAATTGAAAGGAATAAGATTCCATAACAACTAAGTACTTAAAATATGTAATTTTGCTTTTCATGAATTTGTCAGATATTGAAGAAAATTCATCTGATATTGAAATTATCTCTGTGACGTCATCTGGACAGTTGAGCTTATTTCGCTGCTTTACACAGTAAAAAGAAAATGCAAAAAGTATGTATAAAATACTTAAATCAGTCACTATATCAAATAAAAATGTAATCCTCATGAATCAATCAAAATATTACGATCTTATTTGATCATAAAGCTCTGTCCAGATGACATCATAGAGACATCTTACTCTTCACATTCTAGAAAAAAAAATATACTCAATAAATTGCAGACTTAATTTTTTATTACTTGGAGAGAAAGATATAGGTCCGTTTTTTGGCGAAAAAATATAAAAATGATATTTTAAAAATTTTTGTGCCAACCAATTGAAAAGAATTGTAACAAAATGGTTGATATATCCACTTCAATTTATTACCCATAGTCTACCACTTTTTCCTCTCATCGGCCATATAAACGTTCATACGTGGGACACACCGAAATGATCGGGAATAAAAAATATAATACAGGATATAATTAAATATTTTTTTATTTATTTTTCAAGTTTCTCTGTTACAATTTAGGCATTTCTACATCTGATGAAATCCTGATAACTTCCAGGCTGAAATTGACAATATATTGCCCTATCTTTAAAATTCTACTCCTGCTTTTAAGTCCTCAAACCGCTGATCACGTAAGAAATCTTTCAGTCTAACAAATGCAAAGAAATTATTAGAGCTCAGGTAGGAATTGTACGAAGGATTGGTTATCTTCACGTTTTTCTGCTACAAAAATTTCGCTGTGGGAGCTCGCATTATGTGATATAAGATGATGCGACGTTTCGGGTTACCTCTACGGAGTCCAGCCATTATCTCTGGTAAACAGACCGTGATGATCAGCGGTTCTTGGAATGGAATTGTAATAAAATGTTTATTTTTTTTCGAGACTCTCGAATCAGCATTTTCTTCGATACGTTATGCGAACACACAACGCCACACATGCAAGCCGATGCGAGCGAGTTCATTATGCTGAACATTTACAAAATGGCCTGTACACTATTGAAGTGTTTAGAGATATCGTATCCGGGGAATTTAACCAGGATGTAATTGGTATTAATACAATATCGCAATATTATTGCGCACTCCATCCATCCATCAGCCCTTTTTATACTCCACTGCAAGGGCTTAGGCCTCCCCTCAAGATGAGCGGGCTTGGAGCTTAAATCCACCACGCTGCTCCAATGCGGGTTGGCGGATTGTAAAGACCGCCATCTATTGATAGCAACCGGGAAAGACTGCTTAACGTGCTCTCCAAGGCATGAAGTCAGTGACAGTTATTGTACTTAAGTCAGAAAAAAGTCATTAGTACACGCCCGGATTCGAACCACGACCACATGGCCTTATAGATTTGAAACAGGTTCGTTGCGGCTCGGGCTATCACGACTATTAATGGACATCATTATTGGCAAACCAGTAGATCGATGAAAAGGCAATAAAAATGTTATTTTTATTGTAAGTGAAGTTTCATTTTATTTAGCCATACTTTGTATCCACAGTTATTTGGGGTTCACCGCCATAGAATTAGCCGTAGCAATTAAAAAAATCTTTCCAATAACATTATCACTTATATTTATTGGTTCCTAGGCTGGGGTTGATACATTTCTGTCCTACCCCTTTAAACAGAAATAATTATATATATATTTTTAAACATTTTTTATCAAGTATATAACTATCATCACAATTTCAAATGGCCAGTATTCACATAAAAAAATATTATAACTCAATTTAAAGTACTCGATTCCCTATAATTTTGGTGTGCCCCTAAGTATTTAAAAATACTTACTTTTCAAGGAATGATTTATAAGTCGTATTTCAAATTGCACTCTTAATCATATGGAACCTGTGGGACATGGACGATATTATTAGAACTTACCATAAGGAAATGATGCATCATCAATGTTTCAGCCTTGGGCCTCTCTTCGGGATCGTGCGTGAGGCACGTCAGACAGAATTCTTGGCCCTCCTCTGAAAGAGTCGAAGGTATCTGTGGCCGACCTCCCATCCCCACCATGAACATAATTTGGTAGTTGCTGTCGTATTCCGCGAATGGCCTCTGTAACGTCAAATAGTACGTGGTTAAGAGATTTTTTTTAAAGTGAGTTATGAATGATAGAAACACCAAAGAAAAGCCAAAAAAATTATTAAATGGCGGCGTTTTGACTTAACATGATAAAATGTGAATGTAACATAGATATAAAAGAGAAGGACCAAGATTGCATGGCCACCGTTCATATTCTCTTATTTGTTTGAATAATACATGCAAATATTTCAAGAATGTGTACCCACATTAACTACTAATATTATAAATGCCAAAGTATGTCTGCTTGGCTGTTTATCCTGTTTTTATAGTTGAACCGATTTTGCTGAAATTTGGCAAAGCAAACCCTGAGTGATGATATAGGCAACTTTTAACCGCAGAAGTGTATCTGTATGTACACTACCTTTTTAGGACAAAGCCACTGAACTGATCTCGACGTTTAACAAATATAGATATTGCATATTGATTATGCATCCACTTGTTCAAAGCCAAAATAATACAAATATGTGGTCCGCGCGAACAGTCCGTGTAGTATTTTTAATTTAAGGAATGACATTAATTTATGAGTTTACTTGACTGCATTGAAATAATAGTTAAACTAAAGTAGTACTTTGCCAGACGCCATTTCGGTGACGACGCAGCCCAATGACCAGATGTCGGCGGCGCGGCCGTGGCCAGTCGATTTCATAAATACCTCGGGCGCCATGTACGCTAGAAATACAAAACACATGTTATAGCTATTGGTCTGTGCTTGTCTTTGACATTTCCCTTCATCTGTTTTATGTTAGAAACTTAAAAACTGTTTACCAAATGTAAACAAACCAAAATCTAACCTTGGGGTATACGCATAAGGCGACATACTTGACAACCGATGTCTCAAATGGTTTGAAATGACAGTCAAGTTATTATCACAAAAATAGTGAAATCTAGAGGAAAATAAACAAATTGTGAGTGAATGTCATAGTGACGTGTGGATTTCACGTTAATATTAATTACTGATAAACAAGTTGTTTAATATTATTGTAGATTATTTGTAGAGAATTATTGTAGTCAAAGTTACTAGTTGCAAAAGGCTCATTTCCTAGAAAGCAGTGTTAGTTTACCCTGAGTACCGACGGTGCCTTGCAACTCGCCGGCGGCAGTAGTGTTGGCTCGGATCTTAACGGCGCAACCGAAGTCACCCAGCTTCAGGCAGTGGCCCTCGTTTGTGAGGAATATGTTGCCACCTGTACACAATTACTAAAATTATAGCCTTGATTACACGTACCGAGTATATTGGCGAGACAGTACTCTCGGCCGAGTGCTCGGTACGTATAAACACATCACCGAGTGCTCGGTCGAGATTGTTTGATCTGAAAATTTATCACTTAACAAAATATTCTCTTGTGCTTATCAAAACACAGCTGATAATGCTTAGACAAAGAAATTGGCACAATTCTACATTTCAGTTATTAAAAAAAAATAACACTACATTCAGATCTAATTATTCAGAAATAATTGTTAAAAAATAGTCAACTACCGTATTAACAAACTGAAGTGACAGTGAACTGGTAACATTTTCCGAAGAACTGACTACGAATGAGGTATACGAACTTTTAAATAAAAATCACGGCTCGAAAAATGGAGCGTGAGCGTATTCCAGTCAAGTGGAAAAACGACCTAAAGATTCTAAAGTAGCTGAATCGAAAGCTGACGATGATGGTGTACAGTTAGTACTGTTCGGGACAAACTGAAAGACCTTTTTGACATGAAGTTAGCAGGTGGATTTTGCGCAGGCACAGTCTTCATGTTGAAAGTCTTTAAGTTCGTCCCGATTTGTAAATGGAGGACCAATTACAGGATATGCACTCACTTTTAATGTCCCTGTGGGCGATGTTACGCGAATGCAACTGATACACAGCGCTGAGCAGTTGCTTGGTGTAGCGGCGGACTTGCGGCTCGGGTAGGGCGCCGCCCGACGCCAGAAGCGCCTCCAACGAACCCTCCACGCATAGCTCCATAAATATTAACATCTCCTCCTGAGACAGAACAGAACACACAATAAATGAAACATAACTGGCAAACTTCAAAATATTTCATTGTTATATACTTCACTAAAATATACTGCGGTGATCAATCTTGTACGACATAACAGTTGCGGAGGTTTATGAAAACGTCATAAAATGTAACGAAAACAAAATAAACGTCCGAAATACCTGAATTCAGCGTGATAGTCATTTGTTCGATGGTCAGTTGTTAGATTAGTCAGTTTATTGAAACAACAAGTGTCTGTCGCAGCACACGACAAAAATACGTCACTCTTCATAAAAGAAATCCATTTTCCAATAACAACCATGTGAACATATACCGTAGTAGAGCGACTCAGCCAAGGGTTATGTACAAAAAATACATATCTTTTACTTATAATAATAATAATACCTGGGACAACCCCCACAGCGCTATCTAGTCCCAGTAAGCAAGTATTATGCTTGTATTATGGGTTACTAGACAACTGATGTACATACTTAAATATTTTTTTATAATATATACATATATAAATACTTTTTTCACATTAGACACCTTTTTCTGCTATTCGTATTTCTTATAACATTTTTAATACACTGTCACATTTGGTACGGTGAGGGGACATTTATGAATGGTGACATATATTGACCCCCTTTTTTACTTGTATTTGAAAATTTTACTTTAGTAATATTTTACTAACCTTGTGCACCTCACAGCCATAGTAACGGACTAGATGCGGGTGTATTATACCCTCCAAGACTTTCAGTTCGTTGGCCGCCCGCTGCAGCGCGCGTCGGTCGCCTACGCCTATACTGATCTCTTTCATTGCAAGTAGTTGACCTGTCTCCGTGTTAACAACGGTGTACACCTAGCAGAACAATATGTATTGCATTTAATAATTATTGTCAACTTATTCAGAATAATTGTAATACTAGGAGAAGAAATGGCACAGAGCGACGAAAACGTTGCCATTACACGTGAGCTAATTGCCCTAATTGGGGCCTTATGGACGGGGTAGCGTCTTCAATTATGTTTGTGGCTATTGGTGTTACTCTTATTTAGTAGTAATTTATCTAATTACAAGTATGCGTTGACAATATGCGAAATCAATCAATCAATTTTTACTAATGCACACTGGGCTATTAATTTTTAAAAGACTTGGTCAAAACCCTTACCTTGCCGAAGGTTCCAGCGCCGATTTTCAGCCCTCTCTGCCACTTGAAAGTAACTTGACGCAGCTTGGGCTCGTAACTGGTCACGGCTGTTGACTCGACTACTCGTCCCACAGATTTCATTTTACGCAATATCTCGTCGCGCTCGGCATCCAGCCTTTGAGTCGCTTCTTGAACTCTTCGACTGTGGACTAGAGACAGATAAGTTATAAATACTGTATTCCGTGTTCAAGCAACGAACGTGTCAGTTAATAAGTGTACAGACATAGTAACCGCTTAAGGAGACTGGACAACACGCCAGACGCTCGACTTGAGTTGCGACTGGATTTGTATACCAACGCATACTAGCATACAATTAACGCATCTTGCTATAGCCCCCCGTCGCGTATATAAGTGTTAAGCCAGAACGCTCGCTGAATTGCCGCCGTACGAGCGTGTTGCGATGATAACTTTATAAAATGCATGGACAGATGAATCGAACCCGTGAACTTTATTGCTGGTTGAGAGATTGTGCACTGCACCTTTGTTACTATATGAGCGTTTTAATTGTATCAACTCACTGGTAACTTCCTGTACGTGAAAATTTACGACTGGTTCTGGCTCGCTGGGAGGAGTAGGGGGCGTCGGCACTTCCTTGTTGACGGACTGCGCGGACACCAGTGGATTCTGACATAGGAAATAATGAATTTTACATAAAAATAGTTTTATTTTTCTGAGGAGCCGATTTTAAACATTTCAACATTCAAGAACTGTTAGCAGTGCATTATACTTCATGACAGCAATATATTGGGGCCTGTTCTATATTGAAACCCTGCCTTGTCAGTATAAGTCACGTTAAATGACTTCGGGTTCTGTGTGTGTTAAAAAGCGCTAATCAAACTCGTGCCCTTCACCTTACGCTGTTGCTATGTTTATCCGACTCACTCATAGAATACCGTGTCACGCGTTTTTTGAAATAGCAATAGTTCGAGTGTTTTGATCTCTTTTTGGAAAAATGTTTTGAAAGAAAATTGACACCTAAGTATTTAAAAAAAAAATATGATTTTTTAGATAAAATCGGCAAACTTTTCGAATTTTTAATTACTACTAAGCATAAATATATTTCACGTTATTTTACGTTTATTTACCATCACAAACCGTCAAGAGCGCACTCATAAATTCGTACAACGGCAGTACATTCTTGATAAGTGCACTTAATATTATAAAACATAGGTACACCAACATTTCTAGAAGTTTATTACAGAGAATATAAATCTACTAATATATACTTCTCCCATAAAATCCACATGTCACTTTAACACTTGCTGACTACTTATTAATTTCTTTTTTTAAAATTCATCTCTACTAGACCGTAATTTAAAATCTAATCTGACATCAACCACATCTCATATCGGTCTAAAGATTCGCTTGAAAATCGTGTTTTATATAATATTCGGATGTTCTAATGTTCCCGCGCCTAGGAAACATCCATCAATGACCCTCCATTAATGAGTCTTCGTTTATTTTTGACCGTAATATCTGGTAGCAGACCGGTGATGTGTAAGTGTCGGTAAATACATGTCGTCGCTGTACACGTAACAATAACAACAGGCTGTCTGATTGTCTGCTTTTTTCTTTTATCCAGTAACAGTGGTAGTTAATATTGAAAATTGTCTTACGTGTAGTCTATTGTGCCTGGGCCGCCGTGGCGCTTGTGGTGTGACTGCGGGCTCGGGCTGTCGCGAGCCTTTTGGTGTTGAACCCACCACGTGGGATATACATCCGTCCATTAATGTCTTCAACGCCTAAACAGTAATATAAATAATAACATCACTGATAACCAGGCGATCTCCGTAGTACAGTGGGTAATTAGATTCTGTATATGGAACACGTTGGGAATGTATTTTCTAACGTATACGAGTCTGATCGTTCAGGCATGCTCCCCATGAGTGTTTGTACTCATAAAACCGGTGAGGTCAGTAAAGTATGTTTAGTTTCAAGACGTTATTATTCAAATGAAACCTTTTTAAGAGCACTTTTTCAGAACATAGAATGAAAACGAACCGTCACGCGCTCGGATCGGTGACGTTTACTGGCTAACAAGAAGTGCATTGTTTTAAGAATTCAGTTTTGTTATGTATTCAAATGTATATAATGTGTTTACACAGTTAGAATTTATTTATTTGAGAGCAGTTTAATATAATACGCGTTTATAATTGCATATTGTATAGTTTTCACTTAAATCGTGTGGTCATAAGCGAACACCGTCTTTTTTATATTTTATTACGGACGCCGACTCCTTTCAACCGAACAAGTAATGTAATTGGATAAAAAAAAGAAAATGTAGTTAATCTAATTGATTTCAGCAATTTGATGTAATGTACTCTTCAAGTTAAGGATTTTATTGTATTGCAGTTTTAGAATAAAATGTAAATTCTTCAAAAACAATTTATAAAGATATTATTGCATACATAAAAATGATGACTTATTCCAGTAATACCAGTTTTTACAAACATAAGTATAATTTATTCACCTATAATTAAACATTAACAATTATGTCCGACAGCTATAGTAGCAAAACAAGTAAATTTTGGGTACAGTTTCTGTGATGCAAAACAATTTTAATTTACTATTAACACGTTAAACGCCGAGCGAAAATTAGTGGGTTCCCCGTACAGGCCACGTCACCCACCGGTGGGTGACACGAGATGCTTCCATCACGCCGCGTCACACACCGGTGACCGCAAACGATAGCTATCTTTAAGCTTTTGTTTTTTCGAAATACCTATGTAAATTGTCAAAAGTAATTTTAAACTAGATCGACGTGACTCCAAAGAACAAAGTGCACATGGCAACATTTGAAAATAAAATTAAGATCACCATGTTTTTAACTGGAATAGAAATTATTATCAGACTTCAACAGCGTAGACGAAATAAAACTAAAAAAAGTTGGTTTCAGAAACTATGACTACCTGAAATTAAGTTTTTATACAACACCCACTTATTTATAATTAAGATGCATTAAAAACAATGACCCGAAATTCGCAATAAATCGTAGCAAAAATACTTAACAAGGTGTGGTTACAATTTTTTTTTTTCGCGTAAATTGATTACTAGAAACATAAACAAATCAAATAAGAAAGAAAAGAAACAAATATTGAAAGAAGATAGGATAAAGGTTAATAAAGATTTCGCAAAGTTTATTATTGTATTGTAAGAGATCAACGATGCAAAAAATTAAAACAGTCTAGGCAAAGATATGGTTTACCAGGACAAATGTCACAAGTTGAACTCTGGCCGTTTATTACATCCATACCCCTGAAATATTTTTGGAAAAGTAGGTCTCAATATGTGGGTGACAGTGTGACCCGCGCGGCGCCTTAGCGCGATAAACGTGAGTTTTGCTCTATGGGGCCACGGCAGTCACCGGTGGGTGACAGCTATTTCTGCTCGAAATATTTAGTAATTTTTGTTTCTCCTAAATCTAAATATACTATTTTTATCTATTCTTTCGGTATACACCGGTGATTTTTGGACATTTTATTAAATTTCGCGTGGCCTAATGGGGTTGTCTATTGTCACCCACCGGTGGGTGCCACGGCGTTTAACGTGAAAAAAATATTTATAGAATGTTTATAGAAATTAAGATTTTGGCTCTATACAAACCTAGTACTTACTCTAATTCATGAATTCAATGAGACTATAATTCAAAATATACTAAGATTAAAATGCGTATTAACGTAGTAATCGTTTAAAATTGTTTGTATTTTCTTAACTATGGTTCAACTGGACCTTTTTTTATTTTCTATTGACGTTTTGCCACGGAATCAGTCTTGACAAATTAGAACATTGCTATATCTATTACTTACATATCTCTTGTCGCAATCAATAAATATAATTTTATAATCACCTCAAACTCGTCATTGCTGAGATGTTTTGTATTGCACGGATCGCAGGCTAACATGAGAAATTCTAAACCTTGACTGGCCCATCTGGAACAAAAGCGTTTCACTTTATTACTCTCTCATCAATATTTTTTACAATTAACGTAAATTTCAATGTTACAACATGAAACTAAATTTAGAAGAAAAGTGACAACATTTACATATTTAAAATAGCATGTCTCCTAGTTTGTTGTCAATGCATAACCAAGTACAGAAACGATTAGATTCATCTACCCGCCCCAATGTATTTTAAATACTTTTTAAAGTGTTCGATGAACCGTTGCGCTTTAGGGATTTGTTGTTGATTGTTAAATGTTGTTGTTTTGCTGAAACGATTGACTAATGTCGATGTAGCGAAAAATATATATGTATAAGGACCGTACCAAGTGTAAATCTAAAATATCTGCCCTTACATAACACAAACGTGAGCTTTATGTGATGATTCATTTTAAACAGGAAACTACTTATTATTCATTTCCAGAATAAAAAAAATCCACAGAACTTATGACCTTGCGGCGCGGCGTTTTCTTTTATTAGGGCATTTAGAAATTAGAGGAGTTAAAAAATAATACTCCACATTATTCCTGTCATAACATAAATCGATCGTTAGTACAACCAACCTGATGGGCACAGAAAGATACAGTAATACCAATTTTTTAAACTACAAAGGCACTTTTTCAAAAGGGTTACTTACCTTCTGACAACCCCCGAAATGCATTTCTTAAAATCATCAAGAAGGTGTCTCCGAAAGGGCTAAACATATACCCTTAATTATAATGCTATCATAACCAGTGGCTTGACCTGCGAGGGTCTGGTTTGAATCGATCTAGAGTTAATTTCGTAGCATACAATAAATAAGAAAAAGAATAGAAAACCTTTGACTAAAAACAATAATTTGTTTTGTTGACACCCAAAATAAAGAAAGGTTCACTTACTGGATATGAGTTGGGAGCGCGCACGGTCGATCGACTTCCTTGCTTGCCTTCTGTTAAGCGTCTCATGGCGATATCGAAAAAATATTCTTCGATATTTTTTGTGCGCTGGATGAAATTTGCAGGAAGGAAATATTCAGGCGTCAACATTTCCCCCCACTTGAAATCATTAGGTAGGATTTCAAAAAAATCAATTAAATTAAACAAAGTTGAACATATTGTATACTATATCTATGTAACCTGTGCTTATGCAAGTAAGGATCTTAAAATAAAACAGCAAAAAAAATATCAAGAAAAATTAAACATAAAGAATTATTTTATTTCTCGATTGTGGAAATACTTATAAACAAAATAAATAAATAAACTTAATTATTATCTATTGGGATTGGACACAGTTTAACAACTGGCCGACAATATTCCCCATTTGAGGTTCTGACGGTGGCGACCCGGACCACACCATCCTTTCCGGGGTGCAACCGTATTATTCGACCCAAACGCCACTGAAGTGGGGGAAGAGAAGGTTCTGAAATTACAACAATTTGGTTTTCTTTGATATTTGGAGCATTGTCATACCACTTTGTTTTTTGTTGTAATGTATGGATATAATCACGCTGCCAGCTGTGCCAGAAAGTTTGTGTGATTTTCTTTAACAACTGCCATCGTTGTGATGGAGTGAGTTTTTCCTTGCTCAATTCGCGTTCTGGTAATGTGACCAGTGGACCGCCTACCAAAAAATGTCCCGGCGTTAGCACGTCACATTCGTTTGGGTCTGATGAAAGTGCGCATAAAGGACGCGAATTCAACATGGCTTCAATTTTAATAAAAATAGTATTCAGTTCCTCTAATGTTAAAATCTGAGTCCCTATAACTCGTTTTAAGTGATATTTTGTGGACTTTATTCCACTTTCGAAAATACCACCAAAATGCGGTGCACTTGGAGGGTTAAAACGCCACCTAATACCTCTAACATTTAAATTCGTATCTATATAAAATTTATCCGCAAAAACTTCAGCATATAATTTATTTAAATAATTTTTGGCAGCAACGAAGTTCGTGCCGTTATCTGTGGTGATGGACTGACAAACACCACGTCTACCTACGAAACGGTCTAGAGCAGCCAAGAACGCTTCACCGGTTAATTCGGTGACAACTTCGAGGTGGATCGCCTTTACTGAGAGACAGACAAACAGACATACATACGCCTTATAAATACGGGCGTTTCGTCTTTTACTCTCTTTTACAAAAAAGGGACCACCAAAGTCTATGCCGACATCTTGAAAGACTCTACCCGCCCGAAGTCGAGAAGGTGGCAAATCCCCCATGGTGGGTTGATAAGCTATAGGTTTAACCTTGAAACACGTTACACACTTTGATAAACGCGATCGAATCAAATTTCTAATACCTAATATCCAAAACTGTCGCTGAATGAGTGATTGAAGTGTACGAGGTCCACAGTGAAGGTAAGTCGCATGAAAGTGATTGATTATTAATAAAGCTAGATTACTAGTCTTCGGAACGAGAATCGGATGAATTGTATCCTCGGATAAATCAGCGTTTCGAATACGTCCCCCCACTCGCAATAGACCAGACGTATCAATAAACGGAGAAAGCTTGCGAAGTTCGCGTTTACAAAGTTTATTTTGTTTGATTTTCATTATATCATCATCAAGATATTGAAGTTGTTCGTGTTTTAATAAATGATACATAGATGTACGTATCTCCGCAACTGTTAAATTTGAATCAAAACACGTATTTGAACGCTTACAATTATTAATAAAACGTAAACACCAAGCAAAAATTCTTTTTAACTTAGAAAATTTAGATGTGTTATTTAATAATTTTGAAATAATATTATTTTCATACTCATGAAAATTATGAGAAACTAAACAAGTTTTTAACTCGGGAATTTCATGTGGTAATATGTTATTGACGCGCGTCGACGGCCACTCGTCGGTCGGACGTGCAAGCCAAACTGGCCCGCGAAACCACAGGGCGTGATCCGCGATCTCGGCAGGTAAAAGACCACGACTACAACAATCCGCTGGGTTGTCGATACCTGCGATATGTAGCCACGAATTTTTATTTATAATTTCGTTGACTTGCACAACTCTGTTTGCGACAAATATTTTTAATTTGTGAGTTTCCGTATGAAGCCATGACAAGACGGTGCTGCTATCGGTAAATGCAATTATCGCATCTATTTTGATGTCCGAACTCAAAACCCTGTCCATGTGTTCGAGGACACGCGCCAATAAGACTGCAGCACACAGTTCTAGTCTATTTGTAGTTAAAGTTTTTAGCGGCGCTACTTTAGATTTTCCAACGAGTAGACTCACTAAAATATTTTCATCGGTAACTACTCTAAGGTATACACAACAACCGTATCCTTTGGAGGACGCATCACAAAAGCCGATTAGTTGAATCATTGTCGGTTGTCGGGCTAGTATTAATCGTGGCAATTTTACTTCCGTTAAACATGAAAGTTGCGAAGTGAAATTAAACCATTGACGTTTTATATTGTCGGGCACTTCATCGTCCCAATTTAAACCTGAACGCCAAATTTCTTGTACCAATTGCTTTGCACAAAATATAACTGGATTTATAAAACCTAACGGGTCATATAATTTTGCAATGTGTGATAGAATAGCACGTTTTGTATATATAACATTATCTAATTCAGAAACTGTATACGTAAAATAATCATGTTTTGGATGCCATTTTACTCCAAGAATTTTTAAACTTACGTCACTGCCCTCGTCACAAAATGTTTTTGGTAATTCGCAGTGATCTTCGGGAATTTGACTAAGAAAATCCGAATCGTTACTACTAAATTTACGAAGCTCAAACTTTCCGCGTGCCAGCAATTCAGTAACTTTGGTTTTTAGTGTGATAGCGGCTTCAAGTGTATCACTGCCACTACAAACATCGTCCATAAATATTTCATCACAAATAACACGGGCTGCGCGTGGACAGTCTGAACCGTCGTCGAGAGCTAATTGACGCAACGTTCTAATGGCTAGATACGGGGAACTAGAAACGCCATAGGTTACAGTGTTTAGTTCGTATTCGTGCACTGGTTGTGCTGACGAATCCCGCCACAGTATATGTTGAAACTTCCTGTCTTCCGGACTAATTAAGATTTGTCTGTACATTTTACAAATGTCTGCCGTAAATACGATAAAATGAATTCTAAATCTAGTCAATACATCAATAATATTTTGTTGTAATTTAGGCCCTACATAAACTAAATCATTAACCGAAAGGTTTATATTAGACTTAGCACTGGCGTCGAATACGACTCGCACCTTCGTAGTGCTACTCGAAGGTCGTATGACACAATGGTGAGGGATTATGGTATTCCCGGAATCGTTGCTAGGCGCACCGACGTCACGCATGTGCCCTAGAGATTCATATTCATGCATAAATTTTATATAATCTGATTGCAGTTGAGGTTGACGAGCAAGGCGTCGTTCTAAAAATAATAAACGTGATAGACCATGCTTATAAGAATCACCCAGCGATATCGAAGAATCTTTTAACAAAATAGGCACGACATAACGACCAGATTCATCGCGATAAGTGAGCTTCTTATAAATGTCTTCACATAAGTCATCTTCTGGAGGAGTCATAGAAGCCTGGGGCGGTTCTTCTATCTCCCAGAAGGACCTCATAGTAAGTTCGAGAGAACGAGTAGAAGAAATTAGAGATGACATATTTTGAGGTGATTGATAACGCGTATCTAACTTACCCGTAATCACCCATCCGAAAATACTATGTAGCGCAGTAGGTATGCCAGCACCCGGAGAATATCGTTGGCCATCATATATTACATCAAATAATTCTGCGCCGATTAATAAATCTACATTTGCTGGTTTATCAAACTCAGTATCGGCCAGTTTTAAATGTTCGAATTTGTTTCGAATAGAATAAGGTAATTGTTCATTGGGCATGGTAGTCGAAATTTTATTTAAAATAACAGGATTTATATTATAAATGACTTCTGAGTCACGAGCCTTAATACTGCACGACGCGATTCCCTTTATGTCTACTACATTGTTATCACCGATTCCAGCGACAGACAAATTACACCTTTGAAAACGTAACCCAAGTCGGCGAGCACACGATGACGTCACGAATGAGTCTTGCGCGCAACTATCGATGAGCGCACGCACGGGCTTAAATACACCGCACGAGTCTCGCGCGTGCACTATAGCGGTACCGAGTAGAACAGTGCGCGCTCGCGTTTCGCTTACTAGTACATTACTATTTGGATTTTGATCCGAATCCGAAATAGAGACCGGAGCTGCGATATTATTTTCATACTCATGAAAATGCGAGTCGACGACGAAGTCGGAACTGAAGGCACACTCGAGGTGACGGCCGGACTCAAGGCCGGAACCATAGTCGGAACTGAAGCCGTTTGAAAATCGGTCTCGATAGTTGGTGAACGCGGTATATGCAGCAATGAGTTATGTCGACCGTTACAGGCTGAACAATTCAATTTTGAAGGACACGAGTTATTAAAATGTCCTGGTCGTAAACAATTTAAACATGCACGCTTTGACTTTATAAATTCGATGCGCGATTGCACCGACAGGCCATTGAACTTAGGACACCGGTAAATTACGTGTGTTTCGCTACAACACAAACACGTGGTTGTTTTATTATGAGATGCTACAAACGACTGCTTAGGATTCTTAATTGCGGGTTGCACGAATCCGCTCTTATTCATTACGTGACTTTGAACCTTGGACGGAAAAGTCATCGGTTTGGTACGTGGATGGTTACTCGGACCACACGTTTCCAAAATTCGTATAAAATTTTGTAGAAATTTAAGTAATTCTTTGAATGAAGGTATGTCACTTGCATTTTGTAACTCGAATCGTTTTCGAGTATCGGAGTCAAGTAACTTGACACCGAGATAAAATAATACAAATTCATGAATATTTTCCAAATTTAAAGCTTCAAGTGAGTTCACATTTTCATATAAGGTATCGGTTAATTGTGTCAAACCTTCGACGGTCGGTACGGTCAGCGGCACAAATGAAGTGATTTTTTCTAAATAAGTCATAGCAAGTAGTTTTTTATTTTCATAACGATCTATTAATTTTTGTAATATAATAGGATAGTTTTGATCGGTTATTGGTACACCCTTTATTAAACTAAGGGCTGACCCAGACAAGCATGAAATTAAATAATGGAATTTTTCTATTGAACTGAGTGGCTTATTATGAACCATAGATAGAAAAGAATCATAAAATGTCTGCCAATTTTCCGCTTTACCATCAAACTTTGGAAGTTCCAGCTTTGGATATCTGGAATTCTCAAAATGTTCTGATTTTGTGGCCGACTGTACTTGTGTAGTCGCCTCATTACTATTAGACGGCGTTTTAAACTCTTCTGATATAGACAACACATAATAGTATAAGTCGTCGAAAGTATTTAACACCTGGGAATCCAATACTGTCTCAGGTTTTTCCATTAATGCAATATTGGAGATTCGGTTATAAATTTCGTAGAATTCATCTTTGATTGTATCAAGTGTATTGCAACGCGCTTTAAATGACGGTAAAATAACCCTTTTCGATTTTACTTCTTTTGCTAAATCATAAAGCACTTGCATCGCACGAAAGACATGCTCACGACGGGACTCCAATATTTTTAATTCCCGTAGGAGACTTGAATTATCGCTCTTTTGTGCCATTTTATAAAATTGAATGCTTTAATGCAAAGTAAAAGAAAAGAAAAAACTCACTTCAAATCTACCTACGTAAATTATTGTAACGTAATAAGGTAAATTATATATGGAAAATAATTAAAGTAAAAATAGATGCAAACTAAGTTCAATATACCCTCGAATAAAAAACACGACCGGCTACCGCGCGCTTGAAATAAACAATATTTATCGAAAATATCGAGATATATTTCCACAATCGTATAAAATTAAACACTCCTTTGAATTTACGTATTTAGTTTTCTAATTATAAGCACAGATTTACAACTCTAGACCAACAAACCAAAAAAAATCAATTTTTATGAAATTAAAATTAAGTTGAAATAAGTAGACCGGGTCGGTACTTATTAACTTAATATACTTAATAAAATTTTAATTTAATTGAAATGGACTGTATTATGGATGGAATTAATCCGGTTCGTTTGGACCACTAAAATATGGCTTGACCTGCGAGGGTCTGGTTTGAATCGATCTAGAGTTAATTTCGTAGCATACAATAAATAAGAAAAAGAATAGAAAACCTTTGACTAAAAACAATAATTTGTTTTGTTGACACCCAAAATAAAGAAAGGTTCACTTACTGGATATGAGTTGGGAGCGCGCACGGTCGATCGACTTCCTTGCTTGCCTTCTGTTAAGCGTCTCATGGCGATATCCAAAAATATTCTTCGATATTTTTTGTGCGCTGGATGAAATTTGCAGGAAGGAAATATTCAGGCGTCAACAACCAGAATGGTATTATTTTGAAACCCTTTAAATTCTCAATAATTTTTTTTTGATTTTTCGGTATATCTTTTCATTTTGAGAAGTTTAAGATTCTTTAAAAAAAAGTAGAAAAAAATAATTTAAATACACTTTTTTTTTTAATATTTGTAAAATATTAAATAAACATTTTACGAAAAAACTGTTAGTATTATAGCCCTATCAGTGACACACCTTTTGATATTGTCGTTTCTCTATTTTAATAATTGAGAATTCTAGCTCTAGCACTTTTCTTGAAAACAAATACCTCAGTCAAGCGATCTAAAAAGCATTTTCAATGCTAAAAAGTGATAACGGAATTTCCAAATATATAACAGCTCGATTTGAATTGTTCCTTGATATCAGCAAATACTCATATTTGTCGACGATGGAGTCTCTCAGCCTTACGCCGAACGTGACATCACGGCGAGACTGGCGTATCGCCACGAATCGAAGCGAGTCGCAATGTATGTTTGTGTGTGTAATGGGAGCGCTATTTCCAATATATGCAAATTTTGCTACAGCGTCTCATATTTAAAATTATATAACATCTTCAACTTCGTTCTTATTCCGTGGCAGTAGTGGTTATAAAGGTGCCGCATGTTACGTATGTGAGGTGTGATAAGTCTGGGAATTTAAAACAGTATGGTTTAAAATATCTTCAGCGCTAACCTGGGTCGCAAACCACGTCCTCTGTCGCACCTTTCGACTACGAACTTCATCCAACTCTTGGCGAACTGAATGATGGCTCTGGACACCTGCACCTCCCAATCGCTTTCGTCCACGCGCCTTATTTCCACGGCCTCTATGTCCAGGCACACTTCGTCGCGTTTGATCGCTTCGCTTATCGCGCTAGCGAACGAACTCTTACGTGGCTCGTCTTCCTCGAAACGCATTTCAGGCACGCCGCCGTCGACGCTCGCTGTTGATTGCTGTGAACATGGTGATCGTAAATTCCATATTTTAAATAGGTGATTTACATTTTCAGCGTTTTGAGGACTAGGATCCCTTATAATATGTCCATGTGCATCTCCGCATGCTCTATGTCACAGACTATTAATGCTATAAAGCTAACGTTTAGCAGGGTTTACATATTTATATAGATTGACTAACTGTAAGGCCAACTAACCATTCCCGCCACGGAACGTGGGTACAGTACAAAACTAATACAAAGGTGGACAATGCACCTGTGACTTGTACCTGTACCTGTGACCGACAGACAGACGGACAACAGTATGTTCCCACGAGGGTATCCTTATTTTGAAACTTTACCACGAGACCCCTAGAAAAGCTAAGTACCTTTTAGTTTAAAAGATAGAAAAAATAAGTCTTTCTTTGCATAATTTCATAAATAAACAACAGCAGCTACACACATAATGCTCTGAAATAATACATTTCTTTACTTGCTATACATAATACGAATAAAATACAACTTACAAAGTAATCATCAAACACCCCAGTATCGTAATCTTGACCTCCGATGCTTTCTGACCTCGTGTAACGCGGACGGGTGGCACGAAACGGAGGGCTGCCTGAAGATTGACGTCGTCCACTTGGACCCGTTCCTACTCCTCTGCTTTTATCTGCGGGACCGTCGTTGATGAACCGGTGCATCTCTTTATGGAACTGGAAATATGTATACCATGACGTCAAGAGCGTTCTAAATCTCGAATGATAACACTAAAAGAAAGCGTTAAGTTAGTTTTTGTTTATTCACTACAAGAATAACAATACTATAATATAATAGTCACTGTGCAGGCAGCGTCGCTTCTTAGACGCGTATTAGTCATTAAACACTTACTTGCTTTTGTAGTTTCATTACACTTCAAGAAAAAGCGTAGAAGTCAGAGAGATTAAGTAGATTGAATACATAACTATAAAGCAAGACCACGCGGATAGTTGAACTGTAGTAGAATAAAATCTAATATAATTTTAATATTAATCACATGGGCCATGGTTCGAATCCGGGCGTGTACCAATGAGTTTTTTGTGACTTAAGTACATTAACTATCACAGACTCCGTGCCTCGGAGAATACGTTAAGCAGTCGGTCCAGGGCGGTGTCAACAGATGGCGGTCGTTACAATTCCCAATTCGCAGTGGAGCAGCGTGGTGGATTTAATCTACAAGCTCTCCCCTCACCCTGGAGGAGGCCTAAGCCCCTGCAGTGGGGTAAAAATGGTTTGATGAAGTGTTTATTAACAGAAAACCACCGAACTTTGAATGTAGCAGACTAGAAGGCGCAGGCTTGCTAAACTCAACAACTCAAAGTTGACAAACTTTGGTTCTCAAACTAACCGGCCGGCATTACTCCTCTATTGAACTAATTAAAACCACGGTGCAAAATACATAAAACATGTCACTCGTCTCTATATCTCTATATTCAATACACTAGCGTAAGTTACCTAGATTAGATCACAAGTTTAAATGTTTTTGGGTGCAAACAAACCTGTTTAATATACGTCACACAAACGGCACGAGACAAAATTAACATAATCACGATTAAAAAATAGTTACACATCCAAACCACATAACACAACCTACAAATAAACGAAAACATTAAAAAGAATCTCATCCTCACATAAAAGCGGAAAAACACGAAAAGCATAACTACCTAGTCGACGAATCGGAACCGATTATAAAAGCTGGAACAACAAAACGATCGATTACTAGCCGCCGCTTTGAGCTGCAAGCTTAAAAACTTATTGTACACAGTTGTATATTTGTACACAGCCAACATTAAACAATTTTCTTTTTGTTAATGAAAAACATATTTGAGTGATGATAAAAATACCTGGCTCACACACGACTGTCTAGTCACATACTGGACAGAGCCTGTATTATGGGTACTAGACAACTGATATACATATTCAGAATTTTTTATAATATTATATATATATATAGATATTTTACATCCACACACGAAACAAATAGACATATATGTATGTATATCAGTTGTTTAGTACCCATAATACAGGCTCTGGCTAGTTTGTGACTAGATGACCATGTGTGAGATGTCCCAAATATTATCATCTTATGCCTGTGGACAGAACTATGTTTTATAACAACACAATTATTTATCATTTATTTATTTACAGAACAGCCAATTGGCGAAGTTCTTGGAATTGGTTCCATACAATTTTACTCCATTCATTTTTCTCTACACCTCTAACACCCTCTTTTCTCTTTATTCCCTCCCATCTTCTGTTCTTTTCTCAATTTCTTTATCCTCTGCACTCATTCCACCGTTCGTTTTTCCCCACTTTCTTGCAGTAGGTAGATTAACTATTTCTCTTTCTCACCCTGCTCCTTGAAACGCTCTAAAACTCCCTCTCCTTGTAATTTGCACTTCCTATTTATTCTCCTTTTCGAGATTCCTACATCTTAATCTTGTCATTTTCTTCTGACTTTTTAGCTCTCCCTGTTCACACTATAGAAATATTTCAGACTTAGGTGCACTCACTGACACAAACGTGTCACAGGACTGGTACTGACGTTTCTATAGAAAAAATTTGAGAACTTCCATAATGCCTGACTAAACTACAAATATACACTGTGTACTTTAATTAAAAAATTATATTTGATGATACAGTATCAACTATTAACCAAATAATAAGAAAACAAGACTTTCTATCTAAAAAAATATTATTGATGGTTGATATTTTATCTATATGGGCAGCGACCGTCGGCGCAGCAATAACTAAAAACGAATTAATTGTAAAATAAAGATAATTGGGCAAGTTACCGCTTGTTATTCGATACTATACTGATATAGATGCACATGGTCCTCATAAAACATCTCATCAATTGTTTTTATTTAATGGTCTTTGATATCATAACGAATTCATATTTTAAATCTGACACACATTTTAATTATTTCTTCTAAAGAAAAAAAAAATTATACACCATATTTGATATTCATATTCGCCCAAGTATAATAAAAAAGAACACGCAGCGCTTATCAAACTAAACAGCGCGTACAAACTAACGGTTACCAAGACAAAAATTGTTAAAATATGGACCATTTAAATGCTTAGTCACCCTATTGTTAAGATATTTATTACATAGGTGAGTCAGTTGTATGTCTCGTTAGTGCGACGTTTTCGATTGTCTTTGATTAAAATACTAATGTAATATTTTCTATTTCATGTGATTGTCGGCCATTGATTTTATCAGCTGTTTCACAACTGTGTTTGTGCAAATTTACAATGTGAAGACAGTCTTGTGGTGGTCTATTGACTATGCAAGTGAGCTTGATTTAATAAAAATGAATTCTTTCAATTTCATAAAAGTGTATGTTTTTACACATTGCCATAAAAAAATTTATAGTATTAAAAAACTTTTTTTGGTTACCGTCAGTTTGCATCACATCCTTATTTGGAACTTCTTCTTTAATTCAATAAGCCTTGTTTACTTTATTTTTTGGCCTATGTTCATCCGAACATATTGTAGACAAGAAGCTTTTTATACCAGGCTTTGCATTAAAAAAAAAAAAAAACAAACACCAACCAACCTACACCAAATACTATAGAACAGGGTAATATGTGCAGCTTTTGTCAAAGCAGTACGCGATATTAGCCACTTCAGTGGCATGAGATGTTAAGAATATATTACGAAAAGAAATAAACCATTCCATGAGAAGGTTTTAGTTGTTAGTATCATGTTTTATATAATTTATTAAAAGTCATTAAAGAATCTTTTTTACATTTTCAAAGATATGTTTAATGATACTTCACACAGTGAGATGCGCCTAAAAATTTTTCTTCCTTCAGTGCAATGTGTGGACTACCACTGTCACGCCTAAATAAATTAATTTTCATAATTACTCTACAGAATCGTATAACGGTTCATATAAGACATCCGCTTGTGAAATTTCAACAGGACTAATGGAAAGATGGCGGAACTATAAGCCTATGACGCATGGACGAACAAACAGACATGACGAACTTACAAGTATTCAGTTTTTTTTTGCTATTTGACTACAGTACTCTAAAAAGTCTAATTTGTTACAGTTGTAATGATTACAAACAACAAAAGAAAATTACATCGTTCTATAGAATGCCGAAAGATGTTCACAAGTTAGTTGAGAATTTGTTTGCTTTGAAAATTTTGCTATGTCCTTTTTAAAATACTTACATCAAATGAGAATCATATATATGTTAATGAATAATTATTATAAACTTCATCATTCGTTCAACCTTCAGCCAATAGCAATGACTGAAAGGGACATGCCTTGATACACCGAAGGAAGCAAGTATAGGAAAGAGTGTAGGTTGCAATCTGGATTTGGAGTGAAGGAAGAGCAAAGTCAACCGGTATTCCTGCAACCAGTAGCCTGAAACCGAAATCAGCACAAGTAATAGATACCATAATGTGTTAATAAATATTTAAGGGAAGCATAAGCTGTTTTGTCATCATTTTATTGTAGTCGTAATTGTTTCATAATTCGTTTCCTTCACCCGCATCAGATTTCATCCTGGCCTTTGTAAAATATTTTTTTAAATAATCATTTAAACAAAGTAATTTAGTTGGTTGTTTTTCATATTACAGAAAGTATTATTGTATATATTCAACTCAATAATAAAATAAAATCAAAATTTCGGGCCATCAGAGGGCGCACTTTCAGTGGTTGCTGCTTCAATGTATGGGATCTGTGAAGAGCTGCACGTATTACCTTTTTGTTTAGTATTTGCCTACACACACCCATGTAAGCGTGCACTTACTAATTTAGCCTGAATCAACGAGTTAAACGACTCATTAATTACAACAGTCTCGGGCCTGCGCCGCAATTGGCGGGGCGGATGGACTCGAGGAGGCTGCAGGGATGCGGGGCGATTGCGGCAGGCACGCCCCTCTTTCGGCACCGTGTACACAAACCTATGCAGCTCTTTGTGTAGCTGCAAACAGCGACATATCAATATGTTTGAGATGGACGCTTATTTGAGCGTGCCTATTGCGCATCCTTTGCGTATTCTCACCAAAACTGATCGGTGTTGTTTGAATTAACATCCTTAACTTAAATATTACATTAATATGTCGATGGCTGCAAACGCACCGATAACGATTTCTTGGACTCACATAAGGGCCGATAGCGCATTACAATGTCGCCTTTTATAAACGGTCCCAGAAACTGAAGTTAAGACCGACGTGAACTTATTCGCGCTTGTGACATAACATAACCTTGCAGGGGCGTTTTATATTTTATCCTCACTGTAGATGTAATGATACTCAAAAACAAACTAAATAACTAAAACCACAAATTCACTGATAAATATTGAATTATTGTACAATAAAACAAAATTATAAATTATAATTGAACCTCGGCACGCCAAATTTATGCTCCGGTAGTCATGATGTATACATACTAGTTGTATTCGGATGCCGTTTTTTTTATTTTTAAACCCAAGCATGCATTACTAAAATAGCCATGTTTTTTATTACAATATTATTGCTTTTGATATATGAATGTACGTAAACATTCACAATTTAAATGCTTGTTCATAACAAAAATGTCGTGAACACGCTCGAATTTGTGCGACACGAAGCAAACGGAACATAAGAGTGCTGTAGAGAAGTGAACAGTGCACAAGAGTGCAAAACTAGAACACATGACGAGTGCTTAAATACAATAATAAGTTTAAACTCGCAAATAAATTAGTATATTCACCTCGAAACTCAATTTGTAGACCTGCATTAGAAGTTCTCTTATTCTAGAGGTCAAGCCTTCTGCTAATTCTGGATTAAAGTCATCCCAAGGAGCTATGGCCGTTTTCTCTGCTATTTTGTCTGCGTGTAATACTATGCAGTCTCGTATACGCATCAATGATTTCTGTAATAAGGTAATGGAATTCAAATTAGAGCTTTAATACACTAAAGTCGGTGTATACATGATAGTGCAGAATCTACAAAAAGAACTCGTATAAAATCGATCAGCAGCTATCTGTTTGTATGTATGTCATAGCCTATTTTAACGAAAAAAAGGTAAAACTTGATACATATCCAGTTAGATTTACGGAAGTATAGCTTAAATAAACGAACCCTTTCCCAATATACACACGGACAAAATAATCTTGCACATAATTGTAAGAGAAAAAAATCGGTGTGGGAAGTATCGGTACACTACCGTAATTTTTTGCGTGAAAACGTTTTTCATAATTCCAAATATAATTTAAGAGAAACACTTCACAGCTTCTTTTTCTGCTTGACCCACTTTTTAGAGCATCTCAATATCTATACAAGGACGCAGAAATATCTTGTCTGCCTTTTTCCGTTGCGGAGTATGATAAATTTTTTGGTCGCATGGAGTATATCTCCCCCTCTCTCCCACCCACCTGATGACGTAAGTTACGATTGCGTAAGTGTATAAGAAGGTATAAAACACTATTTTCAAAATATGTACATCACTTTACGGTACCGACCTTGATTCACGAGGTATATCAACATTTACGACGACAACAAAAGCGTTTCGTCGCTAATTCTGGCAGGACTTTAGTATGGATGCCTTTTTAAAAACGTTTTCACGTTAAACGTGAAACAAGTTTACAATTAATACAATATCCACTTTAGTGGTAATGTTTGGACATGCAATGTACTAACAAATATCCTTTCCCGACATCTCACGAAGCGGCAGTTTTTCTTGAGTCTGGTGGCCAATAGTCGACTGAATTGCACCGTCTGTATTGTAAGTTCGCGCTCGGACGCGTAGATGTCTTGGGCTTGGCGGCACAGCGCGTATACAAAATGCCTAGACAAAAAATAAATATGCGTAAAGCTGATGCACATATTGACCTTGATTTTAGCATATCGACATTTTTAAGTGTATACCGTTTCGCTTCATCGTCATCGTCGTCAGGAATGTTGTCCTCGTAGATGGAGAGATGTGTAAACTTCTCCGTGAACTGTTGAATCAACCGGTCCATTTGGTTGCACACAATGTCACTGAAACATTTCACTGGAACTGAGAAACGTACGGACAGATCGTCCAGTACCTACATAAACATAATTTTACCAAAACGAAGCTCCAGAAAACTACTATTTATTGGGTTGGGGAGTTTTTTCTTATTTCGTTTGTATTAAGACGTCTATGCGTAGAAACACGTCGATGTTTTATAAAAAGTACTCGAATGATCACACGGCTTCACAAGCCTGACGACGGAATACAGAAATAACAAGAAATTGGAGGTAAAAATAAACTATAAATGAAATTCCATTTTAGTAGCGGTCAAAAGTATAAAAAGAAATTACGACGCCTGAAATTATATTAAATAACGGACTATGGGTCCAGATAAATATCTGATGCACAAAAACATAGATTTAAGTTTACTTATACTTTATTACGAAACTGAATCACAAACTGTCGTCACACTTGTATCGCAATATGAAAATGTAGTTTTATATAATTTTCTTTTTACGTTTATGTATTGATTATCAAAGATTAATCGATTATTAAAAATTAGAAGCTGATGGTGTCACTCAAAACGTTTTCTTTGAATACCTTTGTTATTACGCCTCTAAAAAAACACATTTTTATGTCGAATAACACTTATTCCTACGAATACAAAATTTAAGGGACATTGCAAAATTTTGAACAATGCCCATTTTCCAATGAAATCTTTAATCGTAAAAATAAACGGACGTTTAACTTTTATTACAGTGCAAGGATCCATGCGTGAGCGGTGATTCCGTGACGTGACTGGTCCGGTAGACAATAAGTGATCAATGGACAGCGTGAATACCATCAATACATAGCAGTCGTTAAAATTCACCAACCCGCACGACGCAGAGTGGTGATTAAGCTCCAAGGCCCCTCATCCCGAGGGCAGGTTTAAATCCCTGCAGTGGTGCATTAATGGGCTGATGGTATAGTATAAACAGCGTGGAATTACCGCTCCTGCGAGGGCCTTTGTTATGGAGTAAACCTATACTATAAATTGAAATAATAACATACGAGAAACTAAGCGGTCCTAGTTCTGCGGCACAGCGCATGCGTTTGGCGAGGCGAGCGGTGAATCCCCACTCCGATTCGAGGCACGAGCGCGGCATGTGTTCCACCTCGGACATCGTCGTCAGGTACGACAGGTATTGCTGGAGGAATAATTATTAGTTAATAAATTATTATGTTATACTAGTTTCCGTTCGTGTCTTTGCCTACAGTATTTTCACGATTCGTATTATTAAGTAATTTTTTATCTACACAAATATTAGCATATATCATATTTCATACATCAAAAAGTAAATTGATATTAGCATATAGATCCATTTGTTAATATGTTCTATATTATTTGTCGTCTTAAAGTTTGGTTCTTAAATATGGCAGTATCATTGTACATACCATGAGTGTTACATTAGGATTATATTGTAAGTACAATTTTTCCAACAATATCTACCATGTAAAAAAATCACTCTTACAATTTCACAACACTGAAAAAGTTTAGAAAATCATTATAAACTGTGTTAATGCCATCAAAGTAACAATTGAAAATAATGTCTGGGTCGATGTTACTAGAATTATTAATATGTAAATGTTCATACTAATACAATTAATATACAGAAGCTTGAAATAAATTTCATAAAGCAACATATTTTTTATTTCTTCTTTAAGCATTTATTAATTTACTGAACATCAATTACAAAATAAAAATCATTTAAGCTGTGAAATTTAATTATTAACAATACATACATAATAAATGAATATAATATATACAAGCTTACGCCTGTTTCTCTAAGAAGCAGGCAGAGCCAAAAAATTGCTATTTGATATGGTCGCCGACCGTCACTCGAGTCAAACGCCAACAATTTCAGTTGAAAATACCTTGTGATTTCAAAGTTACAAGGTATTTTCAACTTTCATGCGCGGCGATTAAGTGCGATTTCGCGTGCACGGCTTTTTGTAAGATAAAAGGAGCGGAACTTCCGTACGAAGTACCATTCTGTTACTATTTTGTGCTATGCTCCTTATCGCTCACTTCGTCGACATTCATTGAGATAATTGTTTCGTGTACGATTGTCGCCTTCGAGTGCCTTTTAAGATGTCCTCAATTTGGTTGTGGTGAAATGTTATCACTGGTGGTGTAATTGGTGGTGATATGGTCCACAATATATATATTTCCTGAGGTATCCCTTACCAATCCTTTTATCACACATTTTCGCTTTAATATTATTTATTTCGTCACTGCACTTTCATTCGTCATTTCCGTATGGCCACCCATTTCAACAACTCTTTTTTCCACTGTAGTCACTAGTTCTTTCGAATCACATCGTTCTCTCTCATCACTTTTCTTCCACCGACCTATCAAAAATACCGCTGCATTCTGTTCTATGGAGAGATCGCATCTCCACTAGGTTAATTCTATTTACAGAAAAATTTTGAAGGCCCATCTTTAAGATGTCGTCAATTTAGCTAAAATTTTATAATTCAATCATACCTTAAGCACATTTTCAACGGTGACATCGAAGGTGCGTATGACGGCGAGCAAGTCCGCTTCGATTGGCGCACCGGCGGGGTAGCCCGTCAAAGCCGCGTCGATGTTGCGCACAAAAGCACTGCGCATCTCTGTCGCTATGTCTAGACCTTCTTTTAGTTCGTGGATCAGCTGTGCACAACAATGATTAAGGTTCAGGTTGGGGTAATGACTTAAAGTTTCTTAGTAAATGTTGTTACCACAATGCAATCACTCACTCATAGGCCATTTCACTACTGTTTTTATATTGCCCTAATATGTTCATTAATAAACCACAGGATTTTTTTTTTCATTAATTTTTTTTTATTGTATAAAATAGAATTCAAAATTTCAACTATTTAAATTGATGTCGGAAAATATGTTTTTTTTTCTCCAAATACATTCGAACCTCATAAACATCAGTAGGTAATTAGTTAATTGTCTGTAATGTTTGCAAACGAAAAAATAATAACTTCAAAATTGAAACATCGATAATTTCTAATAGAAATATAAAAATTAAGCATTTATTCCATAATGTTAAGGGCATCATTAATCTAATTAATATATAATAATTATCTAAACACTCGTTGCAATATAACTGTGACGTCACATTCAATGCCTAACGAGCTAAATTGTAAATATGCTGCATAATTTGAAACTGATATTATTTGCAGTTTGTAAGGAATCAAATCAAAAATAAACCATTGGGCTATAGCATGGTATGATAGTACTAAATTAGATTAAGAACAATAATTCAACAAGTACAGCTTCGCATGCACATTTCCCATTTTTTTTATAATATTTTTATAAATGAAGATTTGTTGTGAAGTTGTGAATTTTATTAAAAATAAAATGTCCAACAGTGGCTGAAAAGATTATATAAATAAAATAGCGTATAAAAGCAATTTACACACACCTGCTTAACAGTGAGACAGCTGGGTTTTGAAGGATGAGTATCCAAGCGAAGGCCAAGGTAATCGTGCACAGTCTCCAAGCAGATAGTGCTCAGCAGAAGAAAGTGGTTGCGGAACGAAGGTAGCCTCATTTGCAGTGTCTCTTCTGACCAGCATCCGTATCTGGAGATTCGATCACAAGGATGCATCAATTAAATAACATGAATATGTTGATCAGATAGAAATTAAATAAAGATAAAAATTAAATTGGAACAGGGCAAAAGTACTTATTCAAAACATTGAATGAGTTCGGAAAAAAAAATTCCATAATATTCTGTATAGTATCTAAAAATTTTCCAAGCTCTAATTCGTATATCTTCAGATGTAGATACACGGTGTCTCCCGTTTTCGTTTTCGATATTTCAATTCTAAAGAGTTCTCACGTACAACTCGCGTTAAATTTCTCTTCGTTCTGAAATCAACTGTGAACCTTTCAGGCTCTTTAACAGTGGGAGACCACTTTTGATTAACATAAGAAACTACACCACCACATTTGTTATTGTGTTTACTAGTGGTGAAAGCTATATAACCTGGTATTTGACCACAAACATGTGAACACGGTAATCAGTACTCCATCAGAACAATAATGTCAAATAATATGCCAAGTCTCTTTAGTGCGATTAGGAATAAAGTAAAGTTTTTTTTGAATGCTACGAATGTTAAGGGTTAGTATTTTAAGACTATATGCATCAAGTACTTGCTTACAGTTCTCTAAATGATCGAATTCCTCACATTCTATTGAAACAGCGTTGTCAATATCGCGAACAATATCAAGATTAATTGTCGCCATTTCTAAGCTTAACAATTTTAAATATTAGACAAAATAAGGCCATGAAAGGCAGGTATAGATTGATCATTTGTACCCTTAGAACAATATACAGCATGCACTTTATGAGTATGAACTCTTTACTAGTCTGTTTTTCCTAATATCTGGAAAGGAGGCGGAAAAGGCATAGCATGTAGCAAAAAATGATAGAGATCGTAGAAGTGTTTAAAGGTGTGTGTGCGTGTCTGTGTGTAATTATAGTAATGTAAAGGCAAAGTTAGAATTGGAAAATATAAATGCGATAGTTAAATGTGTTATTATCTAACTAAGCTTATTAATCCTATAAAATAAACGCTACATGTGTTTCTCCTCAGTATAGTCCAACTTGTCAACTTAAAAGTAAATAAATATTGGGTTAAAGTCACTACATCAAAAAAAAAATGCAATTAGTAAGCATCTGTCTATTTGACGTCACAGGGATATTATTATTTATAAATTTTTGAAACAAAATTTATTAAGAAAATGAAAGACTACTTTTTTTTTATTGTAAGGGGATGTATAAATTAGTCTATATTTTCGGAAAAAAAATTAAAAACCATGTGTTAAAATTTGGTCCAAGCCCATCCTTAATTATTGTATTGCAACAGATGACAAAGAAGTGGAAATAATTTGAAAAAAAGAAATTTTGTAATTGTCACATGCAGTTCATAGGCAAGATTAGGTGAAAATACACACCTGCGCAACTCCATGTGCTCTTTGGCTTCCTCATACTGCTTCGAATCCTGTTTTTCAATCTCATCTTTTGTGTCTTCAAATACTTCTGCTGACTCATTTTCTTTATATGGGTGGGCTTGTGTGCTCTGAAATTTTGTAATTCTAATTAGGTAAATATTATAAATGCTAAAGCATATTTGATCGTTTTGTGCTTTCTTAACTCGTAACAAAGCAACGAAACGACGTGATTATTTGCAAAGAGAGAGTGGATGGGAGAAAGAGCAACTAAACTGTTGTTTATCTCAATTAAAGGTCAAATGTGAGGTATGAACTAGAACACTATCGGGAGTAGAACTCAAGAAGTAAAAGATCACATGTAGATTGCTATGGGACTTATGTCCAAGCGGTTGGAGCCACAGACTTAAGCTAGTGATTGGCTTTTATTTTTTTTATATGTAATTTTTTTTTTTATTTTTACTAACCGAAAAGGTTTTTTAAAATAAAATAGCATCAAAACCAGACTTACGTTTTCTTTTTCTAGTGTCATATACACTTTGTTCAAGATTTTCTTGTGCATTTTGTGTACAAACATCATACATCTTCTCACACCTTGGGTCTTTAAGATCTCATGATGATATTGTCTGCAAAGATTTATCTTTTAGTGTTTAGCAGTAAAAACAAAAATAGAATAGATGTTTAAATAAGATACCTATAGGGCGAGATGTCACATTTCCCTAGGAGTTTGAGCATAACGACCTCTTCAAGCGGTCCCATGTTGTACACAGTATAAGGGTTACTGGTATTTTCACAATGAGATAAAAAGTCTTTGATCGGTAAGCTAGACTTGTCGGATAAATAACCACTCTCTTTGGAGGTGGTCGAATCTACGGTGCCGTTCCTGTTTTCCATGTCATTGATGTGAATTTCAGGTGTCGAAGGAGTGTTGTACTCTGGAAAAAATATTAAGTTCAATAAAGCCAATAACAATGTAACCAGGGTGTCCACTGCTAATGTCTAACAAAATTCCCTGACTTTTTCCTGACTTTCCCTCACAAACTTTATCCATTTTAAAGAAAGAAAAATTAAAATATTAAACTATAATACTTTAATTTCTAAATATAACATCTATTTCTAAAACCTATGCTTTAAAATATATAGTATTCTTTTGCAATTTCTCAGATCAAATTATATCATAATGTATTTCACCCCACTCCATTTAAAATAAAACCAAAAAAGAATAATCTAATTATGACTAAAACGTGTCATAATGCAGCTCACTCCAAACCCAGAAAAAATGCTTCAATAATCTGGATTAAAGATTAGACAACAGCATGACTTATTGATTCGTAAACATTTAATTATATCCATCGATGTATATATCCTTCATTTTACAATCACTGGGAAATTTTGGGATGCAAACAGGGTAAAATCACAATTTAAACGGCACACCTACAGCATAATAATATTTTACTATCTCAATCAATTACACAACTCTTCCTTTAAAGAATAACCAAAATTTTGACTTATTAATACTCAAAATCTCAGTACACTCAATAAGAACGGCTAGAAAATAAATAATTCATTACTTTTTTATTACACACCATCATACCTTTGAAGGTTATTATTATTATCTAAATTAGCAATAGACTAACAGTAAGAGTGTTTCCTTTTTGTTGTATTGATTAATTAAAATATCGCATAAAAGTGCATCTGTCATTAATAAGTTTTGATATTTTACTTTTACTTTTTATGTCATTTGACGACCGCTTAGCCTAGTGGGTAGCGACTCTGCCTGCGAAGCTGGAGGTCCCGAGTTCGAATCCCAGGTCGGGTCAGTATTTATATGATGAATATTGATACCGCTACCGGGTCTTGGTTGTTATATGTATGTGGTGTCTTCGCTTGGTACCCAAAATACAAGCCAATGCTTTGGGGCCTAGACGTTGTTGTGATGTATACGTTATTATTATTATAAACCAAACAATACATGTCGGTCCACGTGAACTAACGCACACATGCATTAAACAATGTTGAGTATATAAGAAAGTCATTTAATGAATAAATTATATATTGCTATGGGTGTTCTCAATATAATAAACATACTATACAAAAATTATAAAAGTCGCAAGTTAAGTTCGTAAAATAAACAAAGGTTTCTATAAAAATAACTAAATGAGTAAATATGTCTTTGGTTTTTAATAGAATTCTTACCGTTCTTTCTACCATCTTCTACCAGCCTTTGATCACACCGTTCTGCAGTGGAGCAATTGTCCAGGTCATCACACCCTTTCTGTTGGCTAAGTTCCGAGTTGGAACTGGAATCGCTGTTGTTGGAATCAGAGGGATTCTGATCCTCTGGTTGGTTAACACAATCAACGTTGAAACGAACAGTACAAATGCGCGGTGTCTCGTAGTCTCTGAAAGATGTATATTTTAGAAATATTTTACCTTGAAGGTATATTATTTTATTTTTGTATAATAATTCTATTCAACTATTTATTCTATTACCACAAAATACTACAACCACAGTATACTCAAATACAAAATTGTAAGTGATTTGACCGAGACTTGCAGACCTTCGCGGATTGCAAGAACTATAATTTAAAACTTAAATATCAGAGTTATCAATTGCCACGTCCCATACTTTGTCATTATCGAAAATACAATATTCTTCTGGATACAATGCTGTACCTTGTTCTTTCTTATTCTAAGAGTCAAAAATATCAGTTTACCTGCTAGCTTCTGACTCTGTGCTGGTGATCCTCCTGCTGTACTGGCGTCGTGCGTTAGCTTTCTGCTGGATACTGGTTACCAGCCTCCGTACAGCCATGATCTTCATTCGCATGTGTGACGCCGTGTTGTACCATAGACACATAGCCTGGAAAATATCTGCATTATCAGATATTTCACAATCACAAAACCTGTATACTTTCAAGTGTAATTATTGGCAATTTGTTTTGATTTGAATTGGTCTGCTATACGACCTGATATGTGTCTAAGAGTGAATAAGGTCGGCTTTCGAATAATTTGAAATGACAGTTTACTTATGTAAATATATCCAATGTGTTGTATCCTTTTTTAAGCGACTTCAAAAAAGAAGGAGGTTACTCAATTCGACCGTATATATGGTTTTTTTTTTTTTAAATTTTTTTTTTTTTTATAGTCAGTATTTATGTACATAGAGAATTATTTAAAAATACACTTGAATGGAAATAAAAATGTAGACATTCAGTGTGTTTTCTTTACCATTGCCTATAACAAAAGAAATGGCACCAGTTAATTAATTGCAGAACGGACCACAAAAGATCACGAGAACCACTAACCAATCATACAAGCACAATATATTAAGGTTGAGAAAGACTTTTGCGCATTCTGCGGGACAAATTGTCAACACAAACACTGGTTTTCAGTGAACTAAATATTTTTTTTAAATATTATTAGTAATTACTTACAACTTTTCTCATTGTGGATAAATAAATACTTAGCATTGGGTATATTGACTTACTGTAGTAAGTCAGTCGTAGTTTTATGATATAAAAGTGCAATAATTGTAAAATGACAACCATCTAAATTGAATACAAATTTACCTTTAGCCTATTGTTGAAGAGCTGGGTGGCGATTAAAGGATGGTGGTTGGCCATGGCTTTGCTGGAAGGATACAGCGTCTCTGCATTGTAGAACGAGTCCAACAATGTGCCAACTTCACGTAGAGCCTTTCCAATAGCATCCGAACAAGCTAAGCAGTTCAGGGATAGGCATCCCAAGAGCAAGTAATCTAAATAAACACACAAACCATATTGAACACGAAATTTTGTAGCGTATTGCATTCTAAGAAATACTAGAGCACACCTAGTAGCAAAATGATACTTCAATACTTTTAACTTTTGCTTAATGGGTTTAAACCGAAATTTTCAATATGTCACATTTAATTTTTTTCCCGTAAATACAGACCAATCTATCTTTACCTTCTATTTTCTAAAATTTGATAAATAAAATATCCCTGTGACATCATCTGGACAGATGTATATTGTTTGCTTCATTTTAGATGAAAGAAAATCATAACATACTGATTACAATTACATTTGACATAGTGACTAATCTGAATATTTTATATTTGTTTTTTGCTTTTGGTTTTTACTGTGAAAAGTAGCGGAATAAACTCAACTGTCTCTATTACGTCACAGGCACAATTTCAATGTCAGATATGTTTTTATAAATATCTGGCAACTTCGTAAAAAGAAAAAAAAAATTTGAAAGTAGTTCTAGAACTTAATTCCTTTCAATTTTAATAACCATTAGCGTCACTTGAAGAGCACCCGCAAACTTACAATTTCAAGTTGGCTAACTAAATTGCCGAGTATACTAATAATCAGTAAGTTAATGATAGCCAGCACATTTCCTGCAACTAAATCGTTTAACTAATTAATTGGCCACCGGTCGTATCAGAACCGAGATTCCCTTTCGATTAGGCACAATCAAAAAGTTGACCAAGTTGACAACTATCGGCCGTCTATGCAAGCTCGCGGACTAACCAACTTAATTGGTCAGTGGCACGGCAAGATGCAAGAGGACCATACACCTGCGCGTGATTTCCCCACCATGCCGTCGCCGCCGGTCGGCTCTTCAACGGCGAGTCGGAATGTTGTGTCTTGTTTGATAATTTTTGTCCTGATTAGATAAACAAGTTCATCAAAAGAAGTAATATCATTCTGCAGAATATAAAAAAATATATATTATCTGGGTAATATCTCAGTTTAGAATGCAAGGTATAATGTTTCCCTTGTTCTAATCTGTCACTTAATATAATATACACCCTACATGTTCTCTTTTGTTTTCGTCTTCTTTTTATTAATATAACAATTAGAGCATTCTTTTTCCGCATTTTCATGCACACGTCACCGCGCTAGCAATACTCTCACCGACTAAATCAATTAGGTCTGCGGCTGACCGCCAGCACAATGAAGTTGGCCGATTAAGTTGTGAAAGTACGCAATTTAGTTGTTTGATGGTTGGCCAACTTGAAATTGTAAGTCTGCGAGGTTTCTAAAATTTTAGTCCAAGTCAATTATTTACTCAAAATAATAATAGGTAGCAATGAATAGTCATATTACACAGACTGTATGTTTTGTGCGACTATTTTGATTCAGATAATTAACATATTGATGGTATAGTAAAAAAAAAAATAGAAATATATTTGATATCATATTTACTTGGAAACGACGATTTAATATTGTCTCTATCTGGGCATGCCAATGCAGAGGTAATTAGCACAATAGTCTAGATCGAACGAGGCCAATCATCGCATCGGTCTATTTTATTGTGCTAGTCACTGTCGCAGTGGCATCTATCAGTCAATATTCTTTTTTATTACTATTATTTTTTAAATATATATTATTTTTTTATTTCTCAGTTGATACTTCATCATCGGTATTAATATAATTCCACATAAAAATACAGCACTTATAACTACACTTTAACTTTAAGAAGTATACTACGCGGAAAAGTCGCGGGTCGATTTGTCGATTGAGAACATGCACCAAAATTTTGATATTGACACACTTACCATAACGACTGTCGTTCTCGTCATCGAGAATCAATTGGTTTTTTCCGGATCTATAGTTTTCTAGATTAGATCTCTGACTGCATGGACTTGGATTCACGAATCTGTAAAGATCAGTTTACATATGTTTAAGGGGATAAATAATTATTATAACACTACTGAGTTGTACAAGCCAGTAAAATGAATTTGAGACCATAGAGTACATTAAAACTGAGCAGCGACGACGACGCTGACGTTACATATAGCCGAGAGCCTATAAGGTCACATCTTTGTGAAAGCCAAATTTTTGATAAATTATAATAGGTACCTACTTACAGTGGATACTGAATTGTCCATACCCAAGTCATACAGATTTACGGTTACGCGGACTTATATATTTCGTGTAAAATGTAGATGTTGATATTAAAACAACGAAGCCTAACAAAGAGAAAAGTTATCGCCAAAACATGAAGAACACATCCATATATCATCAAATTGTTAAATGTTTCTGTTGTATACAAAATAAATACTTAGCATATGAAGTTAAAACTTTCTGTTCTTATTCTTATAATTTTAATTATATGAAAGACATAACAGCTATTAGTGCGATTAAAACACGTAAATTGAAAATCGCGGAAAACAGTGTTTAGTATTCAACCCTGTTATGAAGTCTAGAAGTAATAGTGCTAGAACATAATTCACACTTTGTTCTGGAAGAGTTTGAATGACTTATGCATACACACAAGATCATTTTTGCTTATGATTATTTTCAAAAATCTTACTGTTTACGAAATTGAAATGAATTAATGGTTTTAATTTTTATAAAGCGTGTCAACAGTTTAACGTGTTTTTTATGTATGTTTGGGTCATATATAGCCAGCTCAAATTTTGCTCATGTATCTAAATTGAATGAAAATACAATAATTTAGATCAGGTCATGATGATTTAGCCAGGATCGTTTCCTCACAAGGGAATACTTCAATGATTAATCAAATTAGTAGAAATTTTACAGATATGGATGATTTGGATAACAATCGATAAATTATGGTATCATCGAGCTGATCTGATGATGGAGCTGGAGGGTGGATAACAGAACCCTTCAATGGCTATTAATAAACCTAGAGTTGGGACTCATTAGATTTGTCTTCCCGAATATTTTTAAAACATGGTGATGAGGGTCTGATGATGTAGCTAAAAGGTGTATACTGAACTCATTAAGAAATTTGATCATTAAGGCAGAAAATATAATACTTAAAAATGGTATTTAAACTTTTGTCTGGAATTTAAAAATAAAATGATTCAGTGCTTTTGTAAAATAACCCTTAATAAATGCTAATACACAAGTGTAATGTAAATGTGAGCGAAGTGGCGGGCGATCCCTAGGGTACTAATAGAAACATTTTCTTACTACAGGTAACGTACCGTAATGACATAGATTAAACAAAGACAAGTCTAACCCTATAAAGCCTTAACCCAGTTTTTACTATATTTGTTTTCGGAATTTTTCTTTTTGAAGAAAATATAGTAGCTTATGTACGTTCGCGTTATTCTTTAAGTAAAAAAGTTCAGGTAATGATGACTAAACTACAATGTAGGTTTTCTATGGGTATATTATACAATACGCGTTAATTTCGTAATTTGCTATGAAAAAATAGGTCACACGCACACGCTAATTACATTTACATTATATAAACTGAAAACAGCATTATTTTTTCATAATAGTATCGCACTGAACAGGCAACTACGCATAACGTTTCATTCGCCGATCCTAGTGACACTAACCAAAAACGACTTGATGGACTGGGCTGTACAGGCGTATCTATTTTCCTAAGTATAACATAATTGCCTACATGACAAACCTGTAATTAATTATGTTTTGTATGATAGTGGGTACTATGTCTCTCTGGGCGCATAGAAAGGCATCTTGTTGGGGAGGGGTGCGGCCTGCTATTCGCGCTTGCAACTCTAGCCAGATTAAGTCCTTTAGCTCGTTCTGCCAGACTTGTTCTTCTAAACTTATCTGGAAATAAACATTAAATTAGAATAGTTAATTTTTTGAACGTCAGCGACTATATAATGTACAGGTAAAATTATCATACTTCCCACACCAACCTCTATATAGATTATCCGACAAGTAATTGTCGGCGACGTCCCGATGAAGTAGGGCTAGTCGTGTAGGACTCGAAAACGCTTCGCTGCTTCATTGAGGACGCTAAATGCTGGACGAGGCGTCTACCCGTGCGCCACGAAAATAGTGAAATGAAAAGATGAATGACGTGAAAACTATGAACAATATGTAATGAAATAAATGTTTTGTGTATGTCTTGTGTAAAAATCTAACTACGCCAAAAACACCTTTGTAAGGCCATCCTGTGATAATTACAATAAGTACTAAAATCACATTAACACTTTCTCATCCTCTATTTATAAATTTAAACAAGATTTAAACACAGCCTTGTGTCAAAACGATCCCATATAAATTTTGTAAAGATGACTACTTTGTATAAACTACAGGCACACCTATATGTCAAAATAAACAAGGTTTATGTTCTACGATAATTTCACATCATATTATTCTTATATTAATTTACTAGCTTTCCGCCCGCGGGCTTCGCTCGCGTTGAGCACAGTTGTAGTGGGACAGTCAAAGGAACGCGACGCTGTAGAACATTGTAACACTTTCTAGAACATTCTGAAATTTAACTGCCTAAGAAATCTTATGAAATTTTTATGAAGTTTAAGTACCAACACGATAAATTTGCGATTGATAGTTTCGAAAATATAAGCATTTAAATATTTGGTCATGTGGTCACATAGATCTCGTCAAAACATCAAGTTTGAGTACCAACACGATAAATTTGCGATTGATAGTTTCGAAAATATAAGCTTTTAAAAATTTGGTCACGTGATCACATAGATCTCGTCAAAATATCAAATTTGAGCACCAAGACGATAGGTCTGCGATTGATTGTTCGAAAATGGAAGCTTTTAAAAATGTGGTCACGTGGTCACATAGATCTCGTCAAAACATCAAGTTTGAGTACCAACACGATAGGTTTGCGATTGATAGTTTCGAAAATATAAGCATTAAAAAATTTGGTCACGTGGTCACATAGATTTCGTCAAAACATCAATTTTGAGTACCAACACGATAGGTCTGCGATTGATTGTTCGAAAATGTAAGCTTTTAAAAATGTGGTCACGTGGTCACATAGATCTCGTCAAAACATCAAGTTTGAGTACCAACACGATAGGTTTGCGATTGATAGTTTCGAAAATATAAGCATTAAAAAATTTGGTCACGTGGTCACATAGATTTCGTCAAAACATCAATTTTGAGTATCAACACGATAGGTCTGCGATTGATAGTTTCGAAAATATAAGCATTTAAATATTTGGTCACGTGGTCACATAGATCTCGTCAAAACATTAAGTTTGAGTACCAACACGATAGGTCTGCGAATGATAGTCTCGAAAATATAAGCTTTTAAAAATTTGGTCACGTGGTCACATAGATCTCGTCAAAACATCAAGTTTGAGTACCAACACGATAGGTCTGAGATTGATGGTATCGAAAAAATAAGCATTTAAATATTTGGTCACGTGGTCACATAGATCTCGTCAAAACATCAAGTTTGAGTACCAACACGATAGGTCTGAGATTGATGGTTTCGAAAAAATTGTCATTTAAAAATGTGGTCACATGGACACATAGATCTCGTCAAAACATCAAGTTTGAGTACCAACACGATAGGTCTGTGATTGATGCTTTCGAAAAAATAAGCATTTAAAAATGTGGTCACACGGTCACATAGATGTCGTCAAAACATCAAGTTTGAGTACCAACATGATAGGTCTGGGATTGATGGTTTCGAAAATATAAGCATTTAAAATGTGGTCACGTGGTCACATAAATCTCGTCCAAACATCAAGTTTGAGTACCAACACGATAGGTCTGCGATTGATAGTCTCAAAAATATAAGCTTTTAAAAATTTGTTCACGTGGTCACATAGATCTCGTCAAAACATCAAGTTTGAGTACCAACACGATAGGTCTGAGATTCATGGTTTCGAAAAAATAAGCATTTAAATATTCGGTCATGTGGTCACATAGATCTCGTCAAAACATCAATTTTGTGTACCAACACGATAGGTCTGCGATTGATAGTTTCGAAAATATAAGCTTTTAAAAATTTGGTCACGTGGTCACATAGATCTCGTCAAAATATCAAGTTTGAGCACCAAGACGATAGGTCTGCGATTGATTGTTCGAAAATGTAAGCTTTTAAAAATGTGGTCACGTGGTCACATAGATCTCGGCAAAACATCAAGTTTGAGTACCAAGACGATAGGTTTGCGATTGATAGTTTCGAAAATATAAGCATTAAAAAATTTGGTCACGTGGTCACATAGATTTCGTCAAAACATCAATTTTGAGTACCAACACGATAGGTCTGCGATTGATAGTTTCGAAAATATAAGCATTAAAAAATTTGATCACGTGGTCACATAGATTTCGTCAAAACATCAAGTTTGAGTACCAACACGATAGGTCTGAGATTGACAAAAAACAGCCTATGTCACCCATGATAACACCCTCTGCACGTCTGCCAAGTTTCATTGAAATCGGTTCAGCCGTTTTTGAGATCAGCTCAAACAGACAGACAGATGGACAGACAGACAGATAAAAAGTACCCTATGTCACCCGCGGTAATGGCCTCTGCACGTCTGCAAAGTTTCATTCCAATCGGTTCAGCCGTTTCGGAGATTAGCCGGAACAGACAGACAGACAGACAGACACTTCAATTTTATTAATATAGATGGAACTCTAGGTATATGTGTAACTTGTATTAAGAAAATTATTTTATTTAAGACTGTTTATTTTCCTGAATAAATATGTTAGTGAGGAGATATTGTTTCTGATAAATGCACAAATTCACATTCCCCCACATCCATACAGACCCCACAAACACATCCAATTTTTTTTTTTAATTGAAATTGATTTGTGAAACTTAATATGAAAAAAAAAACCACTTATGCTATGTTTATTTCATATAATTGAATTTAATGGTTATGGAGTGGGGCCTCTTGATGCAGATATTATCATCCTTACAAGGTGGTCCCAACCTATGACTAATACTCCTAGTTAAAAAAAAAAATTAAAATGTTTTTATCAAATATTTTTTAATAGATTCGAGAATTTTAAGTACAAAATTTAAATTTCTGAAAAACTGATCTGAGAGGTAGGATGTTGAAGGACTCGGTCGCGATTCCCGTACCTACAAATCACGATCGATGGCGAGCAAAAGAAGAAGAAACCTGAAGAAAAACCAGATCTTGAACCTGGATGTAGAAGAGCAGCTCCGGAATCGGCCAAGCAAAACACAGAGATTTAGAAAATTAGAATGGAATTATATCTGTAATGCAAAGGTGTGGCAGCATAGATCACAGTAACTGGATATCTTGTGGAACAAACAATGGGCTTACAGAGTGAAGTTCATAGTAAACTCTGTAGTTATCTATATGATCCAGGCTATTGGAAATAATTCTAAGTCAGAAAATGTCAGATGTCCTTCGAGTGTTTTGTTTCATCTTATATGAATTTCTTAACGACGAAATAAATTTAATCCTCGGTCAGCCCTTGTCTAACAAAGCCCAGAAAATATATTGTTTCTTCGAAGAAGCTCTCAGTTGACTCAACGAGTTTATAAAATAATTTGAATTTCCCAATGAGGTTGGCATAGTCACCCAGAGTGTACTGAAACCTCAAAAACAAGATTAAGAAAAAAAATTTTTTTTAATAAAAGTATAAATACTTGATTAATTAATGATACCTGCATTTTATTAAACCATTTGCTTCCCAAAGTAAAATTATAGTAGCGCTGGGTGACTGTCATTATGAAATATCGATTGGTGTTTAAGGGATCAAAAAATTGCCGCCAAAGCAGAGCACACAGAGTAAGTTCACTGTATCGAGTATTTGTATTTTTTTAAACATACAGTAAACATAAATATAGGATTTAGTATTTCTCAGATTTTGACATCTAAACACACTTCTGATCTGTAGATTTAGATAAAAGATTGAATTTTCCGACAATTGCTATTTAAAAAACAAATCATAGGATAAATTAAAAACTGCATTTACCGGCTTTAATTTTTTCTGCCCGATTATTTTCTCTCGCCACGCCTGCACAATTGCATTTCTCTCTTCGTGAATTTCTAATGATTTATCCCAGTGTACACGTTTGCCCAAAAACTCAACACAAGTTTCACCCATTTGGACACAAGTCTCACGTAATTGTTCACGCGTGATACTCACACGGTGTTTTAACAAGAAGTGAACCATTTACGAAGTGAACACCACGCGCTCTCCGTGCAACCACATGCGCGTTTACTTAATATTATGAAATACAGTCAGTTACTATCGACCTATCGTCTGTTCGGGCGTCTAACATATTCCCGCTCTGTGGATCATAGTTTATACATTACAAGCTTCGTGTCTATGACATCATCAGCATTGTAATAGTGATTAGTGTTTTGGTGTTATATTATGAATACATTAGATACTTAAATTAGTTATTAATTTTGTTTTGCGTATAAACCTTTGAAATCACCTTTGACCCTTAAACGGTTAAATTACTAAAATTGTTATAACATTGATCATTTAGTAAATTGTTTATGTAAAGTTTCAAGTTCATAAGAGCGTTATTTAGTTTTCCAATTTTGTTATCTCTTTTTGCTTCTTACATGTATGTTTTTGGTCCCTAGAGTCAAAGTAAAAATTTAAAAAAACTCTTCCTTAGAGATACCTACATTATATAAAGGGGAAATTTCAAGTGCATAGACTTCAGTTTGGACTGAGTTTGGATGTCAGACACTCAGTCACTTTCTTGTCTTATATAGATTTAGCAATCTTAATATATTACAAGGTCCACAGTTTCAAGTAACCAGTTCAGTGATAAACCTATCAGATATTCATCATAACTGGTGTCACAAGATCATAGTCTTACCTTCTTAAAAAATAAAGATGTACGAGCTTATTAAAAGTTAGTATTTCAGAATAAAGTCAATATGTATATGTAAGTATATGTACATAAGGAATATGTATTTAGTACAATAAGATAAATTTGTTTGTCCAGATTAATTTCAGTAAGTCATTCTCGACATAGATGATTTAGATATTTACCGAAATTAGTTAGAGCAAGCATATTTTTTAGACTAGATACAAATATCAATTTGCGTTTATTTTACAATTAATTTAACTTTTTTTAATCAGGTATTTTATTCAATTACAATTTAACAATAGAAAATACATCTATATTAATATATTGATGCGAAAATGAGTTTTACTTTTTGTTATGGCCACATCTAAACTACTTATAATGATAACATTCAGCAGAAAGGTAACTTAAAACTTGGAGAAACCCATAGGATATGTCGCAGACGTAATAAAAACTCTAGACTGTCACTGAACAAACAATGAAACACTGCAATGTTGGCCGCGTATGTGTGAGTGGAACTTCGCACCGTACTGGCGATTGCTAGACTTACTATGATATGATTGTGTTCAAGTTGACGCGTGCGTACATAGATGACTTACTAGGATTGCATCGTTAGTTAGTTCGCGATGGTACGTTCGGTTATTCCTAAGTTCTTGGGTTATGTTACATTTATGTAAGTAAATATAAGTTTTTTTATTCAATATTAAATGATAGGGAATAGCGATAAATGATAAAGATATTCTTGCGAGCACTAAATAGTGCAAATAATGTAATGTAATGCGTATTAAATGTGATGGCATGCTTAATACGGCCAAAAGTGACAACCCTGAACCACAGAATAGCCTGAACGCTTTGTTGATTAAACCGTATACAAAAAAAACAACGGGCGTTCGGGCTATGCAGCGTAAGTACCGCCTCTATGTAATTATTATCTATTCTTATCATTATATATACAGACTACAGGTATACTAACAGCTCTCCTGCAGCTTTTATCTATATTCCCCATCTTGATGAGCAAGCTGAAAGTGTTGTGGAAGTGCACGCGGTTACACTGCGGTACCGTCTCATCAGTGGTGGATTCAGATTCTTGGTACTGTTCCTGGTCATGTTGATTGACGGGTTGTGCGGGGAGTGCTGCATATTTCCCTTTGCATTTGAGCCTCGATGTAAGTGACATGAAGCGGTTGCATGATTCCACCTGGAAACAAGTATATTTCAGGGCAAATGCGCGCAAGCGACTTCTAAATGTTAACTCTGTCATGGTGTACAATGCAGCTGAAGACAGCTCAATTAATCAAAAATAAACGCAGTTGCGCACCGCCACTCAAAAATGTGCATTGAGTCGTGTTATTTTGCTTAGTTTATTTTAATTGGTATTCGAGGACATTCTCATAAAACTAAAATCTAACGTTTTTTGGACATATGATTTTCAGTGCGCAGACGGACATATCTGTTTTGGCGCATGCCATATTAGTTTAGCATTCGTTTGAAGATTTATACTTTTTATTTAATTTAGCAAATTTATTTAACAAGGTATTTTTAAAAATGTTTTTTTCTCAAACCTTGTATTATACTAATCAAATGCATATTTCTAATTTTACACGAATTTACAATCACATGGTGGGCCGTAAATTCATTTCCCTGCCTCATTTTTATTCATATTGATTAAAAAAAGATTAAAAAGTTGCATACAAAGTCAGCCTATTTTCAGACTTCGTGAAGATTCAATAGAGTTCAAGTGTTTTATTAAAAATACACTCTACGTTAGACTTTTTCAATATGTAACTAATAAAATAGTGTATTTATATAAAATATCTCTTTGGAAGTATTGCACATACCGAATGTGGTCGACATAAGTTTAACCACGACGGCCTAAGGGCCGTAAGTATGTGAGGATAAGTCCTCACATACTATAAACCACTGTAATGATTTCTTTTGTCACTCTACATACATTCATTCTTTTCATATGGCCAAATGTACTCATCATTTCAGCAGCCAGACGTCCAGATGGCCCAAGGCTGTGTATTATGGACATCTAGAGAGAAACATATGTCTAACTAAATATACCATGTTCCACTCTAGTCATTAGTTCTTTCGAACCACGATGTTATCTCACATATTTGAGTGACTTTATTTGGTATTTGTGTCCAAGAGACATTTGACAGAAGCTGTAATAACGAAACTAGTCGTACGTACCAGCGTGGGTATGGGGAGCTGCAAGTTGGGGGATGGCAGGGAATCTGCTCTGTGCCCTTTGGTTATGTCCAACTTTAAGTCACGATCGCGGGCACGCAGCGTTTTCAACGATGCACGTTTTTTGATGCGCTCTGGAAAATACATTATAAAGACTCGCCTCTATATTTGATCATTGACTATAATAATAAATGTTTATTACGATAAAAAATATTATCATGAAAATTAAATACAAATGAATGAGAAAAAAATAAAATAATAAAATCGAAATAAAGTTAAAGGTAACAACAATAACCAGTCCCTCATTATCAGCCTTTGTTGTCTCCATCTCTGATGGATTAAGCTGTAATCTGTAAGCTGTGCCTACCTTGCACCCGCCTCGGTGCGAATATACCGATGGCGCAGCAGTAGCGAGGAATTCCTAACAAGGCGTGGAATGCGTAGTAATATTGCAGCCCATGGGCGCCAGCGTCCCGCTGGTGTATCGTCCTCACAACTCGACACGGTCGAACAGTAAGTTCGGCATAGCTTATTTTTCATTATAGCACTGCATCAATGAAACCGACGCGCAATCGTATTGGCGTGCACGCTAGTTGCACGACACTGTCAATCGATATCTGCGTCATCGTGCCTAGATATTAGTCCTCATCTACATGCTACTGCAGTGGTTCTCCCTCCAAAATATGCGGATTTCGCACAGGACTGCGAGCCGAACTTGTGACCATATACACTGGCTTATCCGTATTGTAAGTCTATTTGTGTTTACGGATGTAATTCTGGTTAATTTCAAGTAGGTGCCGCATTACTGATACAGACCAAACCAGCAAAACATGTTTGAAGTTTCATTTTTTTGTTTAGTTCAGCAAGCTCTACACGCTATGTAACTTTGGACTACATTTAGTGGAACACCCCGTTTAAGATAACATAATAATAATAAAGACGACTCGCGCATACTACACCGTCTTAATTTAGAATTTCTTGTATTATGGATAACTGCCAATGCGACACTCACAAACCCTCAATATATTTCCAGCATACAGGATTTGAACCCGGACTTTCCGTAATATAGACAGAGTGCTTGCCCCATTGTTTTGTTACGAACGGACTGAGTAATGACCGCCATCTAGCGTCAACCAGTAAAACCACTTTGTAGAAGGGTTTTACAACAAGGACAACATGAAACCCCTACTCAATACTAGATGGCGTTAGGGGAAATAATCGCCGGGCTTTCCAGAGTCTTCCAGTCCGGTACAATCTAGAAAGATCTGGCGCTTGTTCGGCCCATATAAATAGCAGCGGGAAGACGTGCCAGCAGTTCAAGTTTTGGGCTACTTTCGACGCGATTTCGAAGCGAAACTAGTGATACAAGTGAAATCTACGACTTGGCTGCGATCTAGGAACATCGTTAGTGCTTAGTGTTTGGACTTAGTGCTTTGTGTTGGACCTAGTGTTAGTGAATAAAGTCTTCAAAAGAGTCAGCAGGTCTTTCTCTCCAAATTATTCGAACCCTAACACGTAACAGTATCATCAAGATCGTCATTATTTCTAAGATCGATTAATTATAAGAGTGTTTTCACACCTAGCTGTAATGTATTATCCAAAAATAGTAGGTTAAAGTTGAAATATTTGAATAATGCTTTCATTCACACTAAGGCATATAGTACGCTGTTCTATTCCCATATAGGTAAATTTGACGTCGGTCGACAGTGAGAGGCTCATACGTCCTAACTTCTGAACTTGAATTGGCATGCTCACCTGGTACGTTGGGCGTATTATTATCGTTTGTAAACATATTGTCCATTGTCTGCCAGCGTCCAGCTCGCAGCATCCTTCCCAAGGACGCGTCCGGTTCAATGTTCTTGGTCGCATCCCTGAACCTGCACATCATCACATATATAACACCAATCGAACATTTATCTCGACTATTCAAATCATTACTATTAAAAATTTCTACAAACTCGTAATCAGATCAGGTGTTACATTATATCAACAAAAAAATGTTTTTAAAAACCCATTATTTTGGGGGTTAAAAGTTAGTTAAATGGACTGAAGATGGAGGGAGGTGTGCTAAATAGTAATTCCCTGTGATATTTGTATATAGCAACGAAAAGGCAAGATACATACAAAAACGTGCATCCCTTTTCAACTAATAAGAAAAAATCCGTAAAGTGCGAATCGGACTCGCACGCCATAGGTTCCGTACCAGACAATATAATTGTGTTATGTATTTACAAAAAAAAGAAACTTCAGTTATCAACAAATGCTAGGCACAACTACTTTTTTTAAACGCGATAAGTCCTTTGGACAGTAGATAACAAGGTAAGCATATAGAAAAATTAGAATAATAATAATAGTAATACCTCGGACATCCCACACAGCGCCATCTAGTTCCAAACTACGCAAAGCTTGTACTATGGATACTAGACAACATATGTGTATTTCTATTTTAGTTTCAAAAATAAAAAATTAGGGGGGGGGGAATTATTTCGGATTTCAGTGTATTAAACGCTGATTAATAATGTAGTTTCTAAACTGTGACCAAAACATTTTTTTTTATTTCTTCTTTGTTGCGTTTCTTTCTTTCTTTGTGCGATGACTAAGCTCGGAAACCTAAGCCTCAGTGTAGGGGCTTAGGTCTCTCCTCGGGATGAGGAGGCTAAACGCATAACACAAATATATTATGTAGTGGCACAGAACCTTCGGTGCCCGAATCGGACTAGTACTTGTCCGGTTTTATTTTTATAACAAGTGACTACATGTTCCTTCACTTTATATGCGAACGCAAACTTGTATCTATATACGATACTAGCTTATCATTAAAGATGCAATAAAATAATAAGCTAGTGTTATTGTTCATTATGTAACTTGATTAAAAAAAATTAAAATACTCAAATTTAACCTACTAATAATGATGCAACACTATACTATACTTAGGTTATTAGTAAATAATAGGTTTTCGTTCATAAATTGCGCAGTATATATTCTGATACCTAAACTATCTGCTAGGTGTAATATAAACCACTCGAAAGCTAATTCATGATAACGCCGATACTTAAAATTATCGATAACTTAATCGGCGATTCTAATGATAACACGCTAATATGAGTGAAAGTATTCATACTAAAATAATCACATTGCTTTTTAGTGATCAAACAATTGTAATTTTTATAAAATAAACTATATTTCGTAATACGCTGAAATTGGTATGTCAAGGAAATATAAACAAAAATTTCATCATTATTTTCACTAGTGATTACGATGAATTTGCCTGCTGCCATATGATTAGGTTTAATAATAATACACGGGAAATCACACAGCGCCATCTAGTCCTAAAGTAAGGAAGTATTATATGCCGTGACTGTATTTTAGAATTGATGATTTCATGATATGTTCGATTTTACAATGTTCATTTACTGAAACCTAACCTAATCTATTAATTTAGAAATGGTGGACCATCAATCTATCTTATTTCGAATGAATCCCAAAACATATCAATGCTATGATCTGGTCACGACATATACTTATTTAAGTATTTTACACCCAGACACGGAACAAAGAGACATCATGTTCATGCACACAAATATTTGTCTCTGGCGGGATTCGAATCCGCGACCTTTAGTTCTGCATATGTAGGATCTCTAACCACTCTGCCAATCGGTCAGTCAATATAGTATACACATAAGTATACAAAAAATATTTAGGCTAAGCATGATTTACAAAAAGTAATCGTCATTTTACGTGGGGAATAAAAAAAGTAGGGAGAACGGTTCGCCCGTAGCCACAAATTAAAAATCAGGCGCATTACGTAACGAAAATACCTAGACCAGGGTTTCAAAGTGTGATAAGTACGCAAACCCCATATAGATATTCGCCAGTTGATCATAGAATATTCGCAACTAAATTTACGTTATGGCGGCGGTTGAATGCTGATTTGAATTAATGTCCTCACTGCTTATAAAAATAGCAGTGTGGATCATTGCTGGAAATGTCCGCAGATCAGACTCCTCGAGCTGATTTAAAAAAAAAAAGAAAATGTCTTAATATTTGAGTAGCAAGACAGGACAAACATTCGGAGCTCTCACGAATAACAGTGAATTTTCTTTAGCCCTTTATGACAACTTTTCTACGTGAGAATGGGTTCGCACACTAGCATACTAGGTCATGATGGAAATGAAGCACAAGAATCTAATAAAAGCCGGCTCTGAATTAAGATAGACAATAAGCCAAATTGCTCCTAAAATCGACATAATTTTATGAAGAAGCGAGCCCATTCATGATCATATTTTCTTCTATAAGCATTTATTTTTCTGAGTTAGACTTTTGCCCTCGGCTGGGTAATTTAATAGGGATACATTGCGCTATAAGTACGAGAAAGATTTACCTAGACGATTATTTTTAAACATCAATAAAAATAGACCGTACATGTAATGCCGAATTCAATTTCATATTTGTTCTGTTGCCAAGTACGACAAACAACGAAATGAAGTCGAGTAAACGCAAAAATAACGCCACGGAAACCCTACGTGTGACGTAATTACGTATGTATTTTTATATAAACAGCTCACATGCCGGTCTGCTATCAGTCAGGTATATAGATATCGTTTTTTTGTCAGGTCGATCATCGTAGACATGTCTTAACAATCGAATATTTCATTCATACTCAAAGGTTGTTTGCTCCAGTTTTGTAAATACATACGTACATTCAGACATAAATAAAATAAACTCTCCCCTGTCTCTAAAAGGGGTGGGTAAGTGCATTGTATTGTACACTAGTGTCAAGTCTTTTACTAAAAACTGAAATACACAGTTAATAAAATTTTGCACGCAGGGAAGTAATTCTCGGACTGCGTTTCGGACTCCGTGAAAAATATTCCACGAAAAATTAATTTTCTGTAACGAAAAGGTATTCTATATTTTCTATTGTAATTACTACGAATGAACAAGATCATTCAATTGGAAATTCATAATATGCATCTACAATCAACTTGCATACTTACAAGGCATGTTTCTCAAACCAAATTCATAGAAATTATATCACATAGTTGTAAAGGTATACAATTTATACAGCTATCATCTCAAGTAATAGTATTTTTGTTCCGCTTTATTTACAACATCTAAATGAAAATATTTTTTCGAGGAAATGAAAAAATAGGAATAACGACACACACAACCATCTTTATGTGAGAAAATGTCATCGAGATTTATCTTACGCTGAATTGGCAAATAAAATCCCCCGCCCCCCATACTTACTCATGATCGCCGCAAGCAAATTCGGTTGTCGAGTTAAAATTTCGGAATAAAATACAGTGATAATTGGCGTGTAAATAAGATAAGCCCCTTCATCCCGAGGGGAGGCTTAAGCCCCTGCACTGGGGCATTAATAGATGGATGGTATAATGGTAAGATAATTAGCAAAAAACTAAGCATCTACTGTAAAAGTGTCATCTAAGATGACACACTACTCCGTATGAAAAATAAAATTTATACGATTCACACATTCTAGCATACTCAGAAAACATTGTTAATCGCTGTAATGTACTATATTTAGATTTCACGATAGATCAAAAATATACGATAGTACGAGACTACTTCTATTTAATAGATTTCAAAAAAGGAGGACGTTCGACTATATGTATTTCCTCCCTTTTTATGTATGTTCACCGATATTTACGTCCATCGTGGACCGATTAGGAAAATTCTTTTATTGTTCGAAAGGGTATACTCCCCAGATGCTCCTATGTCACCAAGTCAGGATCTGATGATGGAATCGAAGGGAAATCGAGGGATACCCTCAAATGTTATAGGCACGTATGACGCGTTTGAGTTCATTTTCCGTTATTCAGATGTTTGCATGTGGGAGTCATTATCTCATGTGGTTGAATTGATGATAAAAGCCACACCACTTCTTAACTGTTAGGAACTAGGGAACAATACTGCGATTTTTCGACAGTTTCCTCCAAACGGCATCGTCTCATTTGAGCAGTGGATTTAGAAGGCCTACAAATACGCTAAATAAAGTAAGTAAAAAATAAAAACCGATTTTAAACTTAAACTAAAGAGTTAAGAATAATATTTTATTTTAAAGAAATGAGCATTAAAAGGCGCCATATAGTTTATTAAGTCGGTGCTAAGTTATTCACTCATTGAGATTTTACTGACTGCCAACATTGCATTATTTGAACATCCCACAAACAAAAATCTAACTTTATGGATAACGGTTAATTTATTCACATTTCAAGACACAATCTTGGCTTAAGCATCAATCCGTGGTGAAAATCATGGTAAACTATCAAAATCCAACGTGTATACAAAGTTTCGTGTTCATGCTATTAATCGTTGAGAGTGTCCTCAGGAGGAGACAATCTTGGCTTCAGCATTAATTCGTGATGAAAATCATGGTTAACTATGAAAATTGCAATGGGATGCAATGGGAAATGGGATCCTCATATTACTAACTTGGCAAAAAGGCTCAGTTCTGCAGCTTACGCTGTAAAAAGGATCCGCTTCCTTTCAGACATAGAAACCGCGAGAATGGTGTATTTCAGTGGGTTCCATAGTTTGATGACTTATGGCATTCTGCTGTGGGGACACGCTGCCAATGTGAATACAATTTTCGTGTTGCAGAAGCGAGCTGTTCGAGCAATTTATAAACTAAAACCTAGAGTATCACTTAGAGACAAATTTAAGGAAATTAATATAATGACGTTGCCGTCTCAATATATATTTGAAAACATAATGTACGTAAAAAAAAAAAATATTGTGTTATTTAAAAAAAATTGTGATCGGCATAATGTCAATACAAGAAATAAGGATAAACTTGCTAATCATGTCAGCCGCCTCAATAAAATCACAAAATCTTTTAAAGGGCAATGTATACGCTTTTACAATAAGATCCCAGTTGACATTCAAGATCTACCCCTTAACAAGTTTAAAACTACAATAAAACGAAAGCTTTATGCAAAAGCTTATTATAAAGTATCAGACTACTTAGATGAGAAAAATCCATGGGTGTAAGCCGCTCGCCTATCAGTTTGTTTCAATAATATTATTCTTTAAGCACTTATTGTTAAATTTTTTTTTTTATAATTTTGTTAAAAAGAGCGTCCCTCAGTTTCTTGCGTATTCTTCTGAGAGGAACCAGCATTTTTGAATGCGCCTTTGTGGTGAAGTCCTTCCACAAAGTAATTCACTCTTATGACGTATTTCAAGATTATGTTACATAACTACGAAATAAAGATATTTTGATTTGATTTGATTTGATTTGATTTGAAATGCAACGTGTACACAAAGTTTCGTGTTCGTACTACGAACCGTTGAGGAGTGTCTTCACGAGGAAGCAATTCTGGCTGCAGCATTAGGTTATGTCTATCATTTTAGCGTATTGTCATCGAAGTTAGGTATATATGTATTCTAAATTTCAGCATGATATTGTCGATGGAAGTGGATGAAGATCACGTTCAAAGATTCCATTATATAAACATACTGGTGGAACTTATAAAAGCGTATTAATATAGGAAGTGTATAGAGTGCCGTTAGCGGCATTGTATCATTGTCGGTTAGGGAACCACAATGTTTACGGCATTTTAGTGCCGTCTAATCTACCGTAGGAGTATTACGCTGCAAAATAACGCGACCGTTTATAGCAATGCGATTGCATTGTCGCTCGTTATTTTTGTTTTGGCGAAGTATGAATTGATTTGTTGAGGTTAGAATTCATTTGTTTTGTTTGTCGGCTTAGTTATTTTTTAACTAAGTCGACTGCCGTTGTATGTATTAAAATAAAAAAATTAAAAGAAGTAGAACAGCTCCGTAGAAATCTATTGATCAATTCAGAACTTGGTTCATATAGATTAAAGCTCGACTTTTTTCAAATCATTGGGTTGGGTTGGGTTAGATTAGGTTATGTCAATGCGAGGAGCGAAGCGGAGCGGAACAACGAGCCACTCAGAAATGTATTAATCAATTTGGAAATAGGTTCTTTTAGGTTAATGGTCCACTTTTTTAAAATTAATTGGTTGGTGTTGACTGTACAATAAAACACCAATTTTCACTGGTTTTAATTTATTTCAAGGTAGCTGGTTCACTATACATTTGCTTGTTTCACTTGTTGAGTTTGGAATACGAATGCCCTCTACAATCCAATAGCTCTTACATATATACAATTTTAAATGCTTAACCTAGTGCGTTGACAACGTGCTAAATTTTCGACCAATCAGAGCGCGCCGTGGCGAGCCCCGGTCGTGGCCCAGGCGAGAGGCGGCGGCCGCTCGGTGTGAGGCGCGAGCGTTTGTCACGGGGCGGGGCTTGTTCTTGCAACCGATCTGCTGTCCGTAACAGTTGGGTTAGGTTATGTCAATGCGAGGTGTGAAGCGAAGCGGAACAACGAGCCACTCAGAAATCTATTGATCAATTTCGATATTAGTTCATATAGGTTAATAGTCCACGTTCAGAATACAACGCGTTTATGTCCGCCTTTATTCTGATACTGTCTGTGACTTTTTTGTTTATGTCGCGGCCGGAAGGCGCTCACATTCGGACGGACGCATCGACAGCGTAGACTTGAAATTTTTGTACTTGTCATGGCCGCCGCAACGGTGGGCCTTCGTAAGAAAAGTACGTAAAGTTATGACTAGAATCCTTTTGTTTCGGCCAAGAAGTGCCTAATGTGACCATTGAACTTTGTTTGGTCTTTCAATTGTGAATTTTGTGTCGCGACACGTGGTCGCTATGTGTTTATTACAACTAACTTTCAGTTGGCTTTAGTTTCATCCATGCCAATAGTCAACCATGAGTGTCATAGATCATAAGTATAATTTCACGTTTTGTGTGGTTATTATATTATTAAAGGGTAGTATGAAGCAAAAAATACAGTGTAATTAATAACAAATGAAGATGCAGCACATCGTGAAACACATAAACATCGATATGTTATTTAAAAAACTGATTGACGTTTTGAGCAAAAAATTGACATCTAGTGTTTATTTTGCTAAATATAGGCAATGGCATTTTATATATTTTTTTTGTTTTTCAAATATCTATAAAATTCCAAGTGATGTATCATCATTGTAATTAGATTAATTCTATTCAAGAACCAGGTAACATATATGCATCGATTCGTCCATCGCCTTCACAACCAATTGAACCATTTTGACAAGGCACAAGTTCTATGGAAGGTGGCTGAAAATTCTTTGTATGCATAAAAATCAGTAGAAGTATACATTCAAACTATAATATACATTTAAATCAATAGAGGAAAACAAACACATACAAATGGAAATATCGTACAATATTTTCCCGTGTGCCTTCTTTCTACTTAAATACCTAACAGAAAGGATGCAAAAAAAAATCCTCCGAAAATTTTCTAGGGAAAATATTTTCCTGCAGTGTAGAAAGTGAAGGATGATAATGTTTTAAAATGGAATACAGAAATAAGTTCCAAACCAATGTACCTTCTTTTCTCCTTGGTTCTGGTCCTTATCCTGGCGCGAGGCGGTGTGGTACCAAGGAGATCAGCGGGCGCGCCATCTCCTCCGTCTTCTAACAAATAATCTGATGACTGCCGTGGATGTCGCATCACCACGTCGTCTCTGTCGCTGGAAAAATAAATAAAGTTAGCTAATATATTCTAAGAGAAATATGTAACTATTAATATAGGCACCGACGCTAAACTATTGGCTGCTATGTTGTTACGGGAAGCAAAGGAGGTTATTTAATGCAGAAAGTAATTTTATAAAAACTTCTTCGAAAAGCCTTCACCTATTTTTAATGGGCACATGCTATTAACCTGCACGGCTAGTCGTCGATTGAAGCACGTACAACAATAATGGCTATATGAACTACTGCTTTAATCAAGGATGCCTTGAGAGACTCCAAATTCTGGTAAGGCTTAGCGTAGACCTTGTCCTGTAAATACTGCTATATTTTATAATATAACAGATTCAAAACTAAACCAGAGGAGGGCTATGGTTCGTGATGAAGTCGATTCCATGGGCGGCTAACCAGTTTTGTATGCTTTTTGCCTTATGAGCTGGTATTGCAACATGTTGGAATACCCAGTGCTTGTTTTCGAAAAAAAAAAATATTGAGATAGAGCATCTAATGTTTTTAAGGATTGTATTTTGGTTCACAAAAACTTAGTTTTCACACCTTCCCCCGTCCAACTCAGGTCTGAATGCGCGACTCAACTGAAGCCAAATCATAATTGATGAAGGATGATGTCCATGTTGGACCCTCGGGAAACGCCTGCTCGCAAGGATCTGAGTTCCTCGCCAACCATAGAATTCCTCTGTCTATCTACCATAGGAGGAAATTTTATGGCGCCATTGTCACACAGATATACAATAGTATGCAGGGCAGCCATCGTGTTGAAGTTAATTTTCGCTCTTGAGTTCAAAGGAAGGTCAACCGTCGGCCATGATGCCATGTGGTGACGGACATATAAATTAGCGAGCGACTTACGATCGCTAGTAATGCAGATAGTAGTCATGAGAATAGACACATGCGTGAAAATCACTCGTTAATTTAACGATTTTCGCTCAATCACGAGGGAAAAATGTTAGCGCACGCAATATAACTCGAACTCCAGGCTTTGAATGAGACGGTGCTGTATTTACTGTCACAATGAACAAATACATATCTTGGTAGTTTCATGTTACCTACATCTTACTAGCTCCACAATTTTATTATCCTTGCTTGAACTAATAGTTACATCGAAAAAGTACTAAATCGTGTAATGAACTCTCATACCTATTTAGCGTGTTAATTGTATAAGCAAACGCTAGGAATGTCGGTTCTAGGTTCCGACAAATCACACATGTTTCGCTATTTTATCAAGGACGTAAATATGTTCTCGTATGGTAACGAACAATACTATTGTTAGAACCCCGGTTCCGCGTGTGCTCGGCAAATCTTTCGTAGGTTTGTTTCGCAAACTATAATCGACAGCGAAATAATTTACTAATGTTCACTTTCACAATTCATAGAGAAGGTAAATTAATTTGACAGCAGCGTTTGGTTTTACTAGTCATGTTAGTTCACAGTATCGAAGTAACATTTCGCATTTTCGGGGGGTTGAAAGCGGTGTGCGGGGATTTCTCGGGGTGAAGAGCGCCGCGCGGGGACCTTGCGCAATAATACTCTCCATCATACACCACCGGCTAGCTATAGTATCAGTGGTTAGACGGTAAACGCCGAAGAAGGGTTCTAGTCAATTCGTACTTTTATGGATAAATTATTCTTTTTTTTTTACAATTGACCTATTGAAATCACGCGTTAAACGAAAACTTCGCTTGTCAAACGGTTTTTTAGGGTTCCGTGGTTAAATGGCAAAAACAGAATCCTTATAATTTCGTCCGTCTGTCTCAGCCATTTCATTTGGAGACTGTTAACACTAACTATATAGATGAAAGGAAGGTAAGTTTAATCTATGAACCGCTAAAAAATGTTGGTATAAGGGCTACGTAACTATGAGACGAAAAAAACCCCCAGCGCACATTAAACTGTGGGCAAATAGCTTATTAAAAATGATCGACGTTTCAAAATATTTTTTTGCTAAGTCAATAATTGTTGAGATATGCGCTTCTAAAATCCTAAGACGTATCCCGTAATTACTGGAGGGAAAAAATCCGAAAAAAAAATTAAGTTAGGACCACAAAAAATCTGATCGAATAACATATATTGATTATTTTTTGGAATATTTGTTTTTAAACTTATTTGAATTTTAACATTGTACATTCATCCCGACTACGGAACCCATCACTGTGCGTGGTCCGACAAGCACTTGGCCGTTTTTTATATTTAAGGTTCGGTTGTTCTAGTACTTTCCAAAAAACTCCCATTAAATTAAATTTATGTGTTCGTCACTAAGGTTTTCTACCATAAGTTAGGGATGGACAAGTGTTACGAGTGTCATTGAGAAATCGATGAGCATAACATTAATATATTACTATTTTCTGGTGTAAGCATGTCACTTCAAGATCGATAAAAGTAATTGATTAGTGGTCAATGGTTGAAAAGGTATTCTTGGCCGAGCCCATTTTTCTAGTTTGATGTCTGTTTGATGTGAAGAAATAATTATGTCGCCGCAAGTGGATATTAAATTAAAGCTGAACTTATACACATTAAAAAAAACATAGGTATCCTGACTGACTGACTTAATGACCTATCCTAAGTTAGTCGTTTCATCCAAAGTTAAAGTTATGGTTGGAATATTTTAACCTCCATTTTCGTCAGGTTAGAGCTCTGTTGTACCTGACATGCAGTTAATCCTTACATAATAATTTAAATACGAAAGTGTGTTTTTCGGTTTGTCCTTCTTTCACGCAGCAACAACGGTCCAAAGGATCGACGTAATTTTTTGCATAGATATAGTTTCTGAGCTAGAGAGTGACATAGGCTACTTTTTATCCCGAAAAATAAACGGCTCTTATACGGTTCTTGGAACGTCTTCGGCAGCTAGTTATTTCAAATTAAAGGCCGCTTGTTACAGTAATATAATTAAAACTAGTTCTAAGTAGGTACTGTGCTACGTAAATAGTGATAGTCAACAAGTGAGTGAGTGAGTGATTAGTGAGAGAGTCGTCGTAAGCAAACGGCGGAATATTTAACGTCGTTGGCCAAGTAAGTACTCCTACAAAAGATCGACAGACCTGATCCAAAGATACGACATAACATTGGATTTACACAGGTAAGGATTTTTGACATTCAATACACCGAAACGAGACATTTGATCTACATCTGAGCTGGCGAACAACACTAGGCCTAGAAAGATATTTTGCTAAGGATTCTTCAACGGGGTAACTCTCAACTTTAATATTATTTATATGTTAAATATATCTAAAACTTGCCATTAAGGTACCCTAATTACGTATAACGTAGTTTTTAAAGTAACACTGAAAAAAAAACAGATTTCTTCGATACTGATTTGAATTGTTTGGATGTCTTATATTTATATAGTTTATCCTAGTCGTAAAAGCCGTGTGATGGTTAACCAGCTTCTCGTTAAAAAGGTCGTAGTTCGAATCGCAAGGGAATGTATCGATGCGTTTTTTCGGAGTTAAGTATAATATAACTATAATTGATTCCGTGCCTCGGGAAGCACTAAGTCGTCGCTTCGGTCGCGGTTGCTATCATCAGATGGCAGTCGTTAAAACCCACCCTAGTGCGCTAGAGCAGCGTGGCGGATTAAGCTTCAAGCACCTTCATCCCGAGAAGAGGCCTAAGCCCCTGCAGTAGGGCATAATGGAATGATATGGTGGTGGAATACTTTATGTGTTAGCTCTTATAAATTAATATTCAACTTAAAATTTAATTAGGAAAAAATTGAAGCCCTGTTCTACGCGTCTTTGTATACAACGAACATCAAATATATTTAAAAAATCATTGAAATTTGTGTCGTTTCGAGTTAAAAGTACCTAAGGAATTCTTAGAGAGCTTAATAATCCTGGAATACGTTCCATTGGTAAACGACGTAACTAGGCTATGTTCACGAACCACGGACCCTGACTTACATAGAGACTTTTTTAAATAGCTAAGGTATATAGCTAAATAGGAAAGGTAGTTTAAAAGACACTTACTGTGGGGGTTGACTGATACTACGCCAGGGCACGTTAGCAATTAAGTATTTGTACTTTTTCAGGGATCTTCGAATAACTTAACCTGAAAAAATTTATTACAACTGGGATCGACCTGAGAAAACCGTTACATAGCCCTTATATTATCGTATAATGTTAGTTGTTTCGCAGATACACTTTCACATAATCGACATTCACCGATCTTTTAAAGATATTACTACTTACAAGTAGCAAGACAATCCGTGCTTTTTTCCACACTTTGGACGACAATTCCGGCACGTTTTTACCACACAACACGGCATTTTGTTAAAGTTACACACCTGTCGTGTCCTCGGACAGCTAGGCGAGAGCGTTTTCAAGTTAGAAACGAATTTTAACTTGAAAGTAAATACTTGGGCACTTATAGACTGGTAAGTTTTTCGGTTGTTAAAAAAAAAACTGTATCACGCGGACGATACCGCGGACTGATAATTGATGACTGATACACAATTATATTTGTGACACATTTCAAATTACATCCTCCTTTGGAATCGAGTATTACACCGAAATGTATTTTATCTAAAACATTACAATTTCACGATATAGATACAAATGTTCCGCAAATAGCGGCAGATAAGCGTGATAAGGAACGGTCCAAACGCGACGCAGCAAATATGAAATGCTAGCGATTCAGATGAATCGACATTGTAGAATGGTTTTAATGTTTTGTACATATAATTATTGTTATATAATATTAGATATAGATAACCATAATAACCTCAAAGGAATTACCTCGCAATAATGTAGTTTGAAGTCGTTGGGTGTTCAAGTTTATAAATAGTCTATCTCTAGGTTTGCCACCTAAATCAAAAGAGAAGTATTTATAAACCTATAAAAATTTTCCTCGATGGAAGAAAATCTTTATTTCTTCGCATAATGCATTATTTAAAACACGATACGCGCGGAAAGACAATTCCCAAAGAGTGGCGGGAGTTATCTACTTACTTTCCACCCTTGTATCATAAATAACAATTGTTTTTAAAGTTCTTAATTTGTACTTACAAAGGAACGAACGATACTTCTTATCTTTTGCTCGCCAACGTTACCATTGTTAAAGGCAGTTATGCAATTATATGTTTCGGAATCCCAGTAAATCATGAACTGTGCTTTTAAGTTTTACATAAATAAATCGCTTTCGATTTTGTGTCGCAACAATACGAAACGGGACATGCTACCAATTAGTTCCACCCATTCCCTACCACTCAAAAGTGACAAATATAAGTTCGGTGGGGTTACCACTCATTTTCAAATATGAAATTCCATGACTTTTTCAAGTTTTCAGGAGAATGGCCACCCTACAAAAATATTTGTAACTCTTATTTGTTTAACTTTGTTATATTTTGTTGAAATTACGAATACTACAGGAAATTATTTGTTATGAAACCTATCTGTTGTTCCGGAAGTGTTCTGATGGTTCATTAGTAGGTAGGTGTACTGGCACCAAGGCTCCATATTATTACGCGCGTATTATGCAAGCGCTTTCATCAACCATCCGCTTAGTTCCGCTGGCGAGGGTTTTCCCACGTTGCGATCAGTTGCGATTGTTGCGAGAGTGGGATACCCCTAACGACAAACGTAAACATTTCACGCTACCGTTTTGTTAGTGTACCTATCTACGAATAGGAGACATTCAGTAATATTTCGACGGGTTTTATATTGTCTTCGGTTAAATCGTCGCAGCTTAAATAAGTACAGTGAATTAATGATTACATTAATTTTGTCGTTCGGGGGTTTTTCAAGGATCTTCCTTTCAAACATTAGGGCACATTCACTTTAGTAGATTACAGTACTTAAGCCCTTAGTAGATGAAGGACTACAATAATTTTATCGGTTGGATTGAATATGTAGAACACCATAGTTTTTTATACGAGACTTTTTAATAACCGTACAAAAAGTTCGAAAAAAATTGTTTCATAAAATCTTAACAGTAGGGTACATAAATATCACATAATTTTTAAATTTTCCGTCGGCGGCCGCCACCTGACACAATCGTTAGTTGGTCGCGCACTCCCAACTTTGTGGCGCCATATCTCAATCCTTTTAAATAGTACCGAATAACACTAAAAGAAAAAAAAACAGGTATTTAATTTTTATCACTAATCAATGACTATAATATCAGAATTGAATAGTAATTGAAAATTCACCAATTTATAGTAGGTACTATTAGCAAATTAAATAAAAATTTAATTAAATGAAGATCCGATACAAACATCTGAATTGGGTACTTGGTACTAGAAACTCCAAAGACTCAAAACTAATTGACGACAATAAATTAGTCAGTAAGCCAGTTAAGCCGGCGCGGCGGCGGCTCCAAAATGTAATATCCTCAAGACTTTGGCACGTATCTTGGTTTATTGCTATTTACATCAACATAATTATATCAACTGCAACTGCAAACTAATAACGCCTAGTAAGCCGCAATGCGCGGCAAACGTATACAATACAATATACATATATACATACATACATATACAATATAATATACAATACAAAGTATCTCAAAAGACATGATATTGAGTTAAAAAACCGGCCAAGTGCGAATCGGACTCGCACACGATGGGATTCGTACCACCATACATATAAAAAAACGAGCGCGACATTAATCGAATTTAACCAATAATCATTATTATTATGTAATTTAAGAATTATTGTATAAATATATTTCATTTTTATTTCGTTAGTTATTTAGAAGGCGCTCAATCCTCTCTGGCTAATCCGAAAAGTAATAGCATGAGTGCACTGATAGCTAGAGACAATTTTTATTACTTGTTTCATTACAGTGAACCTTTTACTTTTAGTATCGATTGCGAAGAGAATAAGCTCTGCAAAGGAAAGCGTAAATTTATAATACCTAGTAATACAATGTAGTTTTCATCATAAAATGTTTTTTTTAAATTATCTTTTACAATAACATCACAAAAATAAAATGCGTCTACTTTTCGCTTATTGGCTAAGCGCTATCTGTTATTTTCTATAATTTTTTTACATATAAAAGTACTAAGTAAGTAATTTACTTATAAAAGTACATTTTATAAGTTACTCTATTACTCGTTAAAAAATACAGTCTAGTTAGCTGTGATAGTTTTCCTTTTTAATTACGTTATATATATATACTTGTCATAAATTTTTTCCACATATCCAAAAACAACGGTTTAACTGGTAGGGGGGGGGGGGACACATGACTCTAACAAAGTTATGACTTTAGGAGTGCATATTTCAACATCTGTTGACTTAAATAAAAAAAATGTTTGAAACCTTGATATATTTTTTAAGACCTATCGTTTGGTACCTCCCGCGTTAATATACGATGAATTTTTTTTTCATACTTGTACATGTGTATGGCGACTATATGACCTATCCCAAAATTTTTTTTTTCATAATTTCACTACATCATTGTGTAGCGGTCCATAGATTACACCTACATTCCAAATCTCATCTATATATTGCCAATAGTTTCCGAGAAAAACCCCAGATAGACGGACGGACATGGTGTAACTATAAGGGTTCCTTTTTTGCCATTTGGCTACGGAACCCTAAAAACCGGCCAAGTGCGAGTCAAACTCGCACACCGAGGGTTCCGTATATACACGATATATATATATGTTAGTGTTGTATTTATCGAAAAAACTAAAGTTTGTAGGTAATCGCAAAAAACTTTTTTATTATTTATATAATAATAAATTAACGCTTTTCGATTTTTTTCTTTTACTTGTGCTGTGGGACCTTCTTGCCAATCCATAATTTTAAATCAACAGGAAGTTGACTCTATTACCTATAGATTTGATTTACGTTGCGAGTTTCAAAATATGCAGCATAATTGACCGTATTTTTTGTGTCGAATTAGAAAATTGTTTTTTTTACAGTTTCAAGGGACCGTAGACTTAGTATTTCATATTAATTTATACTTGATACCTCTATGCGTTCCTGAGAAAAGTGTTCCCACACTAGAGTCCTCAGCCGTCCCGATTTTAAAGCTTCAATTAAATATCTCACACGGGATGCCAGTTGCCCCGATTATTACGTGAACATTCGATCGGAACCTAACACAAATCTAATCGTTGACAGATAGTCTATTCATTGAACACAACGTAAAGAAACGAAAGTAATCGAAACATAATCTGAAATTATTGAATTTTTTGTGCAATTCAATTTTGATTTCTAGTCATATATGGAACTTCGTAAATATTTAAAAGAAGACAAGAAAGATATATTACCTACCTATAACAAGTAATATCATCTGAAGAATATAAAACATAAAACGTAAAAATATTATGTTTTGTAATTTTTTATTAATATGTGTGATATTTTTGTATTTTTTTATTACCAAATAGTTTATTGTAATACTTACAATTTAGAGTGACTATTAAACTAACAAGTAAATAATGGAAGGTTTATAAATTTTTCTTCTTGTCCCGAATTCTTCAACAAAACCGCGCAATTTTTTAGATTTTCGCATACTGATCCCGATTTACGCGAAAACAATCTGGCAACACTGGTCTTGACAGACCGACAGACAGACGAACACCAAAATGATCCTTTATGGGTTCCTTTTTTTCTTTTGAGATACGAAACCCTAAGAAAGAATTTTTCTGCAGTCATCTGTAATGGGATCAATTCAACGTATGGCATATTTCATCACCTTATTTGCGAATAGTCACAGATTGCAAATAAAATAACACATCTTTTAACAACCATAAAATGGCCAAACAGTGTGAAAAAAGTACGCCATTGTTATCCCGAGTCAAGGACGCATAGTCACCTCATCTGTTGTTAAGGCTATTTATTATGCAAATCAATTACGAATACGAAAGGATTTTGTCACACTAAGTGAAACAATACGTCAGAAGGGCCAATAAAAAGTCTCGAATAAAATTATTTTAAGTAAATTAGTTATTATTAAATTTATTTTGAGTTTGCAATAATTGTTGTTCAAATTGTTTAACCTATTCACTACACATTAATAATATTTGGTCAGATCGAAAGTCACAACCCATTTAATTAACAGAGACAATTGTTTGATAATGATTGATGACTAGTTAAAAGGTTAGATATATATATTTAACATATTGTTTTTATTAAAAACTAGCGACTCGTTTCGGATTCGCACAGGTAGATAGATTGAACGAAAAATTAGTATTTTAAAGTAGTACTTTGCATGGTGCTGGTGGCGATGCGGTGTGTGAGACACCGCGGACGCTGTCTTTTATATAGAGTGATTTAAATACTAAAAAAAAAGATTAATTACATATTACTGATCAATTGTTCATCATCAGCCCATGTTACCCCACTGCAGGGGCTTAGGCCTCCCCCAGGGTAAGGAGGGGGTTTGGAGCGTAAATCCACCACGATACTCATCTGCGGGTTGGGGATTGTAACGACCGCTATCTATTGACAGCGTCCGGGACCGACTGCTTAACGTGCTCTCCGAGGCACGGAGTCAATGATAGTTATTGTACTTAAGTCAGAAAAACTCATTGGTACACGCCCGGATTCGAACCATGGCCCTATAAATTTGAGACAGGTTCGTTGCGCTCTGGGCTATCACGTCACGACACATTTCTAATCTAATTATATATATAAATATAAAAATAAAACTAATCAATTGTTACTAGTTTACAAAAAAAATTTTTTAGGTAAACAATGAAACGCTATATCGTATTATGACATTTAGAAACTTAAATTAGGATTATGTAGGGTTAGATAGATACCTCTGTTCTTAACATAATTTTCAATTTGATAACGCTGCCCATCACTAAGAAAAAGAGCATTGAGCATAGAAGTAAGAATAAAATATTTAGTAAGACTAAAACGTACGCTATTCAACTGAACTATTAGAACGTCACGTCGTACCGTAAAAACCTAATACGCACGGATCTTTGCCGCTTTGTTACCTATTTACAGAAAGCGTCGCATTGACGGCAGGGTTATCGACGTTGTTTTCGATGATTTTTCATTACTAAAAAATATTTTGTACCGGACTTCTAACAAGCGCTGTTGGCAAGCATGGCGCGTCAACTACAACGTACTACCTAGTGTCTATTCTAGTATCTATCTTATGTTATCCTTACTTCTATGGCATTGACAGTCAGACTGGAAGACACAACAACAAAATGATTTTATAAGGGACCCGTTTTTACCTGTCGAAATACAGAATCCTAAAGAAGTTGCAATATTTTTTCCTACGATATGGTTAAAAACTCACGTCCGTAGGCATGCGATTTAATAATATTACGTCCCAATAACTGATGCGAAAAAAAAAGATTACATCACTACATATTATAAAATGAAGTCCCCCGCCGCGTTTGTCTGTCTGTCTGAACGCGATGAACTCAAAAACTACCAAACGGATTGGCATATGATTGACACCGATGGACGGAGTGACTCAAGGGGAAGGTTTATGTGTATAATTGATTAATGTTTTGTTCAAGTTAGTTCAAATATGACGATTATTGTTGAAGACGTCGGAAAAAAGCGAGCCAACTGGAAGCTTTCATTGAAAACACTGCCTAATCTTTTGAGATAGAACAAAATAATGTGTGAAGGAATTGTTTCTCTTTTATAGAACGAAAGAAAAGCCCGCGATGGCATTGCGTCTATCTTTTATGGATAGCTTATTATACCTATTTTTATGTTTAAAAAAATAGTGTCTTATGTTGAAGTGATTGGAAAGCAATTATACGGATACAGTATTAATTCTTATCAAATTAAATAAGTTATTTACCTTCAGTATTTCATGCACATTATGATTACCCTTTACACCATACAATTTAAGTTAATATCTTCAGAGTTATAGCGAAATAAAAACTATAGCGCGAATAGCTTCCGGGCCGGGCGACGGGACCCGCACCGACGCGACTCGCGTAATATAAAATTAGGCTGAAGTTAACAATGTTGTATACATATAAATGTTGTAGTTCGTTTTTATGTATTTATTCTTTACTTTTTCAAATATTTATGAAATTGGAAATAAAATACTTTAAAAATACTTCAAGTAGGATGAACTTACGCTATATTTAAATCTAATCCACATGTTCGACGCAACAAGCTGATAGGACTCTACGACAGAAAAAAACACTAGGGCTTATATGCTCTGCTACCCGTGCGAAGCCGGGGCGAGTTGCTAGTTGTATAGAAAATAAAAAATCTAGGTATTATTTAATGTCAATGAAAATGACACAAATCAGTGAATATGGAAAGAAATATGTGTATACTTTTTGCTTACATTTTTGTTGCTTCGGCCCACAAAACGCGGTACCTACCTCTATAAACGTCAATGAATATAACCAAGGATATATAACACTGGTAAATTACTGCGTATTGCGGTATTAGCGTATGCAAACATTTACCTATTTGTCTGATGATCACGTTTGTATACTCGTATATGCACAGGACCTCGTTCGAGACATCGCAGAGCAAATAAATCTGACAACAGCAGCGCGAGAAATACACAAGCATTTGAAATTTGCCATTTTTTAGCATTAGTGACCGATGCTTATACGCCAGTTAATATTTTGAAATATACGCTGTGAAGTAAAATTTTGTGTGAGTCACATGTATAATTCATCCTGAAAAATAATAACTAAAGATTATGAAATTATATTAGATAGGGAATTGTATATACAAATTCAAGGCGTTTTTTTTCATAGTTTAATTCATATTTAATTAAAGTAAATTATTATCCGTTTAATTAAATTATAAATATTATTAATATTTGTCATCTTGTAGACAGTGACATGATTCCGTAGCTGTAGAAATTTTGGGATTTGTCATTGAAAAAATGCGACAATTAGTTTTGACAGTCATTTCTTGATGTTAACCCTATACTGCCTAATTAAATTCTGAAGAGACCGAAACAAGTAAAAATCTGAGGATGCGAGGTCACGGCTACATGGTAGATGCATTAACACTTCCCAGCCAAACTTTTTTAACTTTTCCTGAGTGGAAAAAGATGTGTATGGTTTGGCGTTAACTTGAAAAATGAATAAAAAAAGTAATTGTAACTTTAAATATTATATTGATGATTCAAAAGTACTTATGCAAGTCTATTCGAATGAAAATATTTTGATTTCATTTGATTTCACATTACCCATGTTTAAGCCAAAATATTATAAAAGTAATGTAGATCACGCGGATAAAACGATGGGTGATTACTATTTAAAATTCACTACACAAAGTACCCATACTTTTATCAGTCCACACATTTCACAATCTAAGCCTAGGTCACCTGCTTGTGACACTCTAGGTCATCTAGTTGTGACAGGATATTATTCAATAGGGAAGTCTTATAATAAATATGATTTCTTTATTTATTGATTTACAAACAATAGGTACCTTTTGATGCAACCTTTAAATAGTAGACTATATATGATCATATGTCTAGGAAATTCCGGAAAAAGAATGAATATTTAATTTCATCAAATAAAACTTTCTAAGTATACTGATGAAGTGTCCTGTCTATTTATTTGGTGTAAGATCAGGGGGTCTAACACGCCACTTTATCCGACCCTTATCCGCGCTGTTATTTCACGGAAACAAATGCGTAACACGAATCCACTTTATCCGCCGCGGATAGCTCTAGCGGTGAAGTCGCGAATCCGCAAACTGTTAACGGATTCTTGGTCTCGTTTAGTATGAAAATCGGTAACACCCCACTTTATACGCCGAGATCGAACGGATATTTGACGTTTCTAGGCAGTCATGAAAAAGTTACTATTTGTCTCTTTTGAAACGTTTTGCCTTACGGACTGAATATTTGAGATTTTGTTTTAATTCGGGAATGGTGAGTGTCTTTAAATTGTGTTTATGCATCGATATAAATGTGTTTATGTGATGCTTTAAAATTAGAACTGTTGGCGCTGTGTTGTCTTACACAAATCATTTTGATTTCAGAAAATGTCGCGCCGTAGGTCTTCAGTGGGATTCGTTAGAGCATTTTCTATATCCACGTGAGACAACGACCGATGCTAATTTATGTGGTAGACCGAATTTATGTGGTAGACGCACTTGTTAATGAATTGGAGCCCCTATTGATTCAGCGGAGATCATGTACGTTTTCCGTTAAACACAAGGTTGGAACTCCTAATGAACATTTTGTTTTAAAGATACCTACTTATTTAGACGCCTTGACTTTATTTTATTTCATTTCAATATTGTTATATGTTACAACCTTTACATTGTAACTGTTATAATCACGTTATGATTGACTGACCGAATGGCTAGAGACCCTAACTGTGGAGTCAAAGGTCGCGGATTCGATTCCCGCCTGGGACAAATATTTGTGTACATGAATATGTTTATTTCGTTCTGTATCTGGGTGTAAAATATTTATACATGTATATATTATAAAGAATATTTCAGTATGTAAATCAGTTCTCTAGTAACCCATAACACAAGCATAATACTTGCTTACTATGGGACTAGAAGATGCTGTGTGGAATGTCCCCATAGGCATATGATTATAACCGCATTAAACTTTTATACCTCTGCGCTCTGGGTCGTATCAAGATCAAAGGGGTGTTGGGCAACATATGGCCCATTCCATTGCACAATCGTCTCCAATACCATAGAGGTGAGAGCAGCCCTGAACAAACATTATAATCGAAATAAATTTATACAATTTCCCCAGACAGCCACGGAAAGAAATCAGATGAAAAAAAGTAAATAGGTATTACCTATTGTTTTTAAGAAGTGGAATAAATAGATACCTACTTTTGCTGTATCCAATTGTATGAAAGTGCCACACCTTGAATCAAATGCAACCTGTAATCCTGGGACGGATCTTCAGCTGTGAATGGCTTTAATGATTAAGTGAAACATAATGTTTGTTGGATGTGAATGTCTTTTCTTTTGATACATGGTCACTGAACTTCAAGGAGTGGGTATAGTTGGTAGAGGTCAATCAATGGCATACGGGGAAGTTTATATTTGCACATGCCAATTGACACCGATTAGCTTCGATGTGGAGGTACCTATAAGATTTCTTTTTCTGACCAAAATTTTTTTTTTTCAGATTTTATAAAGACTTCGCTATCCCAGGAATAATTGGTTGTATAGATTAAATACACATTGCTCTCATAAGACCCAGAGCATGAAGAAACATATTTGAACTGAAGGAAATGTTATTATAGTATTTTATTTTTGTATTCAATCCAATCATATAAAAGTATGTTTAAATTTTAAAATTCAGTAAAATAAAACAATATTTGAAAATAGTTTCATTTATTTTTACATCAAAATACCACAACCATGTCAAGCCATGCACAGTGAAGAGAGTTCCAAAGTCGAGATGAACATTCATAGATAAAACTCAAATAAGTTTAAAAACAAATATCTCAAGAATACTCAACATAAGTTTTTGAGTTTTAGATACTATTAATAGTACAACTTCTGAATACAGAATCTTTATTTTCTTTTGCAATACAAATTTTACATGTGGGCCACACAAAATTCTAACTACATAGCGAATAAATACTTCACAACCTCGACTGGTGTATTGTATGTGGTATATTGTTATGCTCACATTTATGTTTTCACAATGCGATATCCCTATTAACAGTCATGATTCAAATATGGCAAAGAAGTGGAACATATAAACATACTATATTTATTTATACTGCTGGGATCAAAATACATCTTTGTTCATAATCAAAATAATTATTGATATTTTCACCTTTACTTTCCCTAATTACAAAAGTACAAATCACATACTTCAATTATAAAATTGTGTAGTACTTGTAACTCACTGACACTGTTACAAAAGCATGTTCTCAAGTATTGATCATTTTTATGAACATAATTTTCATCAGGCAACAATGGAAAGCCGACTCTTTATTTCATAAATTCTTCACATAATAGTTTGTCCGGTTTTTTAAATTTATCCGTCTCGATGAAGGGTCCGTTTTAATTTTGAGTTTCTACGTGCAATCACTTCACTAGAATTCTTCTATTTCCTTCAGTATCAGTACGAATAATTTTATTAGAATTAAAATGTTCAATGCACACAAAATAAGTTGTGAAATCAAGACGAATGTGGAAACCTCAGGTGGAAACTGGTTGACCCAGCTCTTCAGTGTTAAATCGTAATTCGGTTTAGGTACATCCAGGAATACAGCCGTGTTGAGGCATATGGATAATAAACATTTTGTGCAATTAGGTAGTTATGTACTTATTTACACGCCTTCTCTCAAAGTTTTTATTTTACTACAATGTTGTTATAACAGGTTGTAACTGCATTAAACTTTTATGCCTTATGGTCATATCCTGAAGGGTGTAATATTTTATTTGTATTACATTTTCACCAAAAGTTTATAGTAAAAATTTAATAATAACTAGCGATGCGCGATTACGAATAATAAAATAACAATTGATAATTTAGTTATTCAAACGCGAATGATACCAATGAAAGACATAAGAATTAATATTTCAACTAATCAACCCGACCGCTTTCAATAAAGTCGCTAATCACAGTCTAGAATGGTCGCGAATTTCATTATTTTCATTGGTCAATATTGAACTACCTTAAAGACGACGAATGGGGCAAATGGGGAGGCAAACGGTTAGTGTGGTTAGCACAGAAAAAAATATTTGAAATGGTTTGTTATATCGAATTTCATATAATATATTAAAAAAACAATAAACACTAATGTTGTAATATGTCCTATGGCTATTGTTTCTAATTAATTTCCATCGTAGTCGTAAATAAATGTGTTGATCTGAAAAACTGTACAAATATTTTTTTAACTTGTCACATTTCGTTATCCGCTTCACTTGTCTTAATCTGCTACATATCCTTTGGCAGTCATAAACGGATAAAAGTGTGCTTGTTACCGATTTGACAGAAGTAGCCGAATCCGCTATAGTTCAACGTCGATAGAAAAGCCACGGATAAAAAGTTACGTGTTAGACCTGATTTTAGAACAAAGATTGCTTATATTATTTTCATTAAGATGACTAAAATTTGTGATTTTTAAGCATGTATATACAAGATAAAATTCACATATTATATGACAGTCAGTCTCTACAAAGTAGTGTCTATTTCTTAAATTGCCTATTTAACTATGTGAGTAGGACATGCAAGTGGTAGAATTTGAATGTTTTATCACATGGAGCTATTACCCCTTTCCCCCCTCTTTCATATAAACTTCACAATGTGCCATTGAGTTAATCGACCCTAAACCATATTAGTCGAATCACAATATACTTCATCATATTGTTTTTGAATTCTGAAAAGTTTCACTGTACTATTGTCAGATAAAAACAAACTGTATGTATAATAGTTTGTATTCTCATATGAACTGTTGACTTGTAATTATTTCAAAGAATAATAATTCTTCAACATTATTTTATTATGTATTATTGGCTTCGCCTGCATAGACCAGAACCGATGCACATTTTTACCTGAACCACTAAAGGGACGCAACGTTCCAGGACATTGCGGAAAAGTCTTAAAACATTTTGAAACTTTAAAAACCACCTGAATATGATTACTTCAGGATAACCAAAAGGTTTATAAAAACATGCATGCACATGCACCCACAATGAAAGGCGTTAAGTAAAAAATATATTATAAAGGTGGTCCTGTAAAAGGAGCGAAATAATTAAATAAATATATTAAACTTAATAAACAACATAAATAAAATATATGATGTTCATGAACCGTCAATCATGACCTGTAGAGTGTACAGATAAACTTTAACTATCGTTTAGCCATGAACAATGGTTAATTCATCATCATCTCCATCATCTCAGCCATAGGAAATCCACTGCTGAACATAGGCCTACCCCATTGTTTTCAAATAGGACTTACTGGTAGTGGCCTGCATACAGCATCCTCCCGCTACCTTTACAAGGTCATCTTTCCACCTTGTGGCTGGACATGCTACGCTTACCGTGGCGTGATCTCCACTCCAGAACTTTTCGGCCTTCCTTAGTATTCAAGAGATACACATTCATAGGTACGCACACATATAATCACACGCACACACCCTCAAGGACATAAATACACAGACACTCATACAACCATAGCACTCACAAATACAAACTGTATGATTTAGTCCTAAGAATGGAGCGCACTGATGCCTGTAATATAGGGGATCTTAGTTTAGGCATCAGCGATCTGTCCAATTTAATTAAATGATTATTCTTAATACACGTACTAATATTTATTTGATTATTCATTGATATTAAATTTAATTAGTATAATCTAAATTTAAATCGTAAAAGGAAAAATAACTTTTGTCTATATGTAAACAAATAAAATAAAACTAATAACTAATCTAATAATCCACCCCTCGTCACCCCCGACGCAAAGGTGCCCATGATGCTAATCGCATTGCCCAATACTTTGCACCAGGAAGGAACCGGAATGGGGGTCGAATCCCCTTTCTTTCAGACGATGGCCGATGCCCGCGACGAAATGTTTAGCTTCACTCTCCCAACAGCTAGCATCTTCCACCGCAAGAGGGACAAACAAGTATTTACTTTCCAGAGTAAATCTCCATACTTAATTATACATTTGAACTGTACATGTTAGCTTAAGTTTCTTTTTTGGAAATAAATTATTATTATTATAAAGTTAACAGAAACCAATTGAATTTTTAAAAACTGTAAAGAATGCGATCTCCAAGATAGTCAAATTGTTCATGGCCAATATTTATTACTTAAATGAAAAAAAAAAACTAAAGCATATAACTCTCACTACCAAATGTCAAACAGATGCCTACACATAACTATTGTTATTAAAAGTGAGAAATTGGACATTGTGAATTCCAATGCATTCTTGGGAATTACCCTAGACACAAAATTGCAGTGGGACCATCATATTTCTAACTTGGCAAAACGACTCAGTTCTGCAGCTTATGCGGTAATAAGGATTTGCTTCCTTTCAAACATAGAAACTGCAAGATTGGTGTATTTCAGTGGGTTCCATAGCTTGATGACTTATGGAATTCTGGTGTGGGGGCATGCTGCTAATGTAAACACAATCTTTGTGCTGCAAAAGCGAGCATTTCAAACGATCTATAAACTAGGGCTTAATTTCTGGTTTTTTGTACAGCTGCTGATTTAAAATAAAACCGTTTCAATTAAGAGCTTGTTTACCTATTTTTTGGTTATAAAAACATACCCAGTGTGTAATGATCTCTATCAGATGTTCATAAAAACAGTAAAGTGAGCTTCACAGATTACACTATCAGTAGCCTTGAACACCAATGGTTTTATGAGTGTAATGCCATGGATCATAAAGTACACTAACCATTATCAGCCATGAACTATATAGTTGTTGTGCTTATTTAGTTATAATCCAATATTGGTCTTCATAGACCATGTCCCATCACAATGTAAAATGATATGAACCATTTATAGTAATCTACTATACTGCCCTCCTAAACCGAAAGACGCTATCTCATCTGGCATAAGTTTTGAGAAAATTGACATTTTGTGAACTGTTTTCGCACCTTGCAGAACACATTTTTTAAACATGTTAAACATAATTTACATATATTTTTGGACATATGTATCATAGAGATACTCAGATTTTTTATAAATTGTACCATTACCATTATATTAATTTTCTGAGATACTGCTGAGATATTCTGGTGACACTCGGGGAAGTTTGTAGTGAGTTGTGTAGCCAGGCCACTCATAAAAATCTTATGACGTAATTTTTTTGAGCTTTGCGTTTTTGCCAGTGCTGGCTACAGCTTCACAAAAGTCGTCAAAGTCGTATATTTAATTTTTCATCCGTTATTAAAAACATGAACTTGCCGCGTATTGCTTTAGAAATTCGATGAAGGTTATTTAAACTTTTCTAGCTTATATCAACATAGGATCATTTGGCTTCACAAAAATGATATAAAGCCTCCTTTCTTTAAAGTGGAAATTTTATTTTTAACTTTTTGGTTCATGTTTTTGAAGTCGGTTTCTATTTTTATTTTTTTAAATTATTTTATTTTTCAATTTGTAGTTGAACGCATCTGTAACTTATTTGTATTTGGTATAAATGGGGCTTCTAAACGCATTACTCAAATGAGACAGCACCGCGATTACGCAACGTAAATTCAGTGTCAAATTGACGCATTAGCGTGCCTAGTAGGTAGTGGTATTCCTATGTAAAACTTCAATCTTAATTATTATTTTTGTGCAAACTGAACATTTTGGCATATTTAACGGTATGAAGTAAGCCCAACAAAAGGTAACTGCTGTAAATCGTTGAGGAATTCCCTCGACTGTTTATGGTCTTCATCATCAGACCTGTAATGGCACTTATAACCCATATGAGTGCAAAGTTCTCATCAGTAGAAATGAATTAAGTACAAACACCAGGTAATTGCTGTAAATCGTTAACGAGTTCCTTCGACTGTGTATGGTCTCCATCATCAGACCTGTAATGGTACTTATAACCCATATGGGTGCAAAGTTCTCATTAATAGAAATGAATTAAGTCCAAACACCAGGTAATTGCTGTAAATCGTTGAAGAGTTCCCTCGATTGTGTATGGTCTCCATCATCAGACCTGTAATGGCACTTATAATCCATATGGGTGCAAAGATCTCATCAATAGAAATGAATCAAGTCCAAACACCAGGTAATTGCTGTAAATCGTTGAGGAGTTCCCTTGACTGTCTTCAGCTCTAACATCAGATCGAATCCCGACCTTCATTAAATAGTACTTGTAATAGTACTTCATCAAAATACTTAAAATACGATACTTTAAAATACAATTTCCGAAGGTTGCCCTCGATTTCTCTGGGATGCCATCATCAGATCCTGGTTTCTTTATCTTGGTACCACTCTGGAGATATCTCCCTTCCACAAAAAAATCATCCAATTTGGTTCATAAACAACGAAGTTATTCCTGAACACACATTAAAAAAAAAACATATACCTATACGGTCGAATTCAGAAACCTCCTTCTTCTTTGAAGTCGTTTAAAAAACACTATACAACTGTAAGACATCTATTCTGATAAAATTATTTTTTAAAAGTTGGATTATATGATTAACAAGTGCAACGAAATTCTCCAGAAATGTCAAATTCAACATAAATAAATGGTAAATTTGAGAAATTTTTAGATATTGTTAATAACACAAGTTAATAATGACCAGGAACTAGTTAAGAAATTCCACACAACCAAGAAATATGACTGTAAAAAGAAGTAATTCTATAGGTAACTATCAGAAAGTATTTAGGTAGGCACCTACTCCTGCAGATAGGACTCTTATTAATAATGTATGGGTTGGCTATCCATTGTTGCCTAATGAAAATTATGTTCATAAAAATGATCAATTTGAAATCTGTCTAATATAGGTTGATGGTCCATCATTTAAAAAAAATAGGTTAGGTTATGGTTTGCTTGTGATAATGCGAGAAGCAAAGCGTTGAGCCACTAATAAGCCTTATATTTTTTTTATTTCCTTAAAAAAAAAATTACTGCATGAAGTTCCTACACCCCTCCTCCATAAGCCTGATTAAATATTTTGTAACTTTTCAGCAGGCTACATTGGAAAGCGCTACCTAATGTATAGTAGGTACATATCTTACTTTAAGGTAGGTATTTAAACTACTATATTCTAAAATATCCTAAATAAATGATAAATTTATTAAAAAAAGTTGTTCTAGTCTAATTTATTTATTCATAATAATTGCTTAGAAAAACCTCGTCATGTCCTTATCAATTTTGATAAGTTGGCTACAGCTAAGTAAAGTATTCAAGGAAATGAACTATTAATAAACTCCATTATTTTTGTATAGGTAGGTACAATAGTGAAATGTATTATGTAACATATTGGGTAAATAGGTATACAAGTAATTAATAAACACAACATAGTAAACATTAATTATGGGATCAGAGGACCGTAGTTTATTTTCGATGGGCGATGGGTTAATACTCTAACCTAATCTTTCATACTTACAACTCATCCTCAGAACTTCGGCCAGAGTTGTAGTTGATAGGAAAACGAATATTTCTCTTCCAGTCACGATCGGCCACGGCATCCATCTTATCACCTAATTAGATGATATGAAGGGTCAAAAAAACACGAGACGCACTGAACGTTCAAAGCATGTTTTTCCTGTTTCACAAAATTACACGATTGATTTGCATCATTAATATCATTACACTATATGATTATTAAGTTACTTAGTTTAATAAGATGTTTTTGTTAGTACATAAATAGTTTGAAGTCTAAATAATTAACCGGTAATTCCAATATTCACTTAAACCGAACTACAACACCATACAAATCATACAACACCCTGTCACCCATTAACGTGATAAAATATCAACGTGACCATATTTTTTAACGATTCTACTAGGATATACAGTCAAATTCTACTAAAACCTACTAAGTCTTTAACATAAAAATACTATAAATCTAGGTACTAACAAGGAAAAGCAAAACTAAAACAAACGCGTTTACTGTTTAAGATTATTGCTTTATACGTTCTATGACATTGCTGCAGCTTTTTGCAACTTGCTGCAACTTTTGCAAGATTTCTTGCAACCTCTTCGTCGCTTCAGTGGTCTATGACGCGAAATGGTATGTAAAGTTCCAATAAAGCCGCAATCATCCTTATTTCGGCTTTCTTCACTGGGTTTAGTTTTTTTTTTAAATATTAGTCGATCTGTATATAAATAAAGGGACTTGTTAATAGGTATTAGGTACCCGTCACTTTAAAAAAATCTTTACTATGAAAAGATGGACAATACAAATGTTTGTGTTGTTTTGAGTCACTAACTACGTTCTTTACTTGACGCTGATCGGTGAAGTATTTATTATTATTATTTATAAGCTTTACACTGAACACTATAAATTATCTTTCTGAGATTTACACAAACATGCTGAAAATATTGGATTTTGTTCCCATTCACAACCAGAGATCTTCACGACGGTATCTTTGAACCTTTGTAGTTATGAAGTTTGTAATAGTTATAACTGACAATGTCTTGTTCTCCTTGAACACATTTCTAACATTATAAGAAGGTGATAATACATAATATTGTACCTACCAATAGACAGACTATCCCTAAATAACACACAAAAATCCGAGTTGCCAGTTTCATAAATCCAAATCTTCGAAATTACCAAAATCTACTAAATAATTTTTGCCTACTGAAATTTGTTAATTTAGGCCTCAAATCTACTAAAAAAGTATAAATCTACTAAATGTGGTCACGCTTTTATAACCAACACATTTGTCACTGCTGTCATGAACTGGCCTGACACATGCCTGACACTGAATGAACCAATTATCGAACCACGAATGAATTTTGAACAGACCAGAGGAACAAATTAAGGCTTTGAGGGTTGAAAGGCAAAAGGGCATGAGTGCCACTCTTTTGAGCTTGATATCTGCCTTCTATAGTTACAAGTCATGCTATTGAAATTTGGCAACATTGCGTGTAGTCGAGCCTTGGTATCAGTCACGCTATTAGTTAGTGTTTTCTTCCATTTAAACGTTACCTATGTAAACAGAGATTTTCACTAAAAATAATAAATCAGTGTTAAAAACGACTTGTTGCATCGTGTTTATTCGTAATTAGCAAAGTAATTTGATATTTTCATCATATTATTGTTTTTCGTTTCACGTCACAATCTTGACACGTTTGGGTGGAAATTACAGTAAATTTTGATAATTTTCGAGTAGGTTTGAGGATATGGAGTCTGGAGGATTTCGGGGAACTATACTTATATCTGTCAAGGTCCTTTTTACCGCATGCTAACCACCAGCAGGTCCGGCGAGATTTTACGTAGAACCCAGGGAGAGGAAGAAACTGCAAGGGGATGTACATCCCCGTAGAACATAATAAAATAATACTAGCTTGTAAGATACAGATAACCTGTGATAAATGCACAAAACCATACACTAACCGAAATGAAATATATCTAATAAACATTCATTTTATTCTATTCTATTCATAAATAGAAAGATTTAAAGATTTAAAAGTTTTAATAACATTGAAAGAATTTATTTTTTAAACTTGAACTCCGACTGTTTTAATATTATTTATGTTGTTAATTAAATACACTTCTTGATTTAATATCTGGTTTTATTTTATATTTAGAAATTACAGTTACACATGATTCAGACATATTCAATCCAACATGTAAAGACAATCAATCATAGACAATAGGACAATCTTGGATACTAGCACATTATTCACAACACCTCCGCCCTAAAGACTATTCCTACAAATTTAGTTTCATTACAGGTTTCACAAGACGACCACTTCTAGTACAAGTAGTAGAAGGTAAATTGGCACTAGACAATCTCACACAAGTGTCCTTATTCATATTATTTTCAATGTCATTATACATATTACTGTTTTGTGATTCATTTCTAGTACAATTTAAAAAATTCTCATCATCAGGAATAATCAACAATTCGTTATCCAACTTATCACTAATATTAGACTTAGTAAAAGATTTCTTAAGTTGGTAAGTATTACGTCTTAATGTTTTATCATTTTCTCTCCCTATTATGTAAGATCTAGGTTGAGAACACTTTCTAATGATTTTTGCTTTTTTCCATATTTTGTTGTCTCTATAAACAACATTGTCACCAGACTTAAATGTAACATTCTTTTTACGAGCATTCTTATCATGTAAAGATTTTGTTAGAGATTGTTTAAGACATAATTGATTATATGTGTTGTTTTGAATTTTGGGTTTTAAAGATTCCAATGTACAAGGTAGCATAGTTCTTAGATTACGACTGTTTAATATTTGAGATGGTGACACATTCAACCAAGTAAGGGGTGTATTATTGTATTGCATTATCCCTTCTCTATAATCAGTACCTTCTTCATGACATTTTTTTAAAATTTGTTTACATATATGTACTGCCTTTTCAGCCATACCATTACTCCTTGGATATCGTGGAGTTGCAGTTATTAACATTATATCTTTAGATTTAAAATAAATTTTACATTCATATGAACTAAAAGGAACATTATCTGAAATCAGTTCTGCAGGGTATCCAAATCTAGTGAAAACATTTTGCATAGCATTAATTACTGATTTTGAGGTTTTATCTCTTAAAGGTAATAACTCAATCCAATGTGAAAAATAATCAACTATTACCAAATAACTCTTTCCTCCACAATCTAGCAAATCACATCCTACTTTAATATACCTTTCTTTAGGCACTTTATGCGGCAATAGCGGTTCTTTACAATTTTTCGCACTAAATTTTTCACAAATACGACACTTTTTTACATAATTTATAATATCAGCATTCATTTTTGGCCAATAATATAACTGGCGAGCTTTAGCAATAGACTTACAAGAACCTAGATGTCCTTGGTGAACTTTTCTAAGTATATGTGGTCTCATTGACTTAGGCACTACAATTTTGCTATCTAAAAACAAAATTCCTGATTCAACATACAATTTTTCAGAAAATTGGTAATATATTTTACAAGATTTTGGTACATTTTTGTATGATGGCCAACCGGCATAATTGTATTGAGTAATAATCTTAAGCGTTTCATCTTTAGCTGTTTCGGTTCGTAAAATTGATTTCATTTTTGCACTCATAGGTAAATATTTTGAAACATAATGGACCATTTCTAACATTTGTGGATCTTTATATGCAACATTTAGATAATTTCTTGACAACATATCAGCAAAATTTAACTTTTTCCCAGGCACATATATTAAAGTTAAGTTATATTTAAGTAGTTTAAGTCTTAAACGTTGCAACCGTACTGAACCAATTTTACTGATGTGTTTATTCATCACCGCAATTAAAGGTTTATGATCCGTATGAATTTCAACAGGTACCCCATAAATGTATTTGTGGTATTTTTGAGTAGCAAAATAAATAGACGATAACTCTTTTTCAGATTGACTATAACTTATTTCTGTTTCATTCATTGAACGAGAGGCACAAGCAACAAGTTTATTTTCCTGAAACATACAGCAACCTAATCCATTTTTAGATGCATCACACTGTAATATAATTTTCTTATTTGGATCAAATGGAATTAATGAGGGTGCGTTACTAATAACTTTTTTTAATTTATTAAAAGCTGACTCGTGTAATGACAACCATTGCCATTCAATATCTTTTTTCAATAATTTACATAATGGCGACATTAACTCAGCCATTTCAGGGACATACCTTCTAACATAATTAAAAGAACCAATAATTCTTTGCAATTCTTCTCTATTTTTTGGACTTTCTAATTTCAAAAGAGATTGTACCCTATCCGGATCCATTTGCATTCCCTTTTCATTGAAAATTTGTCCTACATATTTTACCTCACATTGTTTATATTGGAGTTTATCTTTGTTAAATACAGCCTTTAGCTTTTTAGCCCTATTAATAACTTCTGTAACAGCTTTGTCATGCGCTTGTTCTGTTTCTCCCATAACCAAAATATCATCAAACCATATGAGAACGTTTTCAATATCACCAAATCTTTTTTCAATCTCATATTGAAACAAATCAGGTGCACTGGATAAGCCATAAGGTAATACTAAATACCTATAAACACCGAAAGGAGTTGCAAAGCAACACTTCCATGAAGCGTCTTCGCTTAAAGGTAAATGGTGAAATCCTTCTTTTAAATCAAACACACTAAAATATTTTTTTATCTTTTAACTTGGCAGCAATATCCTCAATTGTTGGCATTAATTTCGGTTTTCGAATAATATATTTATTTAAATCACGTGGATCTAAGCAAAGTCTTATTTTATTATTAGCTTTTTCTATGATAACAACTTTGTTAATACAAGCTTTTTCTGTAATGGAATCTATTTTAGTGATAGCCTTCCTGTCACATAACCTTTTTAACTCTGTTTCAAGGGGCTTTAACAAACTATTTGGAATTTTCGTAGAAGGCCAACATATTTGACTATCAATACTTAACGTAGGTATATTTACCTCATTAGTGAATCTCCCGGAACCAGTGAATACTTCAATATTTTCCTGTATAAAATTTTCTTTTAGAGTATCTACTTTCTCACTTTTAACACTGTTTACACGTTTTAATAAATTCAATTTAGTACAACCTTCTAACCCTAATAATAAACATTTACAATCAACTATCATAAAATCTATATATGCTTCATTATCCTTAAACTTACAGTATAAATTTACTATACCTAATGGAGTCGTTGTTGACCCGTTAAACCCTTCTATCTTAATGTTTGTAGGCCTGACATTTAATGACAACTTAAGTTTTTTGTAAATGTTTGTAGGCATAATACTTATATCTGCGCCTGAATCTAATTTACATTCCACTGTTCTACCTTCAATTTTAATTTTTTCCCTCCATTCACATTTATTAATATTTTTAGTCTTGCTATCTACCATGAAACAATAATTGTAGTTACTGTCACTAGAATCTGACTCTTGTTGCAACTGAACTTCATGCACTTGTTTTCTACAACTATTAGAAAAATGATTTAATGTCCCACACTTATTACATTTTTTTCCAAATGCAGGGCACTGTCTTGGGCCATGAAATTTTTGGCATCGCCTACACTTAAACTTTTCACCATACTTTTTATCACTTTCACTTTTGTTTTGCACTCGCGTTGACCTTTTATACTTTTTCTTCACAGTGGCAGCGTCTATCATTATTTTTGGTTCTTCTACTGCATCTTGATTTATTTGAGCAACCTGCTGTTTACTCTGCTCACTTGCACGGCAGAAAGAAGCAGCTTTTTCATATGTTAACCCTTCCATTCGCAGCAACGCCTCTTGAACATTCTTTTCACAGATACCGTGAACAATTTTATCTCGTAGCAACTGATCTACCAAACTTTCCTTTGTGTTATCATAATTACATGTTTTTATCAACTGTCGACAATCCGTTAAAAAATGTTCGAATGGTTCATTTTGTTGTTGTTTTCTCATGTTAAATTTAAATCTTTCGAATACCTCGTTAGACCTTGGCTTAACATATTTGTCGATTGCAGCAATTACCGTGTCGAAATCATTTGCCTCTTCGTCAGACAGAGGAAAACTTTGAATTATTTTAGCGGACTCAGTCCCAATTAAATTTCTCAATATAGCTAATTTTACTTTGTTCGAACTTTCGTCTCGACCCGTAGCAATCAAATAGTCATCATATGCCGTTTTCCAAAATTTCCATTCTACTCCAACATTTTCTGCCTGGATATTAAAATTTGGTGGTAATTTTACCATGCCCTCCATTTTGTTTCAGAATCGTTATTCAGAACACACATTTACGGGTTCATCACATAATTATGAGTACTTACATTATGAGTTTCTCGACTGCGCCATGTTTTAATATTATTTATGTTGTTAATTAAATACACTTCTTGATTTAATATCTGGTTTTATTTTATATTTAGAAATTACAGTTACACATGATTCAGACATATTCAATCCAACATGTAAAGACAATCAATCATAGACAATAGGACAATCTTGGATACTAGCACATTATTCACAACACCGACCCCTGAGTTGGTACCGTAACTGGGTGTGACTTTGCGCCTGCCAGGAATACTTTGCTCCAAATCCTACCAATGTCAAAAGTCAGTTTAAAAAATAGATTTTAGATTTTATGGTTTTATTGATGTCTGAACGCAATCACAAAGTGTCAGGAGTCTATCAAGTAAATTGCCAGATCGCCATTGCTGCTATTTCCGGTGCAAGGATTCCTCGTGTAAAGATTGAAGTTTTGTCAAAAAAAAACCTAGCTTAAATATGTGAGTATCTGTACAATCACTATACGTAGGCAAATGAACCCAATCGTCTTCTATGTGTTATACATTCCATTTGTCTAATTAGAAAGTATTTTACGCCTAAACCCAATCGTTTTAATTTTCAGTTGCCTTTTTTATCTTTGGGTCGAAATGATGCAAAAATGGGGATATTTTGCGCCTGTAACATAGATGAATTACTTGCAAGAATACCAGACGCATGCGAATTGGATAACACGGTAGTATCGGCATCTTTCATAGATCACCTGGAATCAAAACGCAAGACGATCACAGAGTCAGGGCCAAAGAGACGTAAAAACAAGTTCGAAATCTCTGCCGGTAAAAGCATTTGTCATGAAGCATTCGAAGACAGAGAATGGTCAAGCTTCTGATGTGACAGCGGAGTGATCCAGATGAATACTCGATAGATGATGAGTCAAATGATGGCGATGGTTGCTTTTTAGAGCCCGACAGCACTGATGAGAGTGATGCATATCCCTCTCGACTAGAAACTAGATTTAAATTTTTGAGGCGCGAGAAAGATACATTTGTGGTTGTGAAATATGATGGAATTTTGTATTCTGGTCTTATCATCGACTTCAATGAAAAGGGAACAACTGTAGATGCAATGGTTAAATCCTTAAAATCATGGAAATGGCTACAGAAAAAAGATGTAACCTTCAATGAGTGGAGAGACGTCCTCGGGAGCATTGATACTCCAAAACTTATCTCTAGGTGAAGTTTTTTCATTGTAAAAGGGCTTGATGGCATAGAGTGACCTCTGCGCCATAAAACATGTAGGGTGTTATTGCGCCAAATTTATTTTGTATGAGTTAAGGCTGATTTTATAAAGTTACGCAAAATATCCCCACGAAAGGGAATACTTTGCTCCAAATTTAATTTTAAAAAAATGTATCATATTATGTGTCATTGTCAATTACTAATTACAAAAATCTCTTAAATAAATCATCTTTCAATTACTAAAGGATCTTTAGCGGCAATAGCTATTTTATTTGACATTTACTTGTCACATAATAAAATTCGGTGCAAAGTCACCCCCGGTTACGGTACGTTTTCATTTAACAAACTTACTTTCTACCAATCGATTTTTTGCCCTTAGCTTTCGTGGCTAACTACTTCTATGCGTCTATAACTTCTCTATTTACGTTCCCATTTCGTAGGTATTGCGTTCCCAAATGTTGAAACATTTGAGTTATATACTGCGTTGCCGAAGGTTGTTTAGATCGTAACCTCTTTCATAACACTTATTTTCATGGAAAATTTCACCTTTAACGTACTTCAAGAAGATAACTACTTCAAAACAATATTGCATATCCTCATCTGGGGGCACGGCCGTGCCCCCACCAAGTCGAGCAAAAAAGCGTCACGGACGTACCATCCTTTTCTCGAAGCAATTCAGACCATTTTCGACCCCCTGTAACTTCGTTGTGGATAAAACTAGATTTTCAGTAACCATGCAGGCATATTATATAAGCATATTACACGTATATTTCAAATTTCATTCAATTTGAACCAGTATTTTTAAGAAATTATAACGGGTCGAATTTCTTAATTTTGTCACTCACTGACTCACCGATCATTAAAATTCTAAGGCACTTCTAGCAGACCTAGAAGCTTCAAATTTGGAATATATGTAGTGTTTGGTGTATGAATCAAGGAAAAACTAAAAAATCTAGAAAAGACCGCAAAGAAAATTAAGCCCATACAGCCAAGTCTTCAGTTAAATTTTTCAATATTGTTGGCTTTATTCGTAACGATGTTTTATTACGGCAGTTATTATTATATTGCGTGCGAAGCCGCGGGTTTAAGCTACTCCCATATAAGTATAGGCGCATGGTAGTGCCCCTGCCAAATCGAGCAAAAAATGGGTATTCCCGTCATGAAAACACGTGTATTAAATTATTTATTAATGCAAAAAACGTACCTACGTGCGTATTCGTACTTATTACGAGTGCGTAAGGTTGTATAATATATACCACGCGCTGCGATGCTAGCGAGTGAGCGCGGGCCGTTACTACGCGCTGCGCGGTGCTAGCGCGAGGGCGCGGGGCGGGGACAGTGGCGGGGCGCGCGGAAAGGTGAATGTCGCCGAGCGAGCAGCAGCCGCGCTCATACGCGCGAGCGACCCAATGCTGTTCGGTTGTGCCCAGAATTCTTACCTATAAGTTTGCGATTTTCATTGATAATTTCGCTTGCTATATTAGTTTGACGACTAAAGGCCACTCTCATTGGTTTACTGATATTATTTGCTTACAATTTGGACGTTGTTCGGATAAATAATTTATAATTAAATATTGATACTTTAAGTACCTAAGTATTTATAGATATACATATATACAATAAGTAGAAGGTACCGAAAAGGAAAAAAGTAAAACTGTCTACAAAATACAAAAAGAAATGAGATCCCATCAAAAACAATACTTGTCAAAAAAACCAAGTCTCGCAACTCAGTTGTTCTGCGGTAAAAAGTTGTGAGATCCATGTAATACCAAGTCGGTTATTAATTTATTCAGTCTCTACTTAAGCGACTTTCTGTCTTAATACGTCCAGTCTCTAAGACCACGATCGTGGTCCATAACAATTGAAAATCAATTGTGTCTGGAATCTCCGTACTCGAGGCATTAAGTTGTTACGTAATAATTAACAGCATCTTATAGTGACGCATATCAATATTAAAATTCTTTAATGTTTTATATAAATATATTGAGACTTGGCCATCGCCTGAAAACACGTGTAAATTCAATCGCCTGAAAACACATGTAAATTCAATTAATAAGTGCGATGGCCAAGTCTCAATATATTTATATAAAACATTAACATACCCGATTTGGTATTACATGGATCTCACAACTTTTTACCGCAGAACAACTGAGTTGCAGGACTTGGTTTTTTTGACAAGTATTGTTTTTGATGGGATTTATTTTTATAATAAATTAATTGATTCGAATGCGGCCCTGGTCCCTGATTTTTCAAAATGTGTGTCTGAACCGTAGAACAAAATTGTGAAAGAGGAAGGTGATGGGAAGGTGTACTGCTATGTAATAGATTGAAAAGAGATGAAAAGACTATTATCGTTGTGCTAACAAAATAATTCAAAGGTGTCGAAATGTAATTGTAAAAAAATTATTTAATAAAATATTATGAGCTTACGTGTGATGAGTAATCCCATCTACCTTTTTGGAGTTCCGGATATTGTTTGTGCACTGTTTGAAAGCATAGCACGGCATTTTCTTTAGATAATTTTACAAGATACAAATTAATTTCAATCGATTTAACTGACATAAGGTATACCAGCGGCTGTTTTGACTTCAGTCCTCGCACCGCGATGGAACTAAGTTTCATGTGCAGTTTTATTCGGTGGTACTTACGGTCTAGTACCTAGGTACATAGTATATGTCGGTGATGGTGATACATTGCTAGGCAAGGCCATGTAACTGATAAGGCAAGTGATTTTTGCAAGTGATTTCCAAATTAAAAGGCAAAATAAAAAAGAAAAAGAAACGTTAGCTATAATTAAAAAAAATGTTTCCAAACAGCGTCATATAAATATAATATTTTGGGGCCTCTATTTTTATCTATTTTTAAATGAATTTAATATTGAAGTTCTCACAGTTGAGAATGTATAACATTACGTTTTATGCGATTAAATGTTATTTCATTTCATTTGAAGAGGGATAAATTTTAAACTTAACTACAATTTCCAATTTAATAAAGTTTTGAATTATGCCAGGAGGGCCCTAAAAATTGCTGAACAGAAAAGTCGTATGCTTTTGTCCAAAATTGTATATTTGTATTCATATTAAGTTTATTGCAGGCCACAGAATTACTATATAGTTATAGATGGTTCTTAACCTAATTTAACAATATCCTGCGACGCCCCGTTGGGGCATTGCCATCCAATCATTGTATTATTACATATTACAGCAAACTAGAGCTAAGTTATATCACGGTCTAAAACTAATAAATATTATAATTATCGAACCTTGTACCGAATTCAATAATTTACACGCGTTGTACTTCCAACTATCGTATAATTAGGTACCAATGACAAATCGTCATTGGTACCTACAGTAATTAAGATTAGAGATTTTCAAAACCAAACACAGCAGAAAGTAGTTCACTTGAATTATCTATCATGTATTCAAATTAGAGCGGTGATGTTTTAATATAAGAGTAGATAGTTTGTTTATTTTACTACAAAATTCTAATATAACATAATACAAATATTTAACTAAACTTAATATTGTTTTGATGTTTAACATCCGAGGAAATTTCTCAGGGAATCTAAATATTTTTAATTCCTGGGCTAAGCTCTCCGTGAACCCAAGAACTCTTAGATGCTTAAAGATTAATTTATTTATTAATATAATTAACAGTTCTTCATCTATTGGTAGCCGAAAGTCACTAGTCAGGAGTAAGTGTGTATTTAGATTTGTACTGATTATTTAAAACCAAAAAATAATACCTAAAAATATCGATTACAGTACTAGATTTATCTACATTTATTACAAACTCAGTTTAAAGTCTCATCTCAAAGTAGGTGAAGTCTTCTTCGACTTATTAGAAGTAATTAGTTTCATGTCCTTATCGCAAGTCGGTACCGAATCGTAAGAGATCCTGATTCTTTCCTTAAATTGATTCCAGAAGACGTGACTTGTTGACCACCCTATGAGGAACATCCCAGAAACTATTAGTAATATTTGTACAGTAAAACAAACTTTGGGCCCATAATTATTGATCCACTGTAAATTGTAAATCAATTCCTTCTTAAGGGCGGGCATTTCCTGAAATTAGAAAATAATAAAATGTTAACAAGTAAAAGGGTTCATCCGTAGCGCTAGGGAAGTCTATAGTAATTAATGAAATGACAGGGCGACAATTTCACCGACGCGACGTGGACGAAGAACTGATTACTTTTGGACCACTGTTTTGCATTTGGGTGTGTTACTTGCCCTATGTGTGACTCTGAAGTTAGTCACAGAAACATCGCAGTGACATTTTCATGAAAGAATTGCGGCGGAAAGCATAGCGGACCTGCGCAATTGGGCATGCGCATCGTACTTCAGAATATATATGGCAAGTACTGTACAGATCTATCAAGCCGCGTACGGACTATGCGTTCCAAGGAATGCGTATCCAAGCACGCGTACACACGGGCTACGCGTACCCGCTATAAACCGACAAGTCCATACGCGTAATTAGTGCGAGCCGATGGAGCTGACATAAACCCATTGCACGGGCGACTCTCGTGTTATGTTATTTTGACGAAGAGAAAGGCTACGGCGTTTGCCGCGTTTTCACAGTTTGGATACTAACCGTCCAGACAACCGTCCAATCAACGACAGTCGCAGCGCCGCCGCCACCCGCCGCGGGCGCTGCGATTGTCGGTAATTTTCAAACGAATTTCAAGGCTGTTTCCGGCTTTCGGCGTGTGACCTGGCGGTCATAGTGCAATTACGGTTGCGTGTTTATTTGTAAACCAAGTTATGTTGAAAATTGATTTTCTCAAAAAGGCTACAAATGAAAATATAGTTTCTTCGGCGAAATTGTTACTCAACGGATTTAGCATATTATATTGGTTGACTCTTGGTGCTATTAAATAGCACGACGCGATCCCGCAGTCCCGCCTTACCAACAGAGCGATGGACTGCCTTATATAGTTACAAGCCATGCTATTAGATTTGGCAATGTCGCATTATCTGTCACCCGATGTCATCTGTAGGCCGATTTACTTCGTCAGCTGACAAGATGTCATGATTTAATAATTGTAATTATGGGTTTTGAATAACTAAATATGAAATCATAGATAGTATGCAATAAAAAATATAAATAAGAGTATAATTATATGATACTAGACCTGCCCGCAACTTCGTTCGCGTGTTATAAAGTGGCTTTTATGAATAGAATAAAATAAAATGAATGTTAATATATCCCATTTCGGTTAGTGTTATTATGGTTTTGTGCATTAATCACAGACTACCTATATTTTATAAGCTAGTTTTATTTTATAATGTTCTACGGGGATATATGTTCCCTTGCAGTTTCTTCCTCTCACTGGGTTCTACGTAATCTATCTCGCCGGACCTTCTGGTGGCTAGCATGCGATTAAAAGGACCATGACAGGTATAAGTATAGTTCCCCGGGATCCTCCAGACTCCATATCCTCGATCCTACTCGAAAAATGATCAAACTTTACTGTAATTTTCATCCAAACGTGTCAAGATTGTGACGTGAAACGAAAAACGATTATATGGTGAAAATATCAACTTATGTAATTACGAATAAACACGATGCAACAAGTAGTTTTTAACACTGACTTATTATTTTCAATGAATATCTCTGTTTACATAACGTTTGAATTGAAGAAAACGCCAACTAATAGCCTGACTGATACCAAGGCTTGGACTAAACGCAACGTTGCCAAATTTCAATAGCATGGTTTGTAACTATAGAAAGCAGTGAGCGATGCGATCAGCACAACGAAACAAGTCCTACAACGAACGCGCTTGCGCGCCGACTGATTAGCGAATTTAGCAATTTAGCATTAGCATGGCATTAGCGCAGCTGTCGGTCGACAGCATGTGACCGCCGCCGCCCAACGCAACGAACGATTCTCGCGCTAAGCATTCCCTCGTGTTATGCTAAAGCATAGCATATTAATAAACATGCTAAAATAATATAGTTTTTTAGTCTGAAGTATGTTCTTAACATATAGCAGATTTTTATACCCCTGGCCGCGAGCCAGGCTCGTGGGGTACGCGTACAGCGAATGTTTACGCGTAGCGACACGGACGTACCTGCAATTTGCAAGACAATTTGAACCAAATGTATTTAGTAATAAAGTTTTTTAACTTCCCGCTATCCAAGGGAAGTTATTGATTTGGGTCCGATTTTCGAAAATCGAGTTTTCATCAGATCTGCACGTTTTGAGGTTCTGGGAAGCCATTCTGACCATTTTCGGCTGGACGTCCATGTGGGTGTATGTAACTTTTTTGTCGTATGATATCTTGAGAACAAATTGACCGATTAAAATGTGCGATACGGCGTTTGAAAGGGTTTATCAAGACTTAAATCTGATTAGATTTCGAAGTCAATCGGTCGAGCTGTTTCAAAAATATTCAAAATATAAACCTGAAAAAAATGTTTTTTTTAAAATAACTTTGAGATTTTCCAACCGATTTACTTGAAACCTTATATACGTTTTTTGTATATAAAAACTGCCTCGAGTGCCGCCAAAAATATTAAAATCAAACGACGCTTTCAAAAGATATCGCAGTTCATAAATTTCCGAAAACGTGTTTTTTAACATAACTTTGAGTTTTAAGATCAATCGATTTTTGGTTTTACAAAAAAATTTTGTGCTTACAAAATTATATATAATGCCGTGAATTGTATTTAAATCAAACGAAGCGTTCAAAAAATACCGCAGTTTATAAATTTCCGAAAAAAGTGTTTTCTTAAGATAACTTTAAGATTTTACGACCAATAGATTTTCGATTTTACACAAAAGTTTTGTGCTTTTAAAAATGCATAGAATGCCGTAAAATGTATTAAAATCCAACAAAGCGTTCAGAAGATATCACAGGTCAAATATTTCCAAAATAACATTTTCTTTGATATGTCCCAGGTTCCTGAGCTTGAAGAACTCTAAACGTATAAAAAATTTGTTTTTGGGCTTGGAGAGCTCGGAAAATGAATATCGTGAGCTCTTTCTTTTCTTCTTCTTTCTTTCGGAACTTTGTGTGAAGTTTCGAAAAAATCCGTTTGGAAAATAACGAAATCCGCAATTTTACCAATCGTTCTAATTTTTCTAATCAGCTCTAACATGGCAGGTATATACAAAACTAAAGATCACAGGCAAGCTCTGCGACAAGTTTCGAAAAATTCGTTGGAAAATAACAAAATAGCCAATTCCTCCATTACCTTTATAGGGGTCTAAATAAATGGGAATGGTGCTTCCTAGGAAAGTTGACATTTGTCTGACTCTATTACTTGTAGAAAGAAGTGAAGGTTGTCGTGTCCTCAGCCGCATCTCACCGACTTGTAGATATTGTAGTAAAACAAAAATGAATTTACTTATGAAATAAATTTAATAAACTTTTTACAAAAAATATTTACAATATTATAGAACTCAAGTCTGGACAAAGACTTGCGTACCTGAGTGCGGTGCGGTGGTGTTTCTACTGGTAAGGATTCGTGCAATTAAAAGGTATTTTACATGATTTAACATGCGTCGTTTCGCTACCTGATTGGCTTGACCTGTTTCGACAATTTTGTGTTTTGGCCAATCAGAAAACATTTGGTGTCATTCGAGAGTCCAAAGTATTTGGGCCGTGCGATGACACGTGTACTGAGCCAGCAGAAATATTGTTTTTGAATAAAACTAAATGACGGTGAAAAATGATCGGAAAATGTTGCGACATTGGGGTCACCGATTTGGACTTTAGTATGAGCGGTCAATAACCTTATACCCTTCAATAAGCTACAAAACGGTACTAGTAAAATTATAGGTCAAAGGAAACCTTTGTGCTAAGTTTGGAAAATTACGTTGGTAAATAAGGAAGACCCCAAATTTTTCATTTCTTCCAACAATTCGAATTATTTCAAGCTACAAAAACTACAAAAGCGTACTTGCAAAACTAGAGATTGAAGTGAACTTTTGTGCTAAATTGTAAAGAATTTTGTTGGAGAACAACGAAATCCTTGATTTTTGTATTTATTCCATTAACTCCAATCAGTTCAAAATATTATTTACTTTCAAAACTAGAGATCACGCGAAACTTCTGTGCCAAAGTGGAAAAAAATACTTTGGAAAATAACGACAGTATAGAGCGCGAACGGACGGACGGACGGACAAATTACCATAAAAATATTAATAAGGATCAGCGGTACTTAATAACGGCTTAGTAAAAAGAAGAGTAAGGTTCTTGAACATACAGTATAGATACCACCATGCATCTTTTCGCAAACATTTATTATGTCCTGGTCTTTTAGACAAGTTAAGATTTCATTACAGTGTAATTTTAAGAGAGACCAAATCTGGAACAAATAAATATTAATCAATATGTTAACAACCACGCACGCGGTGCGATTTGATTTCACTGATCGGGTGGTGGCGATGGTATAATAAAAAATTATCTAACCATTTACCTACAAATAACACGAGACATTGTTCGTGATTTAAGTTTGTCTCTAATTTTCTACGTGTCTTCCATTTACCTCTATACACGTACGCACTCGTTTTATGTTATTTTCATAGACCATATAATGAATAGCCCGTATTGTGGGTGTTTTTCGCACACAATCGAAAGCAAATAATAAACGTGGGCGCATTTTTTTTTGTATCGCACTCCCGTTCAAACATTATTTGATTTTTTCCCAGTTGACATTCAAGATCTACCCCATAACAAGTTTAAAACAACAATAAAACAAAAGCTTTATTGAAAAGCTTATTATGAAGTATCGAACTACTTAGATGATAAAAATCCATGGGCGTAAATCGCTCGCCTTTTGCTTTGTTTCAATAATATAAATTTTTAAGCAATTATTATTTAAAAAATTGTTATAATTTTGTTAAAAAGAGCGTCCCTCAGTTTACTGCGTATTCTTCTGTGAAGAACCAGCACTTCTTTGAACAGGCTTTTGTGGTGACGTTTTCTTACAAAGTAATAAATTCACTTTCGTAACGTACCTATTTCAAGATTACGTTACATAACTACGAAATAAAGATATTCTTTTGATTGATTTCCCAAAACGATCGTGATTAAATATAATCACTGTCGCATAATGATTTTTAACACTTATAATTCACTATGGTTCTACGGTTACTAAAATGTTTACTGTAAAAAAAGAGATATAACCAATAACGTATAGCTTAGATATCATAAATCCTCTCAATCCGGATTACATGCGGCTACTAAACGTATGACTGGACGAAGAGACCGGCATATCAAAAGCCGTGACATCACGTGAGCTTATCAGCTGGTTCACCCCGCCCGTCGCGGTCAAAGTCGTTGTAAGGTTAATGATTTTTGGGTGCACGTTTCATGGTGGTTTTCTTGGAAACTATTGATTTAGTGGTTATGTAATTTTTTTGGAAAAATTGGTCTAAAAGCAGGAGATTTATGAATACTTGTGAAATTACGCATGGTCGTATCCATACTGTATTATAACTGTGCAGCTTAGAATTGCGATGCGAATTCTCGATCGCGCAGATCCTCCTCACTTCTTGTCGCAACCTTATATGAAATTATGTTACGGCGACGTTTTCGTTACTAACTTTAAGAGCCGCGAAGATCGGTTGCACAAATTAAAGTCGTTACGTTATCAAAAATGAAGTTCACTCACAGCTTTGAACCAAGCGATCGGTACCACCTTATTAGCGAAACGTTTGGCGGCAGGGTTGAACATAACATCGGCCACGTCCACGTTTACCTGTACCGCGATGCGGTTTGACAGCCCTAAGCCGCTTGTCTGAAATAAACATATTAAAGAACATTGCATTAACTAGTCCGCAGAATAGCACTTGATGCGAAATAACGTTGACTACCCGAATAAAGTTGGCGTTGCTCTAATTTTCTAAATGATTTTGAATTACCATGATTATTTTCGAAGAAAAAACTAAGCTCACATTTATTATTTTAAATTTTATTCAGTGTGATTCGTAACAATTAGTTTCTAAGTATTTTTTCTAATTTAGAAATGTTTTAATATGAACAACTGTAAAATAAATAGTAAAAGACTTTTAATTTTAAATTGACCAAATGTAAGATAGGTATATATGCGTTGCATATTACGGAATGTAAGATATATATCTTTACGCACGCGCAATAACGTTCGTTTACAAAGGCATATAAGTTCAGCTCCTGGTTTAAGCCACTTCAAGGGTTCCGAAGCTAAAAGGGAGAAAAGAATCCCTTGTGGTTTTGTCATGTCCGTCTTTGCGTACCTACCTACGTCTGGGCGGTCTGAACTTCCTAGTTTTAGACACATCTCACCTCGTAGTTGTATAAAAATAATAAATGGTGGATTTGATAATTATTGGTTTAGTAAAAATAATCATATATTAATATTAACCATACGAAGCCAGAATTAATACATATCGTATAATAATACTACAGACATGGCTTTATAAGCCATAGTTCCTTTGCCTTATTATCAATGGGAGAAGATGACTGCGCTATGTTCTATGGGTCATTGACGTAAGCGGGTAAGTATGTAGCATGGGTAGCATCAGCAGAATGTGTTCTGTGGTAGCATCACAGAACAGTTGGTATGAATTTGTATGAATGATCGAATCTGTGGATCTGTTGTATCGGATGGTATGTAGATACCGTAGATACGTAATTTTTTTAGAGTTAGAGATTATTCTCATATATTCTGGTTCTGTACTATTCTAATTAAGTAGGTACTGAATTGTGGTGATGTTTATGATTTAATTAAATAGACTAATTTTTAATAAACTAGTCCACTTTCATTTCAAAAGCCCTTTTCGTTTCTCATAGTAGGTCATTTAGTAGGTATACCTATTACAAAGACGAATATAGTTTTTATTGTATAATTATTACAACGGAGTATGTACCGTCACTAACAAATCAAACATCTTGTCGCGCAATGTCGTGCATACGAGTAGATTGTTTTGTTTAGTTAGGTATATAGATGCTTGTGAATATAAATAGTTATGACAATGTTAATTGTTAACGGTTCCGTTGCGTTACAGAAAAATGAACAACGGCTCAAATATACATAGTAACTTTTAAAATCTATCAAAATTTAATTTAAATACAAATACAGTCACAAAATCTACCGATTGCAAGATAAACACGTGTAAAATAAAACTGCAATTCCTTATTGTTCATTTTAATCCTTCTACTATACAAACGAACGGAGCGGTAATATTTTTATTATGTAAGTCTGTTTCTTTTAGCCTGTGCAAATGAAATTCAAGGCGGCGACCTACTTAAAGTAAATAAAGCTTAGATACTTTTTTTGGTTCTGTGTATATTAATTTTTTTCCAAATAGGTCCCCGCTTGCAATGGCATTCGAAATCTTCGAAAAAATAAAAAAAGGCAAAAAAATACCAAGGAAGAAAGATGTATTACTGAGGTCACACTGCAGTTAATCAACACTATGGGAGCCTGATCATGACATTTCGTGTTTATTACCTACATCAACACTATGGATCAACACCCAATATATCCACGTTTCGTTTTGTTTACAGAATTATTGCCTTCACAACCGTTCACATGAGTTTTTTTAATTTTCTGGCTTCAATTTTTTACAGTGAAAAGTTAATTAAACTAAGTGATTTTTGAGCTATTTTCGTGCGTAGAAGGAATTCGTATACATTTCAAAAAGGTCAGGTCCATTTTGACCATCATTGTGTAGTACTACCAGATTGTATCACTGGTGAAACCGCGGATATTTTTTTCTTCCCATAGTATCTATCACTAATAATAAATTAATCGACTATTGTATACACGGTGATGCGAAAGAGTAGGTCACATACATAACAGGAGATATATTAAGGATTATAGTGAACCTTTTTCAGTATTTATATATTTTTTTAAAACATTTTTTTTAATATATTATGTATCAGGATCTAGTAGATCCAGCACTTGCACGGTCGCACTCGGCGACAACGCAACGCCCAACAACGCCGCCCGCACCCTCCCGACCGCCGCAATATTCACTCATTATGAAACGAATTACTACGTTTGTAACAGTTATTTTTCTGTTACTGTAATTTTAATAGTTTTTGCTCATTTTTTGATTGTGTAAATTCGTATTTGTTTTCGTTTTGGAAAATTTAAACCAAGTTGAAACTTTATATAAGCGACATCTGGCCTTTTTTTTTACCTAGTTATCGATCTACTACTTCTCTAACGACTTGTATTAACCTTCTGCCGAGAGATGGCGTTGTAAGGAATTTTGATAATTTTTAATATAAAATTTTATTTGACGATGCGGAATGCCCGCCATTAAAAATGATTTGAAGAGAGGAAAGTTTCGATTTCGAGTGATCGGAACAGCGTGGCTTTCTTTTTGGCATACGCAACCAGGGAGTGAACATCTCGAAAGCTATTTTTTTTATTTTTTTAGCCTTGAAACGGCTAACTGTTGTTCTTGATTGCTTCGAATAGTGAGTTCAAGACGGCGGCAATGTCAGGCTGTTCATTTTTATAAATTCCGGTGAGTGATATTTTTTTTTGACTCGGTTTCGCCTGTCGCGACCGATGTTACTTGGAGTCCCATAAAATAATCTTTTGGTATTCTTTTAATAGAATTTAATTCGGCCCAGTTACCTCCCGACCACCGACGATAAGCGCTTGTTCGATATGATGCGTTAGCCGTACACCAGATCTGCTGGCAGACACACGTGTTCCGAGAAACAGGACAAGAAAACACATATCTAACACCTCACACGGAAGCTGTATATCCTGAGCTGGTTTTCATGATAACCTCAACGCACCGCTCGCCATGCTTCTGCCAGTTAAGTCTTAATTTTTTATCTCGTTAAAATTAAATTTCTACTAGTATGGCCCGATATTCGAGGAATCCGAAGTGCAAATTTCCTATTCTATTTTTTAATAAATTATAGTATAATATTTGCTTTGTATACCATGTGCTGGAAGTGGCGATATAACCTGCCTTTTTTTTGTCTTATTTCAACACTAATATCAAACTTTCTTTATTTTGCCTATTTTACTTGTGTACTACTGTAAGAGAGCCATTGTTATAAAAAAACGCCTAAAAAAAAAAAGGAGGTGCATACACTCTTTTGTGTAAAGCGATATGATTCTTTCTGTAGATGCCTGAAAGAAGGCACACATATTTATGTAAAGCGAAGCCAAGAGAGAGGTAGCGTTTCATAATTTTGTTTGTGATTTTTTTTTTTGTATCTTTTCCTCTAATTTTTTTATTGTATGTGCTATGTGTAATCTTGTTTAATTATAACGTTATAACGAAACCTGTGGATATTAATTTCATAACCTTTCCTGGTATATGGGATTCTGGGGAGACAGACTTTAAAAACCAGGTGGCGCCCTAATTTTTTTATATTCATTTAAACCCTTTTAACGATACAGTACTGATTTGCTTTTCATTTCATTAGTTTTATCTTGGGACACGGTAACTTGATTTTGTAAGTTTTTCTTTGATTCATCTTTTAAATCTTAATAGTAGCAGTTTCAGGGTAACTTTAGATTGTGGGTGGCGCACGAAAAGGCTTCCAGGATTCACACCCAAATAGATCCAGTGGTAAGGTGCTCATACTCAGACCATCCTGAGCTACACACATTCATCTCGGCAAGCGGGCATATAATTTTGTATCAAAACCATTATACCACCACTAAAAAAAAAATTATTAAAATCTTGTTTCACGTTGATGCCAATTACAAAGAATTGCGGCGTGCGCGCAGCCGTGTCTAGAACGCCTTATCAAAGATTGTTCTGGTACGCCTAAACACGCCACTCTTTTACATCACCGTCTATTTTTTCTGATATAAAAATTAAGGTACTATTAACACTGGGCCAGGATTAGTGTGGAGCAAGGCTAAAATGTTTGGACCAAAAGATAAATCAAAGTTATAAAACTGTATCTGTATAAAACTAGTCGCAATATTGCCAATTTAACTATTTGAAAAAAGTCAAGAATTTTTCTCAAAGTAACGCCGAAGGTATTTAATTTCACAATGCCATTTTGAAAAAAAAACTCCTAGCCAAGCAGATGTCAATGAGCGACATAGAACTCTATATTCTGTACGGAAGCATCCTCGGTGTCATCAATCACCATTTGAAAAATTATTTGTTTAATTAAAAGAACGAAACTAGTATTTTATTTGAACCATATTTTCGGTAGAAAATATAAAAATAGTATGTTAGAAAAAGTGATAATGCGTAATTTATGAAAGTTCAAACGACTAGCGAGGCCCTAAGTATAGCATAAAATTATATACATATCTGTAAATAATCTATACATTCTATTTAGCTCACTTTCCGGAACCCTATCACGAGTGGTCTAACACGCGCTTGACAGCTTGTTTTTTTCTTGGCTCCGTTCCCGATTTCACGCTTAATCCGACTCCTAAATCTCCTGTGTTCTAAATCTAACATGTTCGAATGTCAACAAAGGTTTAATTATTTTCCAAAATAACCCCTTTATTAGGCAGCCTGTGGCGCGGCGGTCCCGGTTTATCCAAATTTTAAATATCTATCTTGTCATCCCCACTAAAGTTACATGAATAAATTCCTAATCTTCAGTTTTATTTATTTCGATTTGTACTTACAGGCTCGACGAGAACCTCGCTGGTGTGCAAAGTCGGATTGGGTTTTAAACCTTCGATCTGTTCAGATAATTTAAGATCAGCATCCAAGAAATGTGGTTGTGACATTGATAAAGGAACTCCTGAAATAATAGAAATATTATTTATCAGACATTTTGTAAGTGACGATGGTATTGCTGTAAGCATAGACGTTGGAATAATATAAGGTAGACACTAGACACTAGAACACACATTACGCTTTGGCAACAGCATTTGTTACAGGTCCGGTACAATAATAATTTTAACATGAAAAATAATAGAAAACGATGTCGATACCTCTGACTTTATTTCCCTTTCTCGTAACTTACTCTCGCTGTACGTGTTTACTCCTTCCACACTATACCGCATACCTTCCCTGCATTTGCAGCTTACGATGTTCTAATAGGTCAATTGAATAACGTTCCTTCAACTTTTTTTTGTCGTAGTTTATAATTGAGTAACGAATAAAAAAGTCCCACTGCACATAAACGCGTGAAATACCTATAGAAAGTTAAAAATGATATACCTAGAAACAAACCTGTGACCTTTCTATTGAATTCAATAGTAGTTTAGATATGCGCGCGTTTGAATTCCTAAAATGTGTCTCCTTCCCTTTATTTTTCAATTAAGGGGTTTCAAATTTAAAAAAAAATAATTTAATACAATTTAAAATACGATTTTAACAGAAATTGATTTCAATACAATAAGAGTAGTTTTGTTTGAGTTAAGGGATATTTTCGGCTAGACGCAATTTTGAGTTTAGCGACTGCAGAAACCACTTTATTTTTCAGTGTCTTCGAGAAACAAATCATTAAATCGGACTTAGCTTTGCTGCTTGATGAATATTACGCATACATAGTAATGCATAAATATTTTATTTATAAATTTTAACACGTATCTTCTAATTTATAGCAATTATTGTTTTGTGTCGTGATATGAATGCAGCGAATCTGTTTTAAGTCCATGAGGCCATGTGGCAGTAGTTCGTATTCGGGCGTGTACTAATGAGTTTTTCTGACTTAAGTACATTAACTATCACTGACTCCGTGCCTCGGAGAGCACGTTAGGCATTCGGTCCCGATTGATGTCAATAGATGGCGGTCGTTACAATCCGCCAACCCGCATTGAAGCAGCGTGGTGGATTTAAGTTCCAAGCCCCCTCATCTTGAGGGGAGGTCTAAGCCCCTGCAGTGGGGTATAAAAAGGGCTGATGGAATGGAAGGGAATTGTTTTGAGCAGTCAGTTCATTTACTTGCAGTTCTTTGTGAAATGGTTACGATAAACCACGTATTGGGGTGTCCCAGCAGTAAAGAGATAAAATCATATTGATACTATTTTATTAAAAATAATACTCGATATTTTATTAATAATAATCGATAGCATATGAATTTGGTATTTATATGCAAAATGACGAGGTATTGTAATGTTCATTAAAATTGAAATAAAAACTTATTACTTGAATTTTAACGATGAACCTTCGTCTCGGCTCCAGAATCCTAAATTATGCTTGCTCTGACACACATGTTAACGTTTCTCAATTTGTTTTTAGCGGTATATATTCAAAACAGTAATAGGCCAGATACTACAACGTCTATTTAGAACTAATGCCTGAGAAAAAAATACTAATGGAATGGTTGCATTTTTCAAAAGAAAATTCTAATTTCATTTGTTTGATAAATATTTTGTAGGGATATAGAGAAGGAGGTAAATGGAAATGACAATTGAATTAATCAAGTTACATTTTATATAATTACTAGCGACCGCCCGCAGCTTCGCTTGCGTAGACTACAAATTCCTGTTATAGGTACTATTAACGTTCGAGATGGTTTATACGTACTTTTTGCTGGAACCAATTTTGGTCACACCCATTCAAACTTTCAATCTTCATTCCCCTTCCACCCTTTAAAAAACCGATACAATTTTTCATCTCCCGTTTCCCACTCTTAAAATGTGAAAATCTGAAAACCCTGAAACACGTCATTATTTAAGTCCCTCCATTCCCATCCTTAAGTTTGAAATTTCTAAAAAAGCCTTTCTTAACTTTATAATGCTTACGTTATAAAATAAAGTTATGTTCCAAATTTCTTAGACTTAGTACTTTCGGCTGTACGTTGCTAGATTAGTGAGGACAAACGACAGACAGATAGACAGACAGACAAACACAAAAAGTAGCTTATGACACTCTTGACAACCTTCTTTCACGTCTGCAAAGTTTCATTAAAATCTGTTCAGCCGTATTGGAAATTAGCTCGAATAGATAAAATTGAATTGAATAGACGTACAGACAAACAGACGGACAAAAAGTAGCTAATGTCAAATATTTTGACAACCTTCTTTCCCGTCTGCAAAGTTTCCTTAAAATCTGTTTAGCCGTTTTGGAGATTAGCTCAAATAGACGGATACACGTACAGACAGACAGACGGACAATAAGCAACATTTGTTAGTTTAAACGACCTTCTTTTCATATTCATTGATGTTTCATTTAAATAGGTTTAGACATATGGACGTACAGACAGACATACAAAAAGTTCTGTATGTCACATATGGAAAGGGTGTAGTCAAAAGATTACATCCTGTTATATGTGAAAAGTTTCATCAAAATCGGTTAAGCCGTTTTGGCCGAAGCCGATTTGCTCGAATAGACAGACAGTTCGTTTTCATGTGTATAGCCTATAACTCTCCGCTAGAATCAGGCTATCAAAGGCAAAAAGAATTTTTCAAATCCGGCTGGTAGTTTCAGAGATTAACAAATTCAAACAAACAAACAAACAAACGAACGAACGAACGAACGAACCAACAAACAAACAAACAAACAATCAATCATTCAATGAATCATTCAATCAATCAATCACTCAATCATCAAATCAATCAGCGCGCGCGACGGATGCTCTCAAAAGGAATAATTTTTCCCGTTTTTACAACATTTTTCATTGATGCTCCACTCCTATTGGCCGTAGCGTTATTTAGTATAGCCTATAGCCTTCCTCGATAAATGGACTATCCAACACAAAAATAATTTTTGAATTTGAATAAGTAGTTCCTGAGATTTGCGCGTTTAAACAAACAAACGAACGAACGAACGAACGAACGAACGCACAAACCAACCAACCAACCAACCAACCAACAAACAAACAAACAAACAAACAAACAAACAAACAAACAAACAACTAACCAACCAACCAACCAACCAACCAACCAACCAACAAACAAACAAACAAACAAACAAACAAACAAACAAACAAACAAACAAACAAACAAACAAACAAACAAACAAACAAACAAACAAACAAACAATTAAACAAACACAAACAATCAATCAATCAATCAATCAATCAACCAATCAATCAATCAAACTCTTCAGCTTTATAATAAGTATTTCTATTATATAGATTAATAGATTAAGATAATAAGAAAATAAGAATAATAAAAAAATAAGATATTAATTTAAACTGTATGATGTAAAGGGCAATTATAATATCATGAAATGCTTAAGACTACTAACGTATTTAATTTGATAAGGATTAATATCACGTTTAAAAAACATCTTCGCAAATAGTACATTATGTTGAACAAATTTGATTGTCATAAAAAAGGTTATAGTAAGTTAACCTTAAAAGATACACATATGCTGTCGCGGACTTTTAGTTAGAACTTTTAAAGGGGTACAATTCCGTAATACATGATTTTTGCTTAACATCAACCGTTTACGCAGCGCGCGCGACGGAAGCTCTCAAAAGGAATAATTTTTCCCGTTTTTGCAACATTTTTCATTGATGCTCCACTCCTATTGGTTGTAGCGTGATGTAGTATAGCCTATAGCCTTCCTCGATAAATGGACTATCCAACAAAAAAATAATTTTTCAATTCGAAATAGTAGTTCCTGAGATTTGCGCGTTCAAACAAACAAACAAACAAACAAACTCTTCAGCTTTATAATATTAGTATAGATTTCGATCGAATAGTAAAGCCATTGATTTTTTACTCATCGTGAAATAGTTCTGTTAACTTATTGTTATAGTTTTGTCAATTATAGCATAACCTACAATCGCTGCACTAGCGGACCGATGCTATTTATTTTAATGATGAAAGCACAAATATTCGACAATATATCACTGAACATATATTTAATATCGAAAGAATCATTACCTTTAACGCCGCAATAATTGCGGCGACAAAGGTAATGTTGCTATAAACAATTGACACCACATTCACTTCACTTTTCACTGCACTTCATACTTGACGAATACATGTAAATGTATTATTGTATAGCAGCTGTCCACGCGGACGCATCGCTCACTCAAGTAGGAGAGAGACAGATGTCGAACGCTGCCGAACGCGGAGGCCGATTGTGCCTCTTTGTCGCTCGTTCCGCGCTCTCGCTTGCACTTCAAGCCTTAAAGGGAACGCCTCAGAGCGAGGTAACGCCGCATGAGTCATGTTTTTTTCGTGCGTGCAGCCGGCTCCATCGAATTATAAGACGTTATCACGTCAAAAAACTGAATGTAGAGAACCATATTCACGGGTTCTCAGCCAAACCACTCTTATTGCTATGAATTGAAATTTATAGACAGGTACTAACCATACAAACAGGCAGATATGTCATACTGCCCTTTAAAACAGCTTCCTTTAGCACATAAACATTGGTTTTTTCCTGAAAAATCGTACGTCTTGTTACCGATTTGGTACTTAAATGCGGTAACTCCATAATCAGTCGTGACGGTACCAATGAAGTCCATATCCAACAGTCGGCATAATATTTTGCGGTATATTCGGATTCTAGTATTGGGTGTTATATTCGTGGGGTATCCTAGGCCTTCGTACGCGTCAGTAAACGTGTTACAATCGGAGCTGCAAAGCCAAAAAGTGTATTATGAAATCAAATTAAACATTCGATCAGCATTAGTATCGGAATGTGTTTGAAATGAGCCTCACAGACAGGTACTTGTAGCTAATTTGACTTTGGGCATGGTAAGTGCACGGATGAGACTTTTTAACGATATTCTGGCTTTTGGTCTTTTGGTTACTAAAGACTGAGCTTTGAATTATTTGAATAGAGGAGTAATGCTGGCCGTTTAGATCGAACACCAAAGTTATCATATTTGAAACATAGGTTAAGGAAAGGAGACGGACGGGACGGGCGTATGGTCTACGCGATTGGCTACCTAGATGTTTGTGTTGTATCTAGGTATTTGTGTATTACCCGACACAACCAATTACATACTAATGCATGAAAGGCAAATACCGATAGAAAAAATTTTAAGTAAATACAGATGACAAAATTTAACGACTTTGAATCGTTCCCTTTAGTAAGCATGCGTTCTCTAGTCTGCTACATATAAAGTTGGGTGTTACTTTGTAACCGAAGCCTTTTAAAAATTAGATTTAAAAAAATGCCACGCACTTTTTCACGCCGTACCCCCACTGAGGAAATCCTCCGAGACCGTTAACAGTTTTTACTTGAAATTTGCTTAGATGAGTTGTGTCGATTTCAATCGCGGATGGCCTCTCTCTATCCAAAAGCTGTGAAACCGAAATATTAATAAAATTATAATTATTATATTACTATCTATATTGTATTGATTAAGTGTGGAAACAATATTTACGCGATCCAAAAGGCCCAGAGTTTTGAAATAAATCCAACCAGGCAGGAAGGTGTTCCCAAGGGTTATTAAGGGTTCGTCATATCCCCATAAATACGACTCGGCCGACATTTGTACGATTGCCTTTGATTTTTCCTTCGCAGTTAATATATTGAACGGCGCTTTCATCCAAAACGACTGATGGGAGACCAGAGAAGACATAGTCTGTAAAGCAAAGGTTTTCAGTGTATGATATCCTTCAAACTCAAAATATTTTTATTCAAGTAGGTTTGAGCAAGTATTTTTGAATCGTCTAGTTTTACAGTTGTAGTTTTTTTTTAACTTACAAGAAACTCACTAGCTACTCTTTTCAAAATATAATAAGTTTAACTATAATTATACATAATAGCAAAACATTAACACTCATCAGTTAAAAAGATATACAAAAATCGGTCTTCGGTCGAAGGGTTCCGTACCACAATACAATATAAAAAAACGAGCGCGACGTTAATCGAACTTAACCAATAATAGTTATTATTGTGTAATTTAAGAATTATTGTATAAATATATTTCATTTTTATTTCGTTAGTTATTTAGAAGGCGCTCAATCCTCTCTGGGTAATCCGAAAAATAATAACATGAGTGCACTGATAGCAAAAAACAATTTTCATTACTTATTTTATTACAGTGAAGCTTTGACTTTTAGTATCGATTGTGAAAAGAATAAGCTATACAAAGGAAAGCGTAAATTTATAGTACCTAGTAATACAATGTAGTTTTCATCATAATTTTTTTTTTTATTATTTGTCTTTTACAATGATATCACAAAGATAAAATGCATCTACTTTTCGCTAATTGGCTGAACGCTATCTGTAACTTTCTATGGAATCTTTACAAAATTTTACTTATAAAAGTACATTTAAAAAAAAGTACTCGTTAAATAATACAGTCTAGTTAGCTGTGATAGTTTTTCTTTTATCTACGTTTTATATACTCCTGTCATAAATTTTTTCCACATGCCCAAAAACAACGGTTCAGCTGGTAGACGGAGGGTGGAGGGGGGGGGGGGGGCAAATGACACAAATTAGGACCTTAGGAGTGCACATCTTAACAAGTGTTGACTTAAATAAAAAAAATGTTTGAAACCTTGATATCATTTTTAAGACCTATTTGGTGCCTCTCGTGTTAATATACGATAATTTTTTTTTCACTTGCATGTATGGCGACCTATCCCAAAAATATTGTTTTTCTTAATTTTACTACGTCATAGGGGTTTATAGATTTCACCTACCTTTCAAATTTCATCTATATATTGCCAATAGTTTCCGAGAAAAACCCCAGACAGACAGACGGACGGACATGGCGAAACTATAAGGGTTCCTTTTTTGCCATTTGGTTACGGAACTCTAAAAAGCTAAATAAAATCCATTGGTCATAATTACTTACGATTAGGTCCAAACATTTTCGTCGCTTAAATATTCACATAAAACTTTTTATAATGTTTTTGAATTTGTTTAATGACATTTTTTTATTATACTTCTAGCTTATGTCAATATCGAGCACTGACATCGTTAATGACACTGTGTTCATTACATTAATTATATTTAGAAGCACAAATATTACATGTACATTATGCTGGCGTAGCCACTTCATGAGGCCACAACCTAACCATACCCATAATTTGTTGCTAAATTGTCACACCAATCCCGATTTTGTAGCTCTTGCCATTTCCGAGATACAGTGGATACACTAGCGTAAGTCTTACGCTAGCGTAGCTATCCCTATAACGTTTGAACCTATCAATTTATTTACATTACTCCAACGCTAGAATTTGTTGCTAATTTGTTACACTAACCCCGATTTTGTAGCTCTTGCCATTTCCGAGATACAGTGGATACGCTAGCGTAAGACTTACGATAGCGCCACTTAGTAGCCACCCTTGTAACTTTTGAACCTAACAACTTATTTAAATTATTCAAACGCTAGAATTTGTTGCTAATATGTTGCTAATTTATTGCTAATTTATTACACCAATCCCGATTTTGTAGCTCTTGCCATTTTCGAGATACAGTGGATACGCTAGCGTAAGACTTACGATAGCGCTACTTAGTAGCTACCCTTGTAACTTTTGAACCTAACAACTTATTTAAATTATTCAAACGCTAGAATTTGTTGCTAATATGTTGCTAATTTATTGCTAATTTATTACACCAATCCCGATTTTGTAGCTCTTGCCATTTCCGAGATACAGTGGATACGCTAGCGTAAGACTTACGATAGCGCCACTTAGTAGCCACCCTTGTAACTTTTGAACCTAACAACTTATTTAAATTATTCAAACGCTAGAATTTGTTGCTAATATGTTGCTAATTTATTGCTAATTTATTACACCAATCCCGATTTTGTAGCTCTTGCCATTTCCGAGATACAGTGGATACGCTAGCGTAAGACTTACGATAGCGCTACTTAGTAGCTACCCTTGTAACTTTTGAACCTAACAACTTATTTAAATTATTCAAACGCTAGAATTTGTTGCTAATATGTTGCTAATTTATTGCTAATTTATTACACCAATCCCGATTTTGTAGCTCTTGCCATTTCCGAGATACAGTGGATACGCTAGCGTAAGACTTACGATAGCGCTACTTAGTAGCTACCCTTGTAACTTTTGAACCTAACAACTTATTTAAATTATTCAAACGCTAGAATTTGTTGCTAATATGTTGCTAATTTTTTGCTAATTTATTACACCAACCTTATTTTGTAGCTCTTGCCGTTTCCGAATTACAGTGGATACAGCGTAAGACTTACGCTAGCGTAGCCATCCCTTGTAACTTTTGAACCTATCAACTTAGTTAAATTATTCCAACGCTAGATTTTGTAGCTCTTGCCATTTCCGAGATACAGTGGATACGCTAGCGTAAGACTTACGATAGCGCTACTTAGTAGCTACCCTTGTAACTTTTGAACCTAACAACTTATTTAAATTATTCAAACGCTAGAATTTGTTGCTAATATGTTGCTAATTTATTGCTAATTTATTACACCAATCCCGATTTTGTAGCTCTTGCCATTTCCGAGATACAGTGGATACGCTAGCGTAAGACTTACGATAGCGCTACTTAGTAGCTACCCTTGTAACTTTTGAACCTAACAACTTATTTAAATTATTCAAACGCTAGAATTTGTTGCTAATATGTTGCTAATTTATTGCTAATTTATTACACCAACCCGATTTTGTAGCTCTTGCCGTTTCCGAATTACAGTGGATACAGCGTAAGACTTACGCTAGCGTAGCCATCCCTTGTAACTTTTGAACCTATCAACTTAGTTAAATTATTCCAACGCTAGATTTTGTAGCTCTTGCTGTTTCCGAGATACTGTGGATACGCTAGCATAGCCACCCCTGAAACTTTTGAACCTATCAACTTAGTTAAATTATTCCAACGCTAGAATTTGTTGCTAATTTGTTACACCAATCCCAATTTTGTAGCTCTTGTCGTTTCCGAGATACAGTGGATGGATACGCTAGCGTAATCCTGTGAAATCCCTAAAGAGGACCGCACACGGTCAATATTATTGTGCAAAATGTTTATTATTATCCAATATTATTGACCGTGTATATTATAATTAATCCCGAAATGAAACAAGAAGGAATTTGTTTGTTTGTATGTTACGCTTTCACGCCTATACCGCTTTCAATGAAACTATGCAGGCATGAAAAAGGACTTGTCAGGAGTGACATAGTAAAATCTGCAGGCAAACTTATCGCGGAGTGACATGTCTACACGGTTATTTTATTTACTTTATTTAATTTTGCTAATCCTCAAACAAACGACAAACGGAAGCTGGCCTGACTCCGGTCATCTGATACTGCCGACGTCAACTAAAATCAAGCTAAAATCAATCAATCAAGATAGACAGATAGACCGACAGACAGACAGACAAAAAACAGCTTATGTCACCCGCGGTAAGGCCCTCTGCCCGTCTGCAAAGTTTCATTGAAATCGGTTCAGCCGTTCCGGAGATTAGCCGGAACATACAGACAGACATTCACTCCAATTTTATTAATATATAAGTAGAACTTATTTTCCTCCTTTCAGTTAATTACTTTTTTCCAGTCGGGTTATTTAATTTTTTTTTACTTCATAATGTTTTTTTTTAATAATTACATATTTAAAAAATAAAAATAAAAACTGCAGTCTATTGGACGGTTTCTTTTAAACTTTTATTCCTGATATAGTGGAAAGTTGACGTAGGTTCTTAATTATTGGTAGAAATATTTATATTTTAGGGCAAGTCTTTGAGTGGAACGAGTGGCCATTTTTTTAGATCCTATCAGGTAGCTGTTAAAATAAGGCGTCTGGAAATACACAGTAAAATATATTTAAAAAATATACTTGTTTTCATATTTTAAAATAAATTTTTACTGTTTATTTTAATAATATCATGAACATTACTATGCCGCCCATAAAATTCACAGAAACTTATTAACATTATTCAGAAATGCACATTAAAGAAAATCAGTGCTGAATCAGTTTCCTTATGGTTTAAATTTTTTCTAGTCGTAGTACTAATAAAATTTATTCGTTTGAACTTGTTAAGTTGTTATCTTTTGATTTTTCAAGTAGATTTAAATTTTAAAATAAGTTAGAAACTCTTACCAACAGAGCCACGTTTGGCATAGTGACATTAATTTCCTTAGGGTCTGCAATAGAGAGTTCCCTCATCAAGGTGATGTTAGTGGATGGAACGTAGTACATGATATTTCTACTAGGGTCGAGTTTTAGGTCTTTGTTGATACGAACTTCTCTGTAAAAACAAATTAACGGTCAGCATGCAATCACTAAATCGACACATAAAAAGAGACACATGATTTTCGATATACAAAATTTTTACACTAAGAGGCACGAGTCGTTACTTCTGATTTTCAAATGCGCAGTGGTAAAAAGTGAACGAATTTCTTTATTCAAAAAGTGTTTTTAGGATGTCTATTAACTTGTTAAAAATATATATATCTTTTATGAAATTAATGGACTGGCCGATGGAGTGGCCGGCTACCTGACTGACTGACAAACAAATATATTAAAAGCATAAACCAAACCACTACATTCAGAAACAAAAATTTTGCAAAAAAGTTTTTTAGACGATTATATAAATGTAGGCATCTACTGATGAATAAAAAAGAGAATTAAAGAGAGCATTAAAAGTATAGTTAAGTCATTTCAAACTAATCACATGATCAAGAACTTTACCTTACCAGTTGTAAAATTAGCAATCAATATTCTTACCGTTACCTATAACTTGAGTGAAAATAGAAAATTAGTTGTCGTTTCATAGCAAGTGATTGAATCAGGAAGGTTTGTCTGCGAAAAAAATCTCAGTTAGCTGAATTTTTTACATGCACGTTGGTTTGAGTGTTTTAATAAATGAATAAAAATCTCCATGCGGCGGCGCGGCGCAGCGTTACGAGATATTCGAGGCCAGATATCCCAAGACGGATTTGCGAAAATACCTTCGTTCTTACGGCTCAAGAATCAATAGGGATGATAACTGAGTTGTTACAGGTCACGAAATTCTCTATGGAAAGGTTTAAATGTATTATTTATAATACACCTTTTCTACGGTAGAATGTACGATGCATATTTTTTTATAATCCCCCCGATGCGTTTAATCCAAGGTATGCATGCAGATAACAAAACATGCTATTGTGAATATGTTCTTTGCCGCAATTTAACAACCTTTAGTGATTATTGAAATTTTAAAGATGGAGTATCACTTAATATGATTAAGTGTGTTTCAGCTGCCAAATGATCCATTCGATCATTGAGAAACCTGGTATTAATTTATGCTTAATAAATGAGGTAATTAAACACTTAACCAAGCATCACAAATAATATAAACGAATTTACTTTCTAACTACTAATCACAGTCAAGGAATAGTAAAAAATAAGAGTTATGAAAAATTGGCCAAATACAAGTCAGACTCATGCACTGGAGGTTTATCACCAGCAAGCGAACGAGCAAAAAAATTCTGTTAGTTTTGGTCACAGTTTACAAGCTACGTTATTAATCGGCGTTTTCAGTATTTGTTCTTTAAATACAGTATATGGTACATAATGAGCAGAAATTACACATTCCAAACTAGTTTAGTTTTTGAAATCGGCTCCTTTTCCATGTAGGCATGAGATCCAGATGAAAAATAATTTAATTGAATTTGTGGTTCGGCATGCGGTTTTAAGTCAACATCTTAAATAGATAAAATATCCAAACAGCGTCCGTTTTGCCCATTTGCTGCGGAATCCAACAAAAGAAACTGACAATATTTACAATATTATTAGTGCTCGATAACATAATTCTAATAATGAAAGGCCGAACCGATACTACCAATTCGGTATGACCACTTTTCTAATATACCGTTTTTTTTTTGTATTCTATCAAAAATATTTCTCATAATCAAAACTAATTTCGTTCTTTTAATTTACCAAAGAATATGTTTTTTTTTTTTCAAAACGATGATTGACAAAATCGCGTAGATGCTTTTTGACATAAATTACGTTACTGTATGCAAATGCACAATAATGTTATCTGCGCACACTACCGCGTGGACAGTTCAAAAAATTTAAGACCTTTTTAGAGAAAACGACCTACATTTAGCACTGACCGCTATTGATTTTTGAGCCATAGGAAGCAAGACATCAGCTAATTAGGCCTTTTAGGCTAAGGGAAAACACTTCTCCGTCAAGTCTAACTAGCATTTGATAAGTGTTTTCTTCAAATAATCTATGTTGTGTATACTGATGCTTCTAAATCAAAATAGTAAGTAATAAATCACCTGTAAACGAAAGGTCCGATTTCATTAACTTTGAGTTTGCTGTCGGTGCCAGCTAGAAATTCTGCGGAGTTGGTTAAGTTAAATAGGTATACACTGATGTAAACCGTGTCCATTTCTCGTTCTAAAATTTGATAGAATTCAGAGCCCTTGCTGATGCGCGTTGCCTAAGCGACAAAATAATAAATATAATATTTTTACTGTAATTATTTTTTAAGATATTTACGAGTATTTCGATATTGTTTCGTCTGCATATGCTTATGTGGTATTAGGTAATCTTTCAAAAAGTGAATGCAGCTGAAACAGCATGTCTTCATTCTTCAATTCTAAACAAAAAAAAATGGTATGGTTACCATTACCAGAAACTCTCAGAAAGATGGCTCAGAGTTATAAAATTCGATGAAGTTTAATGCTTTGAAGTGTTGGATTTTTTCACTGGATAAAAAACAATAAAAACCACCAAAAATTTTAAACATCCGAATTACTTTATGCCTTAAGACAAACAGGAGCAAAATTACAGCAAAATTCTTTCAGTCACTGAAGCGTAAAGGGACAAAAATACCAGCAGTTATTGATTCGTTTATAAGTATAATGTATATTAGCTTTTCATCTGCGGCTAAAGTACGCGTAACTCCAGGACATTATGAGGCATTCTAGGAAATTCTGAAACTTTAAATTACCTACGAGTAAGAAATCTGTGAACTAAATTTCATCAAAATCCGCTCAGCCGTTTCAGCTTGAAAAATATCTAAGTCACAGGAACCATGTATTTTTCCGCGATGAAATTAATTCTATGTGTTATTCCAAACCCCAAAATACTTTCGTACTGAATTTCATCAAAATCGGTGCAGCCGTTTTAGCATGAGGAATAGTTAATTAAACTGGAATTCAATGATAATTATTAACAAATAAATTTAATGTATTTAGTAAATAGGCAGATCACGAAATGCAAACTTTGAAATGTGAACTCACGTGCTTAGCAATGAGAAGTACAGGATTCACCAAATACAAAACAAGGGAGAGCAAGAGCAGCAAGCAACCAGCCACGCCACTCCTCAATGCACGTTCTGGAATTTAATTCAACTAACTTGTAAAAATTACACATGGCTTTAGTATTAAAGTTTTAATACAAGTACCAAATTTTTCCGTTCGAAATTAAAATAAATAAATCTTTTGTTATTAATTAAATAATTACACTTTAAACAAAATGACAATACCTTGTCCCAAGACAACGTATATGTTTACAATCAGTACTGAATACTGAAAAGAATATCTTCAGTATAATTTATTTATTTACAAAACAACCTCTTTACTAGGTTTTCCTAACTAAATTGTTTCCTGCTTGTGATTCTGGCAAAATGCAACTTTTCTCCACTTCTATTCTCAATCTTAATAGTTTCGTAGTAGCTCCGCATCCTCCTCTTTTAAAATTGGTGCTATAATCCTTTTTCTCCACTCCTCTAGGAATGCTTCAACTTCTCAATACTTTTATTACCAGTTCTTTAAATTTATCTCTGATCATTCCTCGCCTATACTTCCGTGCCTTGATTTTTATTCCTTCTATCCTTGCCACTTTGATTTTCTGCATCTTCTCTATCTGCACTTCAATTTCCTTGTCACTTGATTATTTTTCTTTCACTTCGTTTTCTTTTTCATTTCATCCCTACATTAAATCTCGATATTCTTCTTTTTTTCTATACACACTTCTTCATTAACTATACATACTTCTTCTACCTTTTCTTCTATTGACCTTAAAATTCCTTCTAGTTTTTTCTTACATTCCTCTCATGTCCATCTCTATTCTTTTCTATTTGTATATTCACTCCTTGGGTTCTCTTCTTCTTTGATTCAAAGTTGTAGGAACTTATTCAATTCTCCAGCTAACAATACATTGTGATTAGAATTAATTGTAATTTAGATTCCATTATAATTTACTTTAATAATTAGCCATCAAAAATACGGGTTTTCTGTGTGACGTCCGACTTCAATTAAAATAAAATGAATCTTTAATGTACCTATAATTTTTGTTATTCATGCGCTAATACGTGTTAGATTTTAAACGATTCACTTTGTTATTTTCCACAATTTTGAGCGAATCTGAAAATCGCACGTTTATGCAACTAGCCTTCACAGTTAACTATTTACAATGGGAAATAAACCGATGTATATGAAATGAAAAAACTTACTATTTATTTGGAAAGTTTTGTGTACGGCAGCGTGAAGAAATGGCGCTGTATTATCAGCTGGCTCCGTGGTGACCATTGTGTATACCACTTATTCTGAAAATGAGATGAAGGAAGACATCTGTAACCGTTTGTCCTATGTCCTGACTGCACCTCAATATTTAACATTTTTTTTTCAATTGGTGACTCTTTTAAGGTTTTATCATAATTTAAATTTTATTTAATGGACTATGGTTACAGCCGCTATTATCGAGCTTTGAATTAGTTCAATAGACGTGGATAGACTCTCAAAAGTGTCACCAATTTTAAATTTTTAAAGGTTAATTATTATCAATTATTATCAAAGTTGTCACACATGAGCCTTAGGATGAAGGCAGTCAGGCGGGAAGCACGTATGGTCTACGCGATTGGTTACCTAGATAGGTATATATGTTTAATCTAGGTCTTCCTGTATTGCCGGTCACAACTAGTTACCTACTGTGTGGGATGTCCCAAGGATTATTACTATTATTATTACTCAATAGTAAATAGCAGAAATTTTTTTATCGATAAAAAAAAAATTAAATAAAATTCACAAAAGTGTCAAATACAAGATCGACGTGTCACTTTGACTCCATTTAATATAAAATACAAATTATCTTTTTATTGTTACAGATTAATGTTTTTAGTTTAACAAACCTGTCAATGTATTATCGCAGACCATGTTGATAAATCATTAAAAAAACCATAGACATATATATACTAGCGTAGGAGACCAACTGACATCTAAACATCGCATGACCGAAACGGAAATGAGTATGTGTGCAAAATTCACATGTGGTTGAGCCAGTTTTAGTGATGTGCATAGGTGTTTTTTATATTATCGATAGCACGTAGTACTTTCATGATAATGTGTCGTTCAAATTACCGTGTTATCATAAGTCGAAATCGGCAATCCTATTTATTATTTTGAATCTGCTATACTACATAATTTTTGTTTTGAGTTACTTTTCCTAACTTTTCGTTTTTTAAAATGACAAATCATCAATCAGTCAATTCAAATGCCATTTCCTTTACTCCAATAAATATTTTTTTTTTTTGTTAACAGTTGATAATAAAAAATTTGCAGAAGTAAAGAAAGCGTTAACATCATTATGGAAATTTTAATATTTAGTTGAATACCAGCCAAGTAATAAATAAAACAATATAAATAAACGATTTTTATTTTTAATAACAATACGTCACGTTGCAACGCATAACAACAAAATTTTAACTCTTTGTAAACAAAAAAATGAGAATGTACAAAACAAAAACATTTACAATGGAGAAGTTCATGATGTTCAAAATATACAATTTAACTCGATAGAATTGAAAGATAAACCAAAACTAATAAAACAGTGAAAGTTTTTTTTTTTAAATTCGTCAATAAATGACTGAGAAATAAATTATTGATATTTATTAATTTGACGACCGCTTAGCCTAGTGGGTAGCGACCCTGCCTACGAAGCTGGAGGTCCCGGGTTCGAATCCTAGGTCGGGTCAGTATTTATATGATGAATATCGATACTGGTACCGGGTCTTGGTTGTTATATGTATGTGGTGTCTTCGCTTGGTACCCAAAACACAAGCTAATGCTTAGTTTGGGGCCACGACGTTGTAATTTGCACGTTATTATTATTATTATGTATTTTCGTGCGGTTTGACTGGTGGCTTCTTACTGCCCATGACGTCACATTGTCTACTCGATTGAGTGTCGCGTCGTCTCACTACACCACAAATTATGCCTTGGATGCCTTGGACTAGTCTATAATATCTTTTGTTTCTTTATGTAATAGGTAATTAAGTTTTATTTGAATATAAAGGAACAAGTTTTTGTAAAAGACAAAGTGATAATTTGCCTAAAATTTATATTTTCACTGTGATGGACTTTTTCTTCAAATCCATTTTATATTAGTGCTGAAATAGAGGTTTAGGCTCTAAAGTTGAAGGTCCTGGTGATATATCCCGGTAAAAGTACGCTGACACCGATCGCTTGGTCTTCAGATTGACCTGTACAGAAATTACAGTTGGCAAAAATGCTCTGACTTTAGATATTTAGTATTATTAGTATATTACTTAATATACTTAGTAAGCACATATGAAAAAAAAAGAAACCCCTAACGGCACAAATTCAGTAGATTCATCTTTTTAACATTTTTTCCATTGTTCTATGCTAACCGTGTTTACAGGAAACCTGGATATTATGAAATAGTCATCATTATCAGGAAGCATTTTTTAACACCGCAGTTTCTTGGAGGAAAATGAGGTTAAACTATTGTATACAGTAGTTTTGTCATTCAAAGTTAAATTATTTACGACGTTCATAATCAGAGAACAGATAGAACGTCAGACTTTAAATCATAAATAAATAACGATTAAAATTAAATAGAGCATCAGATTTTAAATCATAAATAAATAACGATTAAAATTAATTGTGTATATATCTTATATTTTCATTTGAAAAAGTCTTGTATTTACATATATACCCTATGTGTAGTATATATGTATAGACGTCATACTTTCTCTTACAATGTGCTGCCAGGCTAAATAAACCTCACAATATGTTTAAAAACAGTTAACGACATCATTCCAGTGGAACAGGTGCAATTAGGTATTTTCAAATTTACAAAATATTTATATTTGAAAATATCGACATATCGATAGATTTTGTGCAATCCCTATGCTTAATTGTTTGATTGTAATTTTACACAATATTTTTGTATCGTACACATAATTGTTTAAAATAACAAATTATTTACAAAATAAAGTATTTACCGTATACTACTGATGTATAACCAAGTAAATTTAGGATCGCTTTTTATAAAAATAAGCATTAAGATAACAATATGTTATTGGCAGTACTTACCGGTGAAATGTCTCTTTATTTGGATTATTAACATATGTTACAGTGCAATTTAAAACTGAACACGACACCATTTTTATCACAAGAATTAATTTTTGTAGAATTCAAAACGATTATAACACAAAATAGAAAACAAAGCTGGACCTTATTTTGACAAGTGACTAATGAAGACTAAATGTGTTCAAAGAGGTTTTATGTCAGATTTTCTTGCATTTCTTTCTCGCATGTAGGATTTCCGCAAAGAGCTGGATGTCATTCACACACTGTGTTCCTCTCTTACGCTAGTATATATACCTTTATGAAAAAAACTCGCTTGCGTATAATTTAATGTCATGGTATTAAGTTATGTGTAAGCGAGTTTTTTGTCGTGATTCCAATAGCAGGGCTGTCACCTCATGTCGGAATATGCCACGGGGCACTTTTAGCCGTGCCTCAGCGGGTTATGTAATAATCTAGTTTAGGACTTTTAACATACTGACATAAAAAAAAGTGCAACCTAATAAATCGGACTACAACTTCAGACAAAGTACATAGGTACGAAAAGAGTTCCCCAACCCAATAAATAGTCGTTCTTTGGAGCTTCGTCTTGGTAAAATTGTCTTTGAATGTTGTGTAGGTACTGTATGTATGTATTTCGTAACTGCCGTGTGGTAGCGAAACCGCTTTTTATTTAAAAGGTCGTGGTTCGAATCTCAGGACATGTACCAATGAGTTTTTTTTCTGGTTTAAGTACACAACTGTCACTGACTCCGTGCTTTGGAGAGCACGTTAAGCCATCGGTCCCGGTTGTTATCATCAGATGGCAGTCGTTAAAAGCCACCAAGCCACACTGGAGCACCGTGGTGGATTTAGCTCCAAGCACCTTCATCCCGAGAGGCCCTGTGGTGGGTGAAAAATACGAGTATCTGTATATGTTATATATATATTATAAAGAATTTTGAAGTATGCATATCAGTTGTCTGGCATATATAATACAAGTTTTGCTTAGTTCAGGACTAGATGGCGCTGTGTGGGAAGTCACAGTTATTATTTTAATTATCCATGTCGCAGGATGTTTTGTTATTTCGAATTTTCGCGAAAACCCTAGGGATTTTGCAAAAACACGGATAATTACACAATGGTGAAAACATTTCTCAATCTTAGTGGAAAAAGTTAGGGTTTTTACAACTAGTCGCTATATTAATACTGCGAAACGAAACGTTAGCTATTAAGAAATAAGAACGCTGATTGGTCGGTCGGAGCGCCCAAATCGAAACCTCTTCTGATTGGTTGACGTTTTAAATGTCAATCAAGTTTATGTTTTTGAGAGCAACTCAACAGTCATTTGGAGTTTTTTCAAAATGGCGCTCGTGGAACGTTGTAGTTTCTGGCGATATTTTGAAAAAAGCTCCATAATAACCGTACTACGCTGCCTATTCTTGTTATTTTTTATTAAAAATATGAACAGAATACTCGACTCTGGCGAAATTGCTTTAAATGCAGAGAACGCCATAACTAAGAAGAAGAAGAAGAAACAGTCGTTTTTTTTAAATGTGGTCAAAAGTGTGCAAAAGTTTCTATAAATCGATATTGTTATTTCTAACTCTTCATAACTCAACTAATCCTTCAAAGCTCACAGGGTAAAATTAGGAACCAATAAGAATAAGATTTGGTCAGTAAGCAAAAATCTAGCCAATCAGAGATAAGGATATTCAATGTTACTAGAACGACTCGCGTTTTTGCAAAAACCCTATCTTTTTCCAGTTAGATTAGCAAATGTTTCGCCACTGTCTAATTATCCGTGTTTTCGCAATATACCTAGGGTTTTCACAAAAATTCGAATTATCAAATCATCCTACGACATCCATAATACAAGCTTTGCATAGTTTAGGACTAGATGGTGCTGTGTAGAATGTCCCAGATACAGGTACAAAACAATAAATAAATAAAAATAAGTGGGGCATAAGGGGCTGATATGGTCAGCGAGTCTTTAAATTACCGAGCAATGCAAATTTGTTGGCCCTGTTTATAAGGTTCCGCAATCGAAAAATTAAATAAAACTAATAATTACTCTCTCTCTCTCTCTCTCTTTTAGACCACGGAACAAAAAAGCCGTTGAAAATATGGGCATGTTACGTACAGTACAGTCATATGCCCTTCGCTCCACTACGTCCCGCTACACCTAAAACTGGTTACTGTACGTGACTTGTGCCTACGTTCGGATCCGCCATAAAGTTTGATTGGAACTGTACCAGTGAAGTATTTACGCTAAAATGACCCAGGCGTGTGCAGTACATATGTTGTACCAGCGCTTCCACCTGGTGGGGGTATATTTTGGAGCCGTTCTAGGATCTTTTTATGAAAAATATTATTTAGAACATAGTTAACCGCTAAGTTTCTACGAAAATATCAACATTTTATTATAATATTCAAAACACTTAGGATGGGCGTGCTTTAGACTTCGACAAAACGGAAACTCTAACGTACGGGGCAATTTTTATTTATGATCAATACTGCAATTACACGTCTGTTACGTGACTGACATCAAATGTATGCATGACTCATAATTTTTACGTGGATGCATGCAGGCATCACTATAGTTGCACTTGGTCCGCTAATTTATTGAATTATATGACGGATCATCACATGCTCCATAGTTCTGTGGTCCTTTTGGAGTCCATAATTTGTTTTTGTTTGATTGAAAAGCATGAGTATGGATACTTGGGTAGGTATGGAACTAGCTATGGCGACAACTGCTCTATGCGTAGTGAGGAATATTTATGTCCAAAAACAATGTGATTCTCAGCTCTCTTCAAAAAATACTTATTAATAACAATAATAATAATGACGTGTACATCACAACAACGTCTAGGCCCCAAACTAAGAATTAGCTTGTATTTTGGGTACCAAGCAAAGACACCACATACATATAACAACCAAGACCCGGTACCAGTATCAATATCCATCATATAATTACTGACCCGACATAGGGTTCGAACCCGGGACCTCCAGCTTCGTAGGCAGGGTTGCTACCCACTAGGCTAAGCGGTCGTTAGAACTAGTGTCAGAATATTTTTGTGTTTTTTTTTGTCTTCAAAATTACAATTTATATTTCTTACCAATTTTCTTGTTTATATACCTGTTTATATTTGTGCGCAGCAGTAAAACAAGTGGTAAAACTATGACCGTTTTTACAGCGTTTCTAGTTTTGTAAAAAAATATACAAATACCTAGACCAACTTTTGGTATTAAATTCGCTTTGTATTTCCATTTGCATATGTCGAGTCCCAAGGTTAAACTTGTTAAACTTTAAATAAATACGTGATTATAATAGTATAAATCGTCATAGTAATATAATACTTAAATCTTAAGGAAATGAATTCAACGTCGCTAATTGGATATCTCAGTCAAAAGTGTGGTCTGTTTTAAAATTCTTAATTTACTACCTACTAATGGCCGCCCGCGGCTTCGCCTATGTAGACCTAACGTTCCTTTTAAAGATGTTACTAACATCAGGGTGCTTATCCCGATTCATATTAAAAGCATACTCCAACATGCATGTTTTTATTTGTTTATAACGATCGGTATATCTCGTGTGTTACGATGCTATTTCTATGCCTGAATAAATTGATGTAACTTTTATGTTACAATAAAGAAATCGTTTATGTACCATTCGAATAGGTTATGCGTAGTATTTTGATACTCAAAAATTAAAAATGATCATTGGCCACACAAAAAAACCATGCCACAGTCCAATTGATGATGGATTTTCAATGATGTAAAAAATTCTTTAGGTGTGTTAGAAGATATTTTCTTTGACGTGAACAAACATCAAAACTTTACGAATGCTTAACATAACTAAGAAAACAAGTCCTCAGACAATTTTTTATGAATTATTTTTGTAAAACCAAAAAAACCGGTCAAGGCGAGTCCGACTCACGGTCTCAAGTTCTGTACATGCAGGTATAATCATTTAAAGACTTCTTTATCGTTACTCATCACGCAATGTCATGTAAACGCATACTTCATTTAAAAAATATTTAAAGAATAATTTTATGCGATATAGCATCAAAATAACGATTTCGGGTTTTTTTTACTTTACTATAAACCTTGTTTCTTGCCAAAAAAATATCATGATCTTACACAGGTCAACGAGAAGTACAATACACCACCAATGTAAAAGGCCGCCGGTTGTACGTTACACTTCTCTTTTACCCGCATCTGCCTCTCCGCCAATTTTGAATTTTGAACTCGCTTCCTATCTGCGAGTTTGTACCTTATCTGTATATGCCTCCTGCCAATTTTGAATTTTGAACTCGCAGTTGGCGCGTATTGTACCTTACCTTATAGGTTTCGATTTACTGGGAATCCTAACTGCCCATTTCTCTCTTCAGATCGTTGTTGACCTGACCATTGATGTACCAATGTCACATGCATACAATTCTTAACCTATGTCGTATTGTACATTATTAAAATTTATTATTTAGCAAACAACACAGGTGTATAGGTATATATTGAGCCACTTGCTCTACTGTTTTCAAAGAATATCCTGTAAAGTCTCCAACAGTCTATACCTGTTAACAAGGTCCGCTTTCCTTCTAGACGGAATTGCCTTCTAGACGGTGTTATGTTGTTCTTCAATGAATATGGTGTTCTTTACAGATAAATTTTTGGATCTCATTCACAATTACATTTTTTATTATTTTACACAAAATTCTGGTGAGACTATAGGGCGGTAATTTACAAAATCTAGTTTAATTCCCTTTTCATAGATTGGCGTTGCCGCCGCTTTTTTCTCGTCTAGTACGCTCCAATATTCAGCACAACCGATCACTCACAGCTATAATCCCAGCATGGAATTTTGACAGTTGTGCAAACGTGTGCAACTTATGACGCTCGGTTTCTGACTTAGTATTAAATAGTTGAAGTCAATTTTTTTGTCAGGATCAAATTTTTTTTGGTCAACTCTATTGTGTTCATTTTCGGTTTTTGTTGTACACGAAGAAACTAATGAAAATGGGGCACTTATATGGGGCGTTATAATCGCACTTATCGCGAAGGTATTTGATGGTTGGATGCACAATTAAAGAAGTACTTGAGTTTGCATGACAATCAGTTTGGGTTTCGGCCAGGTTTGTCAACTGAGAGCGCTATATTGTGTATGAAGCATGCCATTAGATACTATACGGACCGTCGGACGCCGGTCTACGCATGTTTCTTGGATCTCTCGAAGGCCTTTGACATGGTTTCCTATGACCTTTTGTGGGAAAAATTAAAACTATCAACTACCACTCAACTATCAATGTACCGCCAGAAACAGTAAATATCATTAAATATTGGTGTGGGAACCAGGTCAACAATGTGAGGTGCGCCGGTGTCCTATCTGATCCGTACTCGTTGGAGTGTGGGGTGAGGCAGGGGGTGTTGACCTCCCCTGCACTCTTTAATGTGTATAAGGACGCGCTCAGTGGTCAGCGTGTCGGTTGCCATAGTGATAATGTCTGTGTTAACAACAAAAGCTATGCAGACAGCATGGTCCTACTGAGCGCGTTGCCCTGTGGGCTGAATAGATTGCTAAATACATGTCAAGCATATGCTGAGAGTCATGGTTTAATGTACAGTGTTAGGAGGAGTCAGTTTATGGTCTCTGAATCGCGTACTGGGTGTGTCACTGAGGTGCCACCCATTAAGCTGTGTGGAGTCTCTCTGGAATGGGCTACGCAGTTTAAAAACCTGGGCTACCTGGTGACGCCTGCCTTAATGGACGACCATGATATTGAGAGGAAGCGGAGAACCTTATCAGTAAGAGCTGATATGATAGCCCACAGGTGTTCACGCTGTTCATATGAAGTTAAGATAACACTTCTCAGAGCATATTGTACATCCTTCTACACGTGCAGTCTGTGGGTGAATTACGCGAAAAAATCATATGAGGCTTTCTATGTCCAGTACAATGACGCGTTGAGGGTCTTGATGGGGCTGCCTCGACACTGTAGCGCGTCGGGCATGCTTGCGCAGGCGCGGACCGACTGCTTCTATGTCACGATGCGCAAGCGCTGCGTATCTCTGGTGCGCCGGGTGCGAGGCAGCCCCAACACTATCCTGGCGATGATATCAAAAAGGTATGATTGTCCTTTTATTGGTCACTGTTGCCGCCTTCATATAGTGTGAACTGGTCACTTGGGAGAGAGCATGGGTCCATGAAAACAATAGCATCACTTACTAAATTTCTTGAAAATTGTAACTTGTGTTCTTTCTCGGATAGCCATTTCATATAAGGCAGTTATAGTATTGACATTTTGTGCATGACTTAGTTAATTTTTACAATTTGATGTTAATTTGTGATTTGTAGTTTGTTTTAATTTTGATTGTTATATTAGGTTACTAATATTTAGGTTGTAATGTAGGTGTTTTACTAACAAATAAGTCTTTGTTACTTGATATGAAATGATAAATAAATACGTACCTACATTAAACTGACACAAGTAATTGCATTTAAAAGATTACATGCAATAACATGAAATATACAGAAAAATGTGTAGTACCCACAGAAGTTTCACTTCTTGTGCCTTTACGGACAGATATATTATGCATGAGTTTTTTGTTTTGTTTCATTTGTGGTATATTTATGGTTACTTCCGTATGGTTGAACTCGGTGGTCAAACTAGTTTGACCAACAAGAATATTTTTCCTCGTGGTCGAACTATTTGGTCGACGAAGAGTACAGTCGTTGAAAAAATAAGCAACACAAAAATATATACATCTTTTTTGAATTTGAACTCGCGTGCAATAATTTTGACTACAGAAAAAATCGGTCAGGTGCGATCGGACTCGCGGCGAGAGGGTCGCGTCTGAATCTTTAGGTAAAAATTTGAATCCCACTCAATCGTATAAGTAGACTAATATAATAACTACTTTAACGACTCGAATAGTGACCAATTGCACCTACATAATAATTCTCTGTGAAATTTTCAACTCCTTTCATACGTATTTTCTTTTCACGAAAAATTTTCAATTTCTATGGATACCTATTTGAAAACTTAAGATTTCCGTTTAAATTTTCCTGGGTATGGGTGAAGTTCTTCCTATATTGCGTATTTTTTTAATTTACTGCTTAAGAATACATTTTCATTTGAAGCCCCTGGTACGATTCGTTGGGTAGTAAAATCGAGAGTTAATAAAAAACGTCACGCTTTTTTAAATGAATTAAAATTAGCGTCATCGATAGCTATTTAAAAAAACCAAACGGAACATTTTAAAATTCAAACACTTTTCGATATACATAAGTCATGTAACGTGTATGAGTTGCCCGTGGTACTACCCAAGTTGTACTACCAGTTGGGCCATGGGGATTTTTTTGCCCATGGACCTACTAAGTACAACGGGTTATTTTTACTTACTCATGGTACTACCAAGTCTTAAGTTAGTTGAAAATTGTAACCATCATCATCTATTAGGTTAATTTAGGTTCATCAATATAATATAAAGTTACATGTATAATATGTCCCACGACAATAAGATCACTTTTATGTAACAATTTTCAACTAACTCAAGACTTGAAGTATTACGGGCAAGTAAAAAATTTCCCGTTGTACAACCAGTTGTACGACGCCTGCTCTGAAATCTGAACATTTTGTATTTTGATCACTTGAAATAGCACCTTCAATCGTGAAAAAGACATAAATAGTGCCTGTCGACCCCTGTAAGATAGGAGGACTCTGTCTGCAACAACTAGCGTGCATGGCGAGAATGTTAGAGTTATTGATGATATCTAGGTATTTCTCTGTCCGCCCGTCGACCGATTTGGACTTTGGTGTTCAGATATGAGAGCAGGCGTCTGTACAAGTAGGTACACGGGCAAAAAAATCCCCCGTGGTCCAACTGGTTGTACAACTCTGGTAGTAACTCGAGCAAGTCACGTGTATTATTATTCTTCAAAAACAATAAAATAAAATATTGATATTTATTTACAATGAAATAAACAAAGGTATAAAATATTGTACGATATGAAAGAAACAGTTCAAGTGATAATGAAAATAAATCCGAACAACACTTGGATGCGGTTACTATATCGGTTATAATTCATTTTTATATATGATATAGATTGTACATAAAAACATCTGTGCTATTATATTATAATCATGGCCCCCACATCCTGAAACCGGGTCCTATGCTAAAATTATTGGCAGGCCCTTGTAAAGCTCGTTAAAAGAAGTTGATTCAAAAACAACACGAAAGTAATGTGAATATTTATTGACTAAAATGAGTTTAATACATATATTAAAAAAAACGTCTATCTAGTAATATCAAATAGTGAAATTTGCCTCCGGCTCCATTTTGTCAGAATTAAAAGGATTATTGTAAATTATATTTACTTGTTTTTTTGTTCATGGAATATTTTTGAAAAATCAACTTTCTTGGCTAATTCATTTTCTGTGCATAAAATTGCTAAATGATTAAGTCGCTTTTAACTTGTTGTATTTCTTTGCCACGTTTTCAGTTAATTTACCAGTCTGCTCAAAGATCTGATCGCTCAACGGGTCTCCGAGACACTTTTAATTATGGCCATTAGTAATAAAGGAGTGTTAAATATGCAAAGTGTGCACAATTTCGCTCACTTGGCTCTCAACTCCGTCGAACATACAGCCCCTTCCTCCACCCCGTTTAGAAAATGGTTATAATATTATATATTAAATACATTTAATTTGAATTTAAATGAACAGGGGCCTCTATGACAGCTACCCTAGCCGTTGGAGATGAGAAGTTCTGTTCTCAAGTTTTTGGACTGTATTAAAATGGCATTCAAGGATTTTTTGAAAAACTCATTTTTTTCGAAGATATTCACTATTAAAATATTTTTTTTTGCAGAAATGAATCCACCTGTGTATAGCGAACAAAAAGTACTATAACACATTTCTTTTTATATCACTGGAAACAGACGAAACTCGACAATTTATATTCCTTAGATTATTGATTTATTTTCCTCCGAGTGACCTGAGAATGTCCCATTTGAAAATGGAACAGTTAGCAATTGCTGTTCTATTTTCAAAATCTAACACACTGAACGACAGCCTGCCAAGAAAAGTACTGGCCACTGATACTTTTTTACTAAGTACCATTTATTTTCAAGGGCGAAATTCAAATTTAGGATGTTAAGTTTCCCGCTTTCTTTTATGTCATAATTTTTTTTCATTGATTGTCATTGTTACTTTCCCGCGTATTTTAGTAAAAAAATATTATAATATGGTATTAACGAACAACGAATGAACTTTTAGAAACATACTTTACAAACAATAAGTGTATTAGAACTGCAATACGATGGTATAACCATAGAAATCCCGATAGGCATACTCCAACGCGTAAAGTTCTAGAGCGCATGTTAGTAATTTTACAAACAGTATGGAAGTTACAATAGACCTCTTCTACGAGCACCGATGAACCAAGATACGGATTTGAATGTTTTATGCTATTTATAAAAGACATTATGATAATGTCCACGAACTACAAAAGGCTGTGCGACAAACTATTTATAATATTCCCCTCCAGACCATGCGCAAGGCAACGCGTGCGGTCTTGGGTAGATGTAGAAAATGTATAAAACCAAAGGAACTACATTTTGAACTTTTAGATTAAATATCATAATATGTACTTATTATTATTGTTATGAATTTCTTAAATACATATTTTTTATAAACTTGACATTCTGTTTCAATTTATTGATTGTTTATTTTTAATTTTATTCAAAGAATAAAAGTCATACTTACAAGTCATACAGCTATGCTAAGCTTGAATAGGTGGAAGTTAAATAGTTTCTTTTATTTTCTAAGCATTACTGATAAAATTTATTACTTGAAACCATCTATCTACCTTTAAATACAATGCATTTTTTTTAAATAGGCAAATCTGGATAAGTGCGTGTGAAATTATACAGAACAAATAACTTGTGTTTCAACACAAAAATAAATCGTCGAATTTCCTCTGTTTCCAGTAACAAAAAAAAATGTGTTTTACAACTTTTTGTTCGCTATACATAGGTGGATTTTATTTCTGGTAAAAAAAAATTTTTGATAAACTAGTGCATATCTTCGAAAAAATGAGTTTTTCAAAAAATCCTTGAATGCCATTTTAGTACAGTTCAAAAACTTAAGATGAATTTCTAAGAACAAAACTTCCCATCTCCAACGGTTAGGGTAGCTGTCATAGAGGCCTCTGTTCATTTACTCATCCAGTATAATTGAAATAATAAAAATTGATGATATTGAAGAAAAGAAATAAATTTTCCTAACAATTATTTATGTAATACATATAAGTAGTTTATTTACATGTAATACGTAACATGATTTATGTCTATTATTTTTAATAGAAGTATTTACATGCTTTGAGTATTTTATAAAACGCGTTTATTGCCTGTTGTATATTCAAAGATGCGCATCGGAGTTGACACGTCAGACATATCACATAGATCTCAATAAAATCTGCAGTTTCTGTACTAATAGTACTAACATAAAGCGATGAGTCTATAACTGATAATTTGAAAAATATTCTTTTTTTTTATTTTGACACCCGGTTCAAGTTTTTGAGACAAAATCATTTGAAAATGACACACCACGTCCACGCAACAATTTGTCTCAGTCGAGGATTCGACTCTTTGTTTTTTGCCGCCGAGGCCTCCGACTAATAGTTAAAAAAAGATTTTGGTAAACTCTTTTTCTTTTTATTGCGTTATTAATTAGTTCATAAATATACGTCCAAGCGTCGTCCACCCGCGGAGAAGTTCCTTTCGGGATCCCAATCCCGAAAGGAACTTCAGAGGGGATAGGGCGTAGCCGCTGTGGTGGCTATAATTAGCATTTTTTATTCACTTTTAAATGACTAGTTCCGGTTTCAAGGTTTCGTATGCAAAGGGAAAGACGGGACCGTATTATTGAGCCTACGATGTCGCATGTCTGTCCGTCGCGTCGGTCTGTCGCATACTTCTAATTCAGTGACGGTAAGAGACACCCAGTTCAAATGTTTACAGATTGTGTATTATTGTGGCGTCTACCACAACAAATATAATAATAAAAATAACAACAAAGTTAAATCATACAGGGTCCGTCAAAGGATATCCTTAAAATCAGTCTATGGAATACGGTGTCTCGAGCTAAGCGTGCGTAACACGCTCTTAACCAGTAATTACCATATTAGCTCATTATGCCGTACTGGTAGGGCTTAAGCATCCCCTCGAGATGAGGGTCGTTCAATTCACTACGCTGCTCCAGTGTGGGTTGGTGAATTTCAACCGGGACCGGCGGCTTAACGTGCTTTCTAAGGCGCGGAATCAGTAATAATTATGTACTTAACTTAGGAAAAACTCACTGGTGTATGCATGTTTCTGGGATTTGAACATATATTGTTCCAGATTTTTTAAATCCCATTGATTTGCTCAAAAACTAATGTAAAAGTTGCATTATGAAAAGATTTCGATAATTATTTAAGTACATAATGTACGCGCTATCTAAATGACCGCTGCTGTATTATCGCCGCGATGCCTCTCGCCGAATGCTGGCCATTCTAATTAAAAATTTTGTCCTTCAGCCACCGCTTTCAGCCATGTAACTATTTTCAAAGTATTTTTTTAAATGTTCAATTTTCTGATTATCGGGATTTTCTGATTTAATGTATTCGTCATTTTTTAGACGATTGCATGGCCAGCATTCTCTATTATTTTAAATATTATTAATTTCTCACTCGCATTTATATACATCCTTTACGGCTAATCAACTTTAAATCAATTTTCGTAGCTTTTCTATGTATATTTAAGCAAGTGCTTATGTAGATATATGTTTCAAAAATATACATGCATACACGGTTTTAAAATAGTTAAGACTCTATACCTTAGAAAAGACAGAATCAATAAAAACAATTTTATAAAAATACTGCTTTTGTCTTAGCCCCAAAACTTTACAATAAACTAATTATAAAGTTTATTACTACTCTATTATTAAACTAATCAGAAATAATTACAAAAAATAATAGACGATTAGAATTACATAAAGAGTTTCTAAGTGCTATTACAGTATAAATGAATATATATATTATTTGATGATGTTTGTGTATATCATAATAATTTAAAAGCATCATTAATATATTACTTAAAGTTCTTAAGGGTTGAATATATCATTCAATATATTGCATGTGCTGAGGCAGATTATTCAAAAAACGGAGGAATATAATCAACCTCTGTGCCTAGCCTTTGTGGACTACGAGAAGGCCTTTGACTCCGTCGAAACCTGGGCTGTTCTGGAATCCTTGCAGCGATGCCGAATCGACTGTCGCCACATTGAGGTGTTGAGATGTCTGTACGAAACCGCGACAATGACTGCCCAGGTTCAGGACCAGCGGACGAAACCTATCCAATTGCGAACAGGAGTGCGACAGGGGGATGTGATATCCCAGAAACTGTTCACCAACGCATTGGAAGATGTTTTCAAGACGCTGGACTGGAAATATCGTGGCATCAATGTCAACGGGGAATACATCTCTCACCTCTGGCTTGCTGACGACATAGTCATCATGGCAGAATTGCTGGAGGAGCTCAGTAGAATGGTAAACGGCCTCAATGCCACCTCTCGGCGGGTGGGACTCGGGATGAATTTGGACAAGACCAAAGTCATGTTCAACGAACATATTCTACCGAGACCGGTAAACGTAGAAGGTGCGACTCTTGAAGTTGTGCAAGACTATGTCTATTTAGGACAGACTGTCCAGTTAGGCAAACACAACTTCAACAAAGAGGCCGACCGAGGAATTCAGCTGGGCTGGGCTGCTTTCGGGAAGCTCCGTCGTCTGTTCTCGTCGCCACTACCACAATGTCTGAAGACCAAGGTCTTTAACCAATGCGTCCTGACTACAATGACATACGGTGCCGAAACATGGACTCTCACGGCAGGACTGGTCCACAAATTTAAAGTCGCTCAGCGCGCTATGGAGCGGGCTATGCTCGGCATTTCCTTGATGGACAAAATCAGGAATGCTGAAATCCGTCGAAGAACTAAAGTTGTCGACATAGCCGAAGTGATTAGCAAGCTGAAGTAGCAATGGGCCGGTCACATTTGCCGTAGAACCGACAACCGATGGGGTAGACGGGTTCTCGAATGGAGGCCACGTATTGGAAAGCGAAACGTTGGACGCTCCCCGGCCAGGTGGACAGATGACCTGAAGCACCATACCGGGGGTAGTTGCATGCGAAAGGCGGAGGACCGTGTGTGGTGGCGAGCCTTGGGAGAGGCCTATATCCTGCAGTGGAGAGACACGGGCTGATGATGATGATATTGCATGCCTTCTAGGGCATGTAACAGTGTAATTGTATTATTGTGAAATTTAACATTTTCTTGTTACTTGTAACGACTAATAAATACATTTAATTTGATTTGAAATTCAATAAAATGATACCTTAAAGTACGTCACGAATATTATAAACAATTTTATTTTCCCCCCACGTTACCAAAGGTTTTTGGAGCCTTTTCTTGGTTAGAAATTTTTTTAAGTTGCGTGTTTACAAGCAATCCCAAAAATGCCCAAAATGTACACATTCATTCATATTTCAATTAGTAGCAATCATAAACTTTCATGAAAAGCCCAGCATAAAGCAAATAATTTAACGATTTCGATTTCAAAATCCAAAATGCCAAATTCAGAAAAATGCCAAAAAGAAATCATTATTTTTGGCATTTTTCTGAACTAGAGTTTTTTTTTTAAATTGTTAAAGTAATCTTTTAAAAATGAAACGATTGTTTAATTTGTCGTTGGTTAACACCATAAAAGTACGAATTGACTATGAAGCCTTCTTCTGCGTTTACCGTCTAACCACTCATACTATAGCTAGCCGGTGTATGATGGGGAGTTTTAGTCCGCAAGGTCCCCGCACGGCGCTCTTCACCCCCGAAAAATCACCACACACCGGTTTCAACCCCCCGAAATATCACTTCGATGCTGTAAACTGACATTTATATCTCTATTAAAACCAAACGCTGCTGACAAATTAACTTACTCTGTGGTTGACAACCAAAAATTCCAAATGAAATTACTACATATTTTTTAAGCGACTTCAAAAAAGAAGGAGGTTACTCAATTTGACCGTATATATGTTTTTTTTTTATGTGTGTTCAGGGATCACTTCGTTGTTTATGAACCGAATTGCATGATTTTTTTTTTTGTGAAAGGGAGATATCTCTTAAATGGTACCATGATAAGGAAACCAGGATGTGATGATGGCATCCTAGAGAAATCGAGGGCCACCTTTGAAAATCGTATTTTAAAGTATCGTATTTTAAGTATTTTGATAAAGTACGACTACTAGTACTATTTAATGAAGGTCGGAAGTCGATCTGATGATGGAGCTGAAAGACAGTCGAAGGAACTCCTCAACGACTTACAGCAATTACCTTGTGTTTGGACTTGATTCATTTCTATTGATGAGATCTTTGCACCCATATGGATTATAAGTGCCATTACAGGTCTGATGATGGAGAACATACACAATCGAGGGAACTCCTCAACGATTTACAGCAATTACCTGGTGTTTGGACTTAATTCATTTCTATTAATGAGAACTTTGCACCCATATGGTTTATAAGTACCATTACATGTCTGATGATGGAGACCATACACAGTCGAAGGAACTCCTTAACGATTTACAGCAATTACCTGGTGTTTGGACTTAATTCATTTCTATTGATGAGAACTTTGCACCCATGTGGGTTATAAGTACCATTACAGATCTGATGATGGAGACCATACACAATCGAGGGAACTCCTTAACGATTTACAGCAATTACCTGGTGTTTGGACTTAATTCATTTCTATTAATGAGAACTTTGCACCCATATGGTTTATAAGTACCATTACAGGTCTGATGATGGAGACCATACACAATCGAGGGAACTCCTTAACGATTTACAGCAATTACCTGGTGTTTGGACTTAATTCATTTCTATTGAAGAGAACTTTGCACTCATATGGGTTATAAGTGCCATTACAGGTCTGATGATGAAGACCATAAACAGTCGAGGGAATTCCTCAACGATTTACAGCAGTTACTTTTTGTTGAGCTTCCTTCATACGGTTGAATATGCCAAAATGTTCAGTTTGCACAAACATAATAATTAAGATTGAAGTTTTACATAGGAATACCACTGCCTACTAGGCATGCCGATGCGTCAATTTGACACTGAATTTACGTTGCGTAATCGTGGTTCTGTCTCATTAGAGTAGCGCGTTTAGTAGCCCCATTTATACTAAATACAAATAAGTTACAGATGCGTTCAACTAAAAATTGAAAAATAAAATAATTAAAAAAAAAAAACCGACTTCAAAAACATAAACTAAAAAGTTAAAAATAAAATTTTCACTTTAAAGAAAGGAGCATTAACAGGCGGCATATAGTTAATGAAGTCGGTGCCAACTCAGACACTTTAAATGGGTACTTACCAGGTAATAACAATTACAACAATGATATATTTATAACTATAACAAAAATAGAACACAATTTAAAGTGCCTGAGTGAGTAGGCACCGACTTCATTATCTATATGCCGCCTGTTAATGCTCCTTTCTTTAAAGTGAAAATTTTATTTTTAACTTTTTAGTTTATGTTTTTGAAGTTGGTTTTTATTTTTTTTTTAAATTATTTTCATCAATTATTTTTTTTTTCATTTGCTGTGTATTTTTATTATTTGTAATATTCATTCATTATTTTATATTATCTAAAATATTTATTATATTAAAATTATGAGCTAGGTATACAAAGAAGGGACACGAAGGAGACAAAACCTAAAATGTAACATAATTACACAATAAATATCAGATTAAAATAAATTTTTCAAAAATTATTTTCCGTGTCAGGGATCACTTAATTGGAGTATCATAATAGTATTCAAAGATTAATAAAATAAACGATTTACTAAAGATTAAATTAAATTAACTAAATTAAACAACACATATTATAACACTAACCTTTTCCAAAATTATTTACCACTGCTTTTATTCGATACTGTAGGTACTCCGTATTACAATACAACGGCAGCAAATAAACTTGTTCCCGCGTTAAGCTCTTAATAGAAAATAAATTCTGACTGTCATTATCGAACTGTTTTAATTTAAAACTTGTTAAGTGAATAAATGACGATCGTGAAGGAATGACGAACGTTTGTGACGTATTGACAAGTTTTTTTTTTTGTTAGAAAATAATTAGTTAAATAGGTTTCTATATGTAATTGACATAAAAAATTTAATAAAACTATTCAAGTGATTCAAAATATGTACAAGTAAAGAGAGAGTAGGATGCCCGATGACGCTTGAACTTTTAATATGAACGTGTCTATTGGTTCCATGTCTGCGTGTAAAAAAATATCTATATATATATGTATATTGTCTGGTATCTATAATATATATAAGCTTTGCTTAATTTAGGACTACATGGCGCTGTATGGGATGTTCCGAGTATTATATCGCATACAGAACAGAAAATTCGCTGTTTTATTTTATTCCACAAAATTTGTTTTATTTTTGACTAGCTTACCGTCCGTGGCTTCGCCCGCGTGGATTACACAGTTGTACCGAGACAGTTAAAGGACCCGACGCTGCAGGACATTGTGAGACTGTCTAGAACATTTTGGAACTTAACTATCTTAAAAATCTCTATACCTCATCAAAATCCATTTAGCCATTTCAGCATGAAGAATAGCTATCCCACAGGAACCGTGTGTTTTCCGAGATGAAACTTATCCTGTGTATTATTCCAAACCTTAGAAGACATGTCCGTACTAAATTTAATTTACATCAGTTCAGCCGTTTTAGTATGTCGAATAGTTATTCCCCCCAAAAACCGTGTTTTATGATCTGGAATAAAAAGTAGCCTATGTCACTTTCGAGCTCATAAATTTTAAGCGAAAAAGCACTTGGACTGGTCGCTCCGTTTTTGTGTGATTGGCCGCCAAACATCCAAACATAAAAAACAGTTAAACTTTTACCATTAATAGAAGCAAAGTTCACTGGTAGTTTATGGTCAACGACACAGACAAAATGTAGCCTATGTTACTTCTGAAAACGCCCTTTTCATGTCTACCAAATATCATTAAAATCGCTTCAGCCGTTTCGGAATCAGTCGGAACAAACAGACAGACAATCATAGAGACAAAAAGTAACCTAAGTCACTTTTGACAATTTTTTTATTATGCGTCTGCGAAGTTTAATTGAAGGCTGTTTAGCCGTATCGGAGATTAGCCAAGAAAAACAGCCACATAGACCAACATACACACACACAAACACACAAGGGTTAACCTATGTCACTCCTGACAACCTCCTTTTCATGTCTGCAAACTTTCATTGAAATCGGTTTCGCTGTATCGGCGAGTAGCCAGGACAAACAAAGAGACAGACAAACATAAAGATAAAAATTAGCTTATGCTACTAAATACACACATATATATACGTAGGTAATTTACTACAAAAGTGATCCTACGATTGGTAGATCTCTTTACACTCTAGCATACAATTTATAAAGATTTTTCAATGATTAGGAAGTCGCATACTGGATATGTTTACATAAGTATTATATATGTTACAACCCTTAAAATGACAAATAATCAAAATGTACTAGCATAGGATACGAACTACGGGGATTGTGCAGAGCCACCTTAATAGCCACTATCATCATTCATCATTATTTTTTGGCACGTTGTCAATTATACTAGAGTTGCCGGGACTTTGCGTTCCTGACAGTTTGTGACCGGATGATTGATGTGACTTCGTACTGTCGGACAATTTACGTTTAGAAATATTATTATCCTTTGCATGCACTAATGACACAAAATTAAATTAAAAATTATATTATTATGTTCACTCACAACAAACATGATAAAATAAATATATCTATAAATTTAATGTTAATTAGATTAGTAAACGATATTTTTTTAGAACCATACTGCGCCATTACAAAGTTATGACAATTACTCCTTTTTGTGAATTTTGTTAATCAAATCAATTAAGTGGGAGAAGAGGTGCTAAAGTTTGTATGGATTAATTATACATAATGTGCGTATGCGCGTGTCGACATGATATCTTGCTTTAGTGATCTATTAAACGAATGATTAAACAACAGCAATATGTTGTTACACGTGGTATGTTAAATCTTGTGACGAACCGTCACAAGAATCATTTACTTTCATAGTCATTCTTTGTTCTTCTTTGAATGAAAGTCCCATATCTAGTAACGGTGACAACAGATCTATACGTAGTGATGACATAGATGTATGTACATGTACGTATAACATGTGTTTTATTTTCGAAATTCAACCTCTAAGAAGGTGTAAACTGGTATCAAAGTTTACATGGAAAAAATATAAACAACGCGTGTATTAACTCGAGATAATGGATGTTTACAGAGGTACCGTGTTCTGACAACAAAAATGTGAGCAAAAAAATATAACACGTAGACCAAATATACCTACATCAGATGATGTTTTGAAATGTTCGCTGTAGAGTAGAATTTCGTGTTATCCACATGTAAAATTCGTACTGGAAAAGAAAATAAATATTCTGAAATTACATTTTTAATTTAATTATTTTAGAAATCATGCATATAAACTATTAAATATATTTGTTATATAAAAGGTACTAAACATGGTGATTAAATAAAACTAATCTAATAATCCACCCCTCGTCGCCCCCGACGCAAATGTGCCCATGATGCTCATTGCATTGCCGCGCTGAATTGCAATAGCAATTCTTTGCACCAGGAAGGAACCGGAACGGGGGTCGAGTCCCCTTTCTCTCAGACGACGGCCGATGCCCGCGACGAAACGTTTGGCTTCACTCCCCCAACAGCCAGCATCTTCCACCGCAAGAGGGACGAACAAGTATTTACTCCCCAGAGTAGAGTATTTGACTCGTTTTCTGGCGGCTGCAGACTCCGCAGCGGCTCCGGCCGTTCCCACGGTGCGACCAAGGTGAGAGGCGGCAAATGTCCTAACACACGTAGCGTCCCAAAGTAGACCTTTCTCCCACGGCACTAAAGTCATCCCATCGGGTCTTTTGCCATCGGAACGGCTAAGACCAGAAGGCTCCAACACGCATGGAACATTGGCCGAAATTAAAGCCCTGCGGACTATGTCGTTAAGAGCATGGTGCCGCAGAAATCTCCCCAAGCAGCGACGACAACTCAACGCGTGGTGTCCGTCGGCCTCCACCATGGAACCGCAGATGCATAGATGTCGTTCGTCAGGCGGAGCCCCACTGCCACACGCAAAGACTTACCGTCCAGTAGGGTACCCATGTGTGGGGAGGGAAGAGCGTTCAGCCAGGCCCCGGACTCTGCTCGTGACACCACTCGAAGCCTCGCTAAGTCCATCCCTGTTGCCTGGTTCAAGAGACTGTTAAAAATTCTTTCAGCTCCCGTTTCGTCCCATGCGCGCTGGCTATTTAGAATCGCCGGCAGCGGCGCGCCCGGGGTGAGAGCCACCCAAGAGGCTAAAGCATCGGTTGCGTAGGGTATGTCCGCCCTGCCACCTTTACAAGATAGGATATCAGTGACAAGGCCGGCAACCGCATGCACCGACGCCAAGAAGACCGGTAGGCCAACACCCCGCACGCACCGAACCCCCAGTCCTCCATGTCGGATTGGCAAGGTGGCTTGAAGCCACTGGTTCGACTCAAGACGGACGTTCAAAATTTCCTCCAAGAGATGCTTCAAGGCCTCATCGAAAGAGTCAACCTCCTCAGGGAAAAGCCAGCTAGGAGACGTCCTCAAAAGGTAAGTCACTCTGAGCAGCGAACAACTCATCTCAGAGCAGCGAAGCACATCCGCAAAAGGACAAAAGGAATGTGGGCAGAAAGGTGTTTCAGCCGTGCCTGTGCGACTTAATTTTATTGCATTTTTAATTAATTTCAATTATTTTTAATTAATTTAATTTTGCAACTTCTGATCAAAAACCGCGACAAGTCGTTTTGGCAGTGCTCTCTTGATGTTAACCTGACACTATTTAAAGAATTCTGAAGAGACCGAAACAGGTGAAAATCTGAAGGTGCAAAGTCAGGGCTATATGGCGGATGCATTAACACCTCCCAGCTAAACTCTCTTAATTTTTTCTGAGTGACTAAAGATTTGTGAGGTCTAGAGTTACCGTGATGAAAGATAGCACCCTTTCTATTGATTAATGCCGGCCGCTTTCTCTCAATTTCTTGCTTTAATCTCATCAGTTGTTCGCAGTAGAGATCCGAATCGATGGTTCTACCCGGCGGTAAAAGCTCATTATGAACAATAGCCTCCATTCTCACCATATACACAGAATCACCTTATTGCGAGTTGGTCCGGGTTTTGCCACAGTCTGTGAAGCCGGACCGACCTTTGACCACAACCCTTTTTGCACGTTCTTATCGTACTTGATCCTCTTTTCATCACCAGTTATCAATCTCTTCAAAAACTATTCGGTTTCATTATGTTTTAATAAAGAATCGCAAATGAGTACACGGTTCATTAAGTTTCTTTCAGTGAGCTCATGTGGCACCCAAATATCGAGCTTTTATGTATACCCAGCTTTTTTAAAAAAAAAAATTAGTGGTTACTTCCCATATCTTCAGCTATGCTGTAACTACTGATATGCCAATCTCGCTCCACTTTTTCAAAAATGGCATCCATTTTAGCCGTGACAGGGTGACCACAGCGAGATGCATCTTTGACATCAAAATTCTCGGATTGAAAACGTTTAAAACAACTTTGTGCTACTATTACAGACACCGCATTAGGACCATAAACGTCACAAATTTTTTCTTCGCAGCTTGAGTTGTATTTTTTCTTTTTTTATAAAAAAATTTTAAAATGTCTCGGATTTCTTCATTAGGTTCACTGATTTTGACAGAAAGAAAAACGATGTTATACAATAAACAGGGAAACAATATTCATTTTCTTTTTTTCAAATATAACCTTTTTAATGGTATCAAAACCAGCCAGATACAACTGGTACAGCCCAAGAGATTTTCTTAATAGTATATGCAAACTATATCTGAAAAGCCCCAACCTAATACAAACTACGAGTATATGCGAAAAGTCTTTCCCCCCAACCTAATAATAATGACCTTAAAATTATCAAGCCGACATCGAGACGTCAGTACACAGACAATTATCGACTCAAGTCCGATCAAAGAACTCTTTCACAGTACTTATTTCACAGATAACGCTTATTATTATAAGCGTTATCTATTAAAAGTACTTTCAACTTTTTAGCAAAACTGCAAAAGGTTTGGGCATCTTTAACGTAGTCCGGTAAAGCGTTATATATGCGGGGTCCCATCGACTCAATATCGCACCTCACGTCCACGCTTCTCTAAGTCTTATTAAGAACTTGGACAGATTTTCACGAACATACGAGTATTAACAAACTCGACTATACATGCCGATATTTTTAAGGAATCCTTTTAGTTTCTAGGGTTCCGTAACCCAAGGGTAAAAAATGGAACCCTATTACTAAGACTCCGTTGTCTGTCTGTCTGTCACCAGGCTGTATATCATGAACCGTGATAGTTAGACAGGTGAAATTTTCACAGATGATGTATTTCTGTTGCCGCTATAACAGAAAATACTAAAAAACGGAAGAAGATAAATAATTAAGAGGGCTTCCACACAGCAAACGTGATTTTTTTTTATAGTAGTATATATGGTGGTATGGAACCCTTCGTGTGCGAGTCCGACTTGCAATTGGCAGGTTTTTTTGTTAAATAAATGCAATAACTCTGTATACCTTACATCTAATGGCAATCTATTACTATGATTAGATTTTTACAGACTTGGTAAGTTTCGGAGGGAACTATTTTTAATTTAGTGAATGGTGCAATAATCGGTCTTAATGACGTAAGTTTCACATTTGCGAGTGATGGTCTTTAACTTTAGAATAAAGATCTGGATGCTGCTTAACAAGGTTACTCATTTGCACTCAGAAGTCAGAGTAAGTATATTTAATTTTGCAAAGTGCGGCTTACAAGTTTCCATTTCTGGAATGTTCACTAAAATTATGATACATCTTTTTCGTAGAATAAGTAGCTGATGCATATCTACGCTATTTCATCAGCATCATCAGCCCGTTTCTATCCACTGCAGAATATAGACCTATCCCAAGGCTTGCCACCACACATGGTCCTCCGCATTTCGTATACAACTTCCCCCGCTGTGGTGCCTCAGGTCATCTGTCCCACATAATAATCCCGTAGCTGAACCATTCGCATAATATGCACTGGTCGCAGTTTTCAGATTTGTGTGTGTGTGTGTGTTTTTTTTTTATTTCATATAAGGCATATTTTATGTGAATCGCGAGAGATTCTTGCAATTCAAATAAAATGTCAACATGAATTCAAATCAAATCCAAAGCTACTTTTAGCAATGTAAACGTCGAGACATCATTTATTTTCCACGAGTCATATTTAAATTGTATAAATTATGTTTTGGTAATGTTTACTTGTAAGTTATGGGCCGTTAGCCAATCTTTTATTGAATTTAGTGTAGTCGTCAGATGTTGGTTAAGCTGTTGTTCATTGCAACACGGTATTACAACTGAGATGTCATCTGTATATAGGATACAGTTTTCATTTAGGGTCTTCGTTAAACATTCATATAAACCAAGAAAAGTATACACCCGAGTACACTGCCTTGTGGAATAGAGTGAGGAATGTGTAAGACCTTATGCCTTAGGCTCCTTACTTATTTCACGATCTGAAAACCGAAAAACACAATTTTTTTTCAGGGCATATTTTTCAATAACCATTAAGATATTCGATATTTTTTTAACACATAATCATACGTTACCTGTTTATCTAGTAATTCGATGAAATTTCATTGACTTACTAGATAAACAAATATATACAAAGATACCAATAAATAAAAATAAGTAAGAAATAAATTCAAACGTACGTTTTTTAATGAACTGGTAGCGAATTAAAATCACAGAAACATCATACGTACGGTTCAAAATATAGTATATTAGTAAGTGTACGACATATTGTCTTAACATTTATTTATTCAGCATGGAACACATTTTAAAAAATGTGTTCCATGCTGAATAAACACAAAAAAGTCGGGCGCAAAATCGTCGTCTACGTGTTACAATTTAATGAAAATAACAAGGAAACACATAAAAATTTAAATTTGAGGTGTTATCTCCCAAACAAAATTTTTATATTTTTTACAAATTTGTGTGTAATAATATTTCGAAATGTACTGTATGAACCCATGTACGCGCTCGCTGCGTTCGATCGTGCCTGAGAGTTTGTCGACGACGGAAAACTTACAGGGGCTTCTAATATAATTTGATACTTTGTCAAAGTTTTCAATTTTTACTAATTGTTAACGATTTGTTAGATAAGACGTGAACCATTTATGGAGTTGCCCTCTAACTCTGATACCGTACAGTTTATATAAATGTCTTTCATGATCAACCTTATCATAAGCCTTGCTCATATCCAACATCTACCAACTGCGTACATTTTTTTATTAATTATGTTCAATATTTCGTTTGTATAGGAAAACAATGCGGTTGTGGTAGATTTCTAGATATCACGGTATAAAACCGTGTTGATTGTCTTCGTAAATATTAAAGTTTTCACAAAAGGATTGCAGTCGGTCTGTCATTGTAGTTTTAAATAGTTGACAGAAGCGCAACAGGGTGAAATTGACTTAGGTCGTCAGTGTTTTTCTTTTTGGGTACAGGTTTTATTATTTTTAATTTTAACAATTCTGGAAAAGTGGCTTCTAAAAAGGATTGATTGATTGATTGATTGATTGATTGATTGGAAAGAACTATGGATCTACAAGTTCGTCTCTACATGCTTTATAAGTACTGTCGATAGTTGGTCATAGCCGGTGCTAGTCTTATTTTTACCATAATTTATTTAAAATTTTACAACCCTAGATGACGTAACTAGACCAAGAAACATCGTATCATTTGCCTAAGAGATTACTCGATACGATATATATACTTATCGATAAAATAATGTCCAGGTCACCTAGGTAAAGTGCAAAATTCATATTATTATTCACTTTGACCTGTTGATACAAATTAATGTCAGTATTGCCTAGATAAAGTTAAAATGAACGGTTTTCAGACTTTACCGTCAACATATACAACACTGATTTAAATCGATGTAACACACTGTTGCCGGTCGGTGAGGCAACACCGAACATGAACAAATCCTTTTTCCGTTCCCATTTCGTTACACTGTACATTGCTCAAGGATCTTTCTTATATACTGCAAGCGGCACGAGTTGAGAGCCTTCACACTCGCAGTATTTATCTTAGGGTCTCTTAAACAGTATAGGAAGTTGCATCATGATAAGATAATCTGAACGGAGCAGTTCCTCCGTTCATCGTACGTCACTTATTACCGTCAAACACAAAGTAAAATAATTAATCATCTGCGCGTGCGAAGGCTAGCATTCTTAACTCAGGCCGCTTACTAAGTAATATATGATGGATGGATGGGTGGATGGATGAAACGATGTATATTATATAATATGGATATATATCAATATGCAAACAAGTATAATTTTAATACTTTGGTGCCTATAGCACCATTCCACCTTTTAATTTAGTGCGGAATAAAAAATAATATTAAATTTTGTTTCAGCAAGGACACCATTTAATAATATGGAATAATGCTCTTCAAGGAATAAACAAATATTTTTTCAGTCCACTTAAGAGCTCTAATTGGAAATATTGATTGGTACTGTTCTCAAAATAGCTTTGGTGCTATTCGGTTTGGTGCTGTTCAGATTGGTGCTCTTCCCGGAATGCGTCACAAATAATTTTGAAAGCCGTTTAATTACATGAAATATAATTACAATCAGTTGACTGCTAAATATACCTACGAATAAAACAAAAAAATACTCGTATTATTTACTATAACTTATTTTTGTACAGTATTTTTTTAAAACAGCAACCTATTTCTAGTTAACACTAAAGATTTCTCTGTTTACTTTGGCTTCACTTGATTGTTCCGCTCGAGTCTATCTGGTGGAAGAAAATATGCTACGACCGCGCCACCTGTTGACAAGTCCAGATATTGTATTTTAGATATTGTATATTTGATATAAGAAAGAACAATCTACTAAATAAAAAATCCGGCTAAGTGCGAGTCGGACTCGCACACGAAGGGTTCCGTACCACCGTACAATATTTTAAAAACACGTTTCTTGTAAGGAGACCCCTTTTAATTCTAACTATATTTTAATTTTATTATTTGTTGTTATAGCGGCCATAGTAATATACGCTCTGTGAAAGTACCGAGTGTCTATTTATTACGGTTCAGACGATACAACCCTGGACAGACGGACGGACGGACAGCAGAGCCTTAGTGATAGGATCCCCATTGGTACTCTTCGGGTAGGGAATCCTAAAAATGTGAGCAAGAAATTACGCTCACACGTACCATAGACCATAGCCATATCATAGCGCACTCCTTTCAGTTATCATTCCTTTTCTATTGCTTTTATGTAATTGTGGAGTGGAGTGTATTTTATGGAGTAAAAGAAATAAAATGATAATGACATAATACCATACAAATGTAATACTTTGTGACTGCACGATGATTATAGCGCAGTATGAAACGTGGTATGAAATTCTATTTATCCATGCAAGGTTGGGAAAGACTTCATGCTTCATAGATTAAAGAACGAAGGCGATAATGGAACTGCTAAGTACCAGAGCTGACAACTGTTTTAAAAATAAGACACTTAAAAAGAACAGTTTTTAATTTAATATAAATGGAGCAACTGCTTATAGTATAAAAAATAAATTAAATAGAGTAGTGGCTGTATTATCATTAACACCTTCGCCTACTTCGAAAGGATATCAACATATCAAGTTTTATAGTGGTTGTATCATAATAATTCATCAATCATTTACACTTAAGGTAATTTTGACACTGTTAACAACCAGAGGGCCAAGTGTGAGTTTTTTACTATTAACTGTGTCGTTTGCGTTTTTTATAATTTGTATGGAAACTCGTACAGCACATCTAGCGGTCGTTTTAGGTAACTACGAGTTTCTATACAAATTACGGAAAACGCATACGACACAGTTTATAGTAAGAAAACTCGCACTTGGCCCTCAGTGCTAAAAACTATTTTAAAAATAAGATAGTTGCCCTCATTCCAAGCTATCACTGTACCAGTGACCGTCACTGTTATTATAGGTAGGTAGCTCATTCGTTTCTGTTTGTTATCGTTTCGCTTAATTTTTCCCGTTTTGTAATATTGCTAATTAATTCTAATTATTTTTGGCTATCAATACGGATTACCGAGTACCCTCTGATTCGCTTTAATAAGGACGCATCTGGTCCCAACGACCTTTGCTAGGTTTCATTGACTCACCCTTGGAGAAGTCAAAAACTACTAATGAAACTTGAATGAAACCAAAGCTTTATACAAAAGCTTTATTATAAAGTATCGGACTACTTAGACATTAAATAATGTGTTTCTTGCGTATGCTTTTGAGAGGAACCAGCACTTTGTTGAATGCGCATTTGTAAGTGGGTACGTTTTCCCATAAGGTAACAAATAACTCTTGTGCATTCTCTTGTGACTTATTGCAATGTCACATAAGAACGAAATAAAGATTTAAATGAATATTAAAATAAAGTTATTTTTACAGATGTATTTCGGTTTTATTTAAATTAATCGTTTTGTCAGATTTTCTACAAGCATCAACTTTACATTCGCTCCTTTTCTTCGATCGATAACACAAAAGAAGTACGTTTTCCTTCTGATATATTTCTCGAAATGATTATTGTCCATATTTATGTCCTTTTGCGTGCCTCTGACATTCTATTACAAAAATGTACTTTCCTATAGAAGAGGCGTTGAACTTCGATAAACTTCATTTGTAGTTTGTAGGTATTTATATTGTGAGAATCACTATTCTTATTGTGTAAAATACTCGCAAGAAATCGTAAGAAAAAAATGTATCTGCCTTGAATGGGGCCCTTTCTAGTTTCTATTATGTACTAGTATTACGGTTACTATTTTAGTTTTATTATCTGCACTTTTTCAGCATCTAAGTGCATCTAAAAGATCACAAAAGACGTACGCCATTATTGATTTGTAGCTGAAATGAATCGTCTGCCAAGGTCGTCTGTTACCATTGGTCACCATCTGTCACCATTGCTTAATCTAATCTATGGCTCTGGCTTAATCCTAAATTGTGATTCGTTTTAATCTTTTTAAAAAAAGTTTGGTTTTTTGATTCGATGATATTTAACATAACCTATACTAAATGGACAATTGTCAGGTTTTCTCTAGTGCAATGCTAAAGATTACATGTTTATTTCAATATGTAAGTCTGGACTAACTTATTTAAATACACCTTATTTATGGTAATCGAAAACAGAATTTTAGTTCCACAGTTTGTATGACGAGCTGCCTTTATTCTTTATGCACATGGATTGTGAAATTTTATTCCAGGTTTCCTTACCGGGATACATCAGTTACTTCAGGATCGATTATAGATTCGTCGGTTATATTACTAAGTATTTGCAAGTTTATTGTTTTGATACTGGTAACACACTGAGCTAAGAAATATATAGATATCAATAGAGTTAACTTAATAGACAACCATCCAAGCAATAATTCAAGATGCTCATGGATTATGCCGAAGTTACCAACAGATACATACTGATTAGCAGGACAGCTGTAACGAGGAAGGTGATGCGACAGTGTGTGGCGATGGCGCTACTCACTGCGTTGGTCCCACTGAATGCACTCAGCCGTGCCACCATCATACCGAGGCAGGCAACCATACCGCTGCAGACATATAAAGTTGGTTATAATAATGGCAACAAAAAAGTTTACGATACAAATAACACTAAAAATAAATTCGACAGTCCATCTTTAAGACGTATGTTATTTTGCAAGTATTTTAAATTTAGAAAAACGATGCAGTAAAAGGATCAGATGAAAGTACGAGAACTCAGAGGGCCAAGTGCGAGTTTTTTTACTATTAACTGAGTCGTATGCGTTTTCCGTAATTTGTATGGAAACTCGTAGTTACCTAAAACGACCGCTAGATGTGCTGTACGAGTTTCCATACAAATTATAAAAAACGCAAACGACGCAGTTAATAGTAAAAAACTCACACTTGGCCCTCAGATCATTTTTGAAGAAATATTAACATACACAATAACAATAATACCTGGCACATCCCACCCAGCGTCATCTAGTCCCAAACTAAATACAGCTTGCACTAGGGGTACCAGACAACTGAAGGAAAATATAAATATAGAATAATTTGACTAAAACCCTTTCTACTGCACCATTAATTACAAATTTTACTAATATTTTAATTTTTTTAAGTATGTTCTCAATTTTTCACTGCTTCACCAAATGTTAGGAAAAATGTGCATAATCTTACCGATATGACGTCGGATATAAGTCGACGAAGTACGAGGATATAACTCCAAAAATCATAGCAGTGGTCATGAAAACAAGGAACAGCACTAATCCAGACAGAGGCTCGCCAGTGTAATCCAAACTGACCGCCGCTGCAGCAGCAATCAGCAATATGGTCATTGTCAAGATCTGAGTAACAAAATCAAATTATAGTTTTCTGCTGAAAGTTAGCTTCAAAACTTACAGATCATTGAAATTGTTTTTAGTACGCGGTCTTGACATGGTACAATACAACACTATCGACACTACGCATCCCTACGATTGAACAGGAGTGAAAAAAAAACGAACTGGGAGAAAGAATTGGTTCAAAGTAGCGTACGCGTTAGCGGCATTTTTAAAAAAATTTTTGCCTCTTTTATTATACTCGAATAAAAAAAGTTTTAAACGTCTAAAGCGAAATCACGTGTTCAGATTTACTGTCTTATAAAACAACATAAAGTAATAATTAATCTCGACACTGGCGAAATTTCTTTATTGATACAGAAAACGCTATTATAGAAGAAGAAGACCTGGAAGAAATTGTAGTTATTTGACATTGTATTCTTTATAAATAAACATAGTTAATCATTAAAATGTCTTCTAACACTAAGATGGGTTGTGTAAGTTAATTAAAACTAGGGATCACTCGTGGCTTTGCCCGAATGGCCTACAAGTTTGTATTATTTAGAACTTTTAACAGACCGTATTAGCGTATACTCGTTATTTACGCCATAAAAAGCTATTTTTAAATAATAAAAAGATCAGTGCCTCATTATCCTCCTCTCTTTTTGCTCTACTTTTCTCCTTTGCCGCAGCCTTATCCTTGCTCAATTATGTATATTAGCAAACTCAATAAATCGCTTCAATTATAAACATTTACATATACTATATAAAAAGGTAACCTTAAGTGGTATCTTAATTATACAATACTCCCCCCCCATCTCCCGCCATCACTGAGATAATTCCTAATCAAATTGGTATTTTTGTATTTTCCAATGTTTTTATGTCTGGGAAAATGAGTTAGGGCAAAATGAACACATGAGAAAAATCATATACTCACCTTGCGTCTTCCTGCGCACTGCGCTATGAGAGCGTTGAGTAGAAAAAAGGACAAGCCATGGGCACATCCCGCCCAGATCGTGTTGTCAACTATCTTGTCGTTGCACTGCATTAACACAATAAACACAAAAGTAAAATAAAAATAAATTTACTTTTGGTAGATCGCCGTTTTTAGCACCTACCGAACATGGAATTAAATTTTTCCATATAGCATAAGATACCGACCTATCTTGTGAACCCTTCATTCTTTTCCCAGGCGAAATATTGTTTATATCATCATCATCATCAGCCCATTTTTACCCCACTGCAGGGGCTTAGGCCTCCCCCAGGGTGAGGAGGGGGGCTTGGAGCTTAAGTCCACCACGCTGTTCCACTGCGGTTTGGGAACTGTAACGACCGCCATCTATTGACAGCGTCCGGGACCGACTGCTTAACGTGCCCTCCGAAGCACGGTGTCAGTGATATTGTGTACTTAAGTCAGAAAAACTCATTGGTACACGCCCGGATTCGAACCATGGCCTTGTGGGGCCTTATAAATTTAAGACAGGTTCGTTGTGCTCTGGGCTATCACGACACTTAACGAAATTGTTTATATACTTACAATGTAATATATTAATAAACATTACTAACGAGGGTTAAAACTCAAAATTCTGCCCAGGCTATTTTAATGAAAATTGTTTTTTAACTTCCTGCCATCCAAAGGAAGTTATTGATTTAGATACGATTTTCGAAAATCGAGTCTTCATCGGATATCCGCGTTTTGAAATCCTGGGAAGCCATTTTGACCATTTTCGGCTGGACGTCCGCATGTGTGTGTATGTACCTTTTTTTTTGTCGTACGATATCTTGAGAACGAATTGACCGATTAAGACCCGCAATACGGCGTCTGGAAGGGTTCATCAAGACTTAGATCTGATTAGTTTTTGAAGTCAATCAGTCGAGCTGTTTCAAAAATATTCTAAAAATGAACCTCAAAAAAAATTTCAAGGTTTTTTTTAAAATAACTTTGAGATTTTGTAATCGATCTTTTTGAAACTTTATATAGGTTTTTTGTACATAAAAAACTGCGTCGATCGCTGTCAAAAATATCAAAATCTAACGACGCGTTCAAAAGATATCGCAGTTCACAAATTTCCGAAAACGTGTTTTTTTTAACATATCTTTGAGATTGTAAGATCAATCAATTTTTGGTTTTACACAAAAATTTTGTGCTTACAAAATTACATATAATGCCGTATATTACATTAAAATCAAGCAAAGCGTTCTAAAATTATCGCAGTTTCCGAAAAAGTTTTTTTTTAACATAACTTTGAGATTTTACGACCAATAGATTTTTTAATGCAACTTTACACAAAAGTTTTGAGCTTATAAAATTGCATAGAATGCCGTAAACTGCATTAAAATCAAATAAAGCGTTAAAAAGATATCGCAGTTCAAATATTTCCAATATTACATTTTCTTTGATATGTCCCAGGTTTCTGAGCTTGAAGAAATCTAAATGTAAAGAAATTCTGTTTTTGTTTTTTGAGAGCTCGGAAAATGAATATTATGAGCTCGAAGAGCTCAAAAACCATGAAAATCGATAATTTGAGTTCGAAGAGCTAAATATGATAGCTTTTTATAATTTTCGAGCGCTTTGAACTTGAAAATAGCGGGAAGTTTAAAGATGGCCTGCAGGGTCAACCGATTTTTTTTTATTAAATAGGTACTACAATACGTGCTCCAAATCGAATCCTACGATATATTCCGATTCCAACAAAATTTTTCATAATAATAATAATTATTGTTCTAAAGGAAGAAAATAATTAATTTTTACCAGAATTCATTTTTTACAAATTATAAAAAACGATTATTTTTTTATTAGGTAGGTATTATTAGGTAGGTAGGTAGGTATTAGGTATTTAGTAGGTCTATTTTAATTACGAAATTATATTTTATAGTAATTATATGAATAATATTTCACGTGAAAAGAGAATGAGGGGTTCATAAGATAAATTGAGATATTAGATTAGCTAGTACCATGAATCGTGAAACGCATCGTTTTGTTTTCCCGATAGGTACCTCAGTTTTTCTTCTGCGGCAGGCAAAGATGGCTGACGGTTTTGATTTTACTTTCGACATACATTTTTACTGTTTTTAATGTGTTGGATGTTGGACAATACAATTTTAAAACAACTGTTGTTTCAAAACTTATCACCCAAAAGTACCTAATGGTCTATGCACTAATAGATAGGCTGTTTTATTACATTATAAGTGATGTTTTATTTAGCTCCGTTACATTAAGAGTTTTAGAGATGAAAATATCTATTCATATGACGCATGACGCATTCATCTGTGTGCAAGTTAAATTTTTTCTTTGCTACTGTAATTGGGCAACCTTACTTGTTCGTTCGACATAAATACCACTTCTGAACGCGCGATACATAGATAGGTGTACGCGTTTTCGTAGAATACACTTTGGTAACGCTCAACTTTCATTGGATACCTCGCCACTATTTTTCGTGCGTGTAAGACATGAAAGATTCCATATAAAAACGGCATTGCTGTATCGAATAGCTGACGAAATGAATGACCTTAGTATACATGAATATCTCGCTCGTCCAAGGTCGGCTCTTTCTAGTTACTTGAATGAGCAGAAGCATATCACATCGCAGTTTGTCTGTTCGTACGTCCGTCTGTTCGCGCTTTACGTCGTCATTTTTCAACGGATTTTTGATATGAAACGTTGCTCAGCGTTATTGAGTTTTCTTCTTGAGTTCCTCAGTATTCCTCAGCATTTCTCAGATTTCCCCACATTTCTCATCTTATGATAGAAGTAAAAACGTTCGTCTCGGTTAGCTTCGCGCCTTGTTGGCTCTTTCCGTCTTTGAGATCTCCTCTCTCAATATTTATAATTAAAAGCATTTTAATGAAAATGAAATTTATATTTTTAAACACTAGTTACTAGTTAAAATTGTGACAACCCGAGCGCAGCGTATCTGTTTCAAATTTATAAGGCTGAGGGGCCGTGGTTCGAATCCGGGCGTGTACCAATGAGTTTTTCTGACTTAAGTACGTAACTATCACTGACTCCGCGCCTCGTAGATCAGGCTAAGCAGTCGATCCCGGCTGCTGTCAATAGATGGCGGTCGTCACAATCCACCAACCCGCATTGAAGCAGCGTGGTGTATTTAAGCTTCAAGCCTCCCCACACATCACCCCTGGGAGACTGGGGAGAGGCCTAAGCCCCTGCAGGGGGGTAAAATGGGTTGATGGAATACAGTTAAAATATATTTGTTTTGTAAGTAATTTCATAAAAATAAAATAATAAAATATTATTTACTTCACGTTTGCCGGCGTTCCATATTTTATTGACCACGTTTTTAAAAGAAATTTTTTTTAAATATAAATTTACCTGAATGTCTGTCGTGTTAGCGGTGTCGTCATTATTGAAATCGGTGTAGTCATTACCGAAGAGGTCACAAAAACCTGCGCCAGCGACGCTCGTCGCGTATGATGTGAAGAAAACGTTGAAGATGTATGGTAACACGATTGCGAAACTGTTGTTACTGGAACATTAAAATGTAGCATTTAAAACAAAATGAACATTGTTAAATACCGACCGATTATATGACTGACCGATTGGCCAAGTGGTTAGACAGCAGAACCAAAGGTAGCGGGTTCGATGCGCGTTCGAGACAAGTATTTGTGTACATGAACATGTCTATTTGTTCCAGATCTGGGTGTAAAATATCTATGTATAATATAATAAACATTTAAGTATGTATAAGTATATATGAATTGTCAAGTACCAATTATACAAACATAATACTTGCTTACTTTTGGACTAGATGGCGCCGTGTGGAAAGTCCCAGGTATTATTATTATACTCGTGGTTATATTTATCAAAACTAACTTACGATAGAGAAAAACAAATCAATAACTTTATTTATGAAGAGAAAGTGTAGTTAGTAGGTACCTACTCTTTTTGACGCAGATTTTCGTGAACGCAACGTAGGATAAAATCAATGTTTTAATTTTTATATTGTAAAAATGTTTATTTACATTTTGCCTTCATGATTTACGTTATTATTTATGTTATTTAATTTTACTATACTCTCGAAATAAAATACATTCCTTAAACAGAATCCTAATATCATCTATTTAAATATGAAAGTTTTAACAAATTCGGTTTAGGAGTTCTCGGGTGCAAACAAACCAACAAACAAAAAATTAGAAATGTCTTTTCTGTTAAACAAGCGATATTTCGGTACACAATTTTTATTTATTAATTCATTATTAAATATATTGTTATCATCTTGACGTTATCATGACGACCGCTTAGCCTAGTGGGCAGCGACCCTGCCTGCAAAGCTGGAGGTCCCGGGTTCGAATCCCAGGTCGAGTCAGTATTTATATGATGAATATTAATACTGGCACCGGGTCTTGGTTGTTATATATATGTGGTGTCTTCGCTTGGTACCCAAAATACCAGCTAATGCTTATTTTGGGACCTAGACGTTGTGATTGTGTGTGTTACTATTACTATCTTTACCATATTGTCAAAAAATACCTACCTAAAATTATGTTTATAAGTTATATATTCTGTTTAGTTATAGGTATATTCTGAATCCTATTTTCCCTTTATGACAATAAAATGCAATTTTTCTAATGAAAATTGTGACATTGTTTATAAGTGCTCATGTAGTCAGTTTATCATTATTATTTCTAATTTCTTAGCGTTACTTTTGTAGCTATGGCTTTCTGTATTCTACTATTTGTCAACCATTTAATATCAAGCATTCTATTGTTCAGAGTTTATGCTTTGTTTTGTTTTAAATATACATAAATTTACTACATTTTATGAAGCTGTTTAAATGTTTTTAACCATTTTTCGTCTAAAAAATTAACTAAAATTTCACAAAATACTTTAGGAACAACTAAAACAATCTAAATTACAATTTTGAATACATAATTATATGTTTTGTTGATTAATGTTACTCATTCTTTTGGTATTTAAATGTCCTTTTTTAAAGAAACAGTCATCAATGAATATACCAAGAATATCTTATATATGACGACCGCTTAGCCTAGTGGGCAGAGACCCTGCCTACGAAGTTGGAGGTCCCGGGTTCGAATCCCAGGTCGGGTCAGTATTTATATGATGGATATTAATACTAGCACCGGGTACTCAAAATACAAGCTATTGCTTAGTTTGGGACCTAGACGTTGTTGTGATTGTATGTGTTATTATTATTATTATCTCCTATAAATTAAAATGCCTAAACAGAAAATCAAAGTGTATATATTCAATCAGATAGAATACTAACGCAATGTAGACGACGAAAGTTAGATAGTAGAGCTGAAGAGAACGCCACAGCAATGGCGGAATGAATATAGGCGCAATCTGCGTCCACAAAGAACGCCAAAACGACTCATCTGACTCATCCAATGTCGCTTCTTCCAAATGTATTCGTTTAACCTGTAAGTAGTATAAAGCTTTGATTATATAATGTGTGGAGTCGGCATCAAGAAATGATAAAAATGGGTAGATGAAAGTATCACCTAACAGTTCGGTTATAGCATACTCACACAAAGAAGGTTTGTACATTGGTAGTTTGGCGTAGCGAAACTGTGGTGTGTTGAGACATACAAGTATGTTAAGGGCCTATAATTTTTGCTGGCATAGTATTGCGAGGTTCCATCCTAACATTATATAATCAAAGTGAAAAGTTAGATAACATAAAGCATAGGTCCTGCGTGCTGGGCGACATAGCTAGTTACACGAATTCCTTCTCTAAGGCTCTAAAACAAACACTTCTAAATTCTGCAGATCATCCGGGCACTGACACTTTTGGCAACGCGTTTATTTTTCTTCTCTTTATTATAAACATGATCTAGGCTTCATTATCAAACCAAAGTTCCACTGATTTCCACTGATTCTTGATCGTGCTTAGACTTTTCTCGACTATCTACTGACACTTCGGCTATCAATCACGCCTTTATACCCCGACGGACGGTTCGAAACTTCAAATGTTCTTTCTAGCGGTTTTCAGAAAGCGCGCTATTTCCATCATCTTATCGCCTGTTTTTAACCGTACTTTTTGGAACAAGATCGTGATGTGGAAAGTCGAGTCGACCTGAAAGTCGAAGACGTGCACGTAACCACCGTAACAATATAATTGACGTCAATATCAGATTTTTGCAACGTGACTTATAATTTATTTAAAAAAGTTTTTGGTCTATATACCTATAATAACGATTGGCACGATTAGAGTTAGTATATTTTCAATGTTTCCCGAGTATATTTAGCAAATATATCATGTATTTAAAAAAAATCGTATTTCAATCAATTTACCATAGAGCTTATTTTGATTTATAACATACAAACTCATACACAATAAAGCTTACGGACATCATTTTCGTGTTAACCGTTATAATTTTATTGGCCAAGACATTATTTCGTATGATTATAATTTTCAGGTTATTTGCTTGAGTAACCCATAATACTAGCATAATACTTGTTTACTTTGGGACTAGATGGTGCTAAGTGAAATTTCCCAAGTTTATTTATTATTTATTTTTTATTTATTTATTTGAGTCTATTTTTCACTGGTGACAATAGCATAGTATTTAAACGATTTATTAACAAATATTTTTTTTTCTAAGCATTTAAATAACCAGCGCATCATTTATTTACTTCTTAATTTATAATAAGTACTGCATCAATTACCGGTCACTCACTGGGAATTCCTCGGCTTTACCACGTCCATTGATCACATATATTCTACGCAGTACTTCGACGCTCTCCTGCTTCCTGCCGACATTGGCCAAGAATTTTGGGCTTTCGCTGAAGAAGTAGAGCATTACAGCCCCAAGACCGAGCGGAAGGGCCATGACCAAAGTCAAAAGTCGCCAAGGTCGATATACAATGCCCAGAAAGCTTATGTCATACTCGAAATCCAATCGTAGAATCAGATACGCCCAAACTGAAAGGGGTATGTAATGTTATATATTTGTTTTCAAATACTATTTACTGTAGAAAAAAACGATCGTAAAAATTGGTAAATATATTTAATTCTAGTTAGGGAATACGATCCCGAATTATTACGAATTAGTAATGCTTTTTGTAAAATTAAAACTATCTTTACAATAAAAGCATAAATAGAGAATTCCGTGCAAACCAGACACACTGCTGCAAAATATACATCCTATTACATATTTTCCACAGAAGCTTTGTGCAAAAACTGGCCAACTGCGTTGCACTCATCAGCTTAGAATTTCGTAACATTTTTCTAGTAGCACTATAACTTTGAATCAAAGTTCATTTCAAGGCCTGTAAAATTTAGTTTATTGGTAATTGAAAATTACCGATAAAAACTACCAGACATGCTCTATTTAAAACAGTCTTGGTTGAAAATATTTGTTGTGTTCGGGTAATCTATTTTTTTTTTATCAGATTTTCTATATTACACATTGTTGGTATTGTTCATAGCTTTTGTTTAACCAGGAAAATTTCCTTGCTTGAAAAGCTTCGTCAACAGTTTGAGAAGAACACGCAACTTTTTCTGAGCAGTAGTGTCGAAAGAGTACGTCGTATTAATGATAGTCAGCTTTTATTGAAAATGAAGATGAATTCCATCAGTTTGTTGATCTCCTCTTTGAGTAAAAAGAAAAAGAACAATAATAGCCGTCAAGTCTATACCCAATTATTATTTTAGATAATAACTGTGAGTTCAATAACTAGTTGTGGCATGTATAAATCATTTGCTTTTAACAAATATTTCCATTTACTTCTAATGTAACACGCATGCAACTCGTATTACCAACTACCTACACTTTGATTAAAGCTAATATTTGATTTGTTATTTGACAAAGATTTCAGTCAAATATAAATGTTAGGAGAATCAGTTCAGATATTGGTTGATTAAATTGCAAAATGACGATCACTTACTGTAATAGAGCGTGGGCGTAAGCATAAGGGCACTTGTCATCAGCAGCAAGTACCGCGCCCGCACACGAACACCACAACACTCGCCCAGAAGGGCGTACGTTGCCGATTCCGCTGCGCTGCACCTTAAAAGGGCATCATTTACCAAAGCATGAAAATTTGAATTTAATAAACCTAATTAAGACTCCGACTATTGTAAATTGGGTTTTTAAAAAAAAAAACTAAATGCATAAAACTTACAGATGCGAAAGAAATATATGATCGTATTTCTACAAACCTAGAATTCGTCAATAAAAAAAATACAAAGTAATTCCTTATTACACACTTTCAAGAAATATACCTATCTTTGTTAAACGTAATAGAATCTTTCTAAAATTAAGAAAATCTATTTTATAAGCAATGGGAAAAACCTGTATGCTGTAGTCTTGTATATAGTAACAGCCGAGTGGTAGCGTATTCGCTTCTTGTTTAGAAGGCCGTGGTACGAACCCCAAGGCATGTATCAATGATTTTTTTCTAACTTATGTATATAACTATCACGGACTGTGCCTCGCAAAGCACGTTAAGCCGTTAGTCCCGGTTGCCATCAATAGATGGTAGTCGTTACAATTCATGGCATGGTATGGTAAAAACCTCGGTGATTGTATTTTTAATTAAGCAGCTAGCTAGATTTTTCCCTATTTTGTTCATATCTTTCAGTTAATCCCAAAGCGGTAACCGAATTGTCAGTGGTTGGTGAAGCGCGCTGTCAGTCAAAGGCTCAAGGTCGTCGTTGGCTTTTGTCAGCGTCTTAATATTATAAACGCAAATGTTTGTTTGTCCTTTCGTGCCATAATAGAACAACAAAATGACGTGATTTTGCGCTCAAAACTAGTAGACGGAACGATGAATAACATGAAGTACCTGAAATTCTTAATTTTCGGGTAATGTTGGTAATGTTTAGGAGTTTTTGTGTATAGAGTATCTAAAAGTAAGCAACTAACAGGGCAGATCCCAAAAACCGGAGCGCAGCGATGATCCGCCAATCGGGAGCTAGGCTACTGAGTGATGAACTGATAAAGGAGCCCACCATGGCCCAGAGCAGTACTTTTCGCCGTCCACGTGTGTCTGACAAGTAGCCCCAAGGGTACGACATCACGATTATACCTGGTGACACATTATAGCCATAATTAATTATTACCAAAACCAACATGACGCTTGATATCGTTACGTTGATGTGGTTACTTCCCGTTCACTAGTGTTATTGCAGAAACATCAGTCCCCCATCTCTTTCACACTAACGGCTTCATATGTGGGTTACAAAAGAAACTTACTAATAGCACTTGAATACGTAACGACGTCTCTACGTGTATACGACAGTTTTATGAACGAATAAACATAGGTATATATTAAGTTATAGTCAAGCTTGAGATGAATTTTAAGTTAAAACCAAAATGGAATAAATTATCCGCCACTCGGAGAAATTGCAGTCTGCACATGCTTTTAATTTTTGATGTTTTTATTTTAGTAGTTTGTTATTGGTATGTATGTGATGTTTATTTGCTTGCCTTTGTGTTAAAATTCGAAGTCGCTCCGAAAACTCAATCCAGATATGAAATAAATCGTCTTCTTAGTTTGTTGCAATAATATTTAGTTGTATTTTATTTGTAATTACCACCACTCCTTAAACTGTAACTTTGTAACTGTCAGAAAAACTTAAAAAAATATCAATCGCTCCGACCACATATTCTTCATTAAAAATGATTTTTGGAAATACTGTTGATTACTTATCGGTTGTTGGCTATATTAACTTAATATGAACTTAACTGTTTTTGTTTAATCAATCCTTACGTATCGCCGAAGATAGTTATGTTTTTTACATTCACGTTATTTTTGTTCTCATTAAGAATACTTATATAATGTTATGATAAGTACATTAAATTTTAAATGGTACATATATTATTATTTACACCTTAATTATTAAAACTTGTCTTGATAAGCCACGCCCAGAAAATAGGATGTAAAAAACCACTTATAGGTTCTTTTTGTAGCCTCTGAACGAAAGACGCAAACATACGTTTTGTATGCTCATTACAAATAGGTAACTTACGACAAAAAATAAGATTTCCTCGCTATTTGTTTATAGTTTTGTAGGAGTGAAATATTACATGAAAAACAATTGAAAATCTGTTAATGTTACGGTATATCGAAGCATTTTTTACAAGTGTATATAAATTAGTCACTTCTCATAGGAAATACAAACTAGTGTAGAGCGAGTACAGTTCGATGTAGTTACAATCGCTGATAACTCGCTAGTAGTTTCTCGCTGACGATCTCATTCACAGGTCATTGGAAGACGTGCTACTCCTGCCGCTCCTGCTACTAGATATGGCATTTCTATGTTTCAACAATCGAACTTGTCCCTTGACAGACTTCCTATGTACCTGTGACACGCACACAAGTGCTAAACCAGTCTGTACGCTGGGTGAATTTTGTTTCCGTAGGATTCGTAGACACGCCAAGTTGTTTCAGCATGCCATATCTAGTATCAGGGACGCGACTTCTTTCATCTGTGCTCCGACTCTCACCAGCAAAGGGCATGGACGATAAAATCCCAATTTCTCTTATAGTGAGTTGCAGGTCACACACGGACGCTGTCACAATGATGCCCAGCCCAAAGATATCAATACCCATCGCGGTGATGACGACGAAGCAGGCAAGCAGCAGTCCAATATTGTATAAGCCATTGCCTGAAATAATTTTAAATCTTGATTAGTTTTATATTCGATGAGAATCTTCGACCAGAATAACAAACAAACACTTTTCTATTTATAATATTTTTCTTACACATTTAGTAAATAAACAGCGTATCGCGATAAGGTAAAGGTTTGATATTTAGTAAAAAGTATCTGTTTTTAGGATCCCGTAGTCAAATAGCAAAAATGGAACCCTTAATTCCGTGAACCACTATCACGTAAAATAGCGTAGCGCAAATAAAAAAAAATGCGGTTTGAGTTGCTATACATGTAACACGTAACTGTTTCAAAATGACTTTTTTATTTAAGTCTTATAGTTGTTGAGATATATTCTCCTAAAGTCCTGAAAAGTGTGTCTCCTTTTAACTTTTATTCATGGGGTAAAAAATTCGGAAATATTCAAAATTAGTACAATATAAAAAAACACTTGGTAAACTGGGAACTAAAATTGGTTTGACTAAGATATATTAAACAGATTTCGAGATATTTCTTTTTAAAGTTATTATTTCAATTTTAATCAAATTCATCCCGATTACGGAACCTTTTAATTTACGTGGTTCGTCACACAGCCGGTTTATTTTAATTATATGTTACATTCTAAAACTGAGTATAATAGGGAATTACAATTATTTGCTAACAAGTTACGGTTGCAACACGTTCTATACTTCGCCGTTGGTAGGGCATGAGTCAAACGAAAAAATTATGGTAAATGACGCCTATTAATGCATACTCCACCCTATTACGATATACTCCTTCTTAAGTCGATGTAATTGATTTTAAATATTTTTAATTAAAACTTCACTATGTTTCCAAGATTTAGAGTTTAATTGTAAATTTTAAAATTTCTCGTTGGTAATACCCAACGATTGGCCGAGTTTACCGCAGTTAGGGTCTTTAACCACTCGGCCAACCGACACGACCGATTGGCCGAGTGGTTAAAGACCCTAACTGCGGAGCCGAGGGTCGCGGGTTCGATTCCCGCCTGGGACAAATATTTGTGTGCATAAACATGTCTATTTATTTCGTGTCTGGCTGTAAAAGTATCTATATATGTAATTATTATTAAAAAAAGGAATATTTAAGTATATATATCAGTTGTTCAATACCCCATAATACAGGTATAATATTTGCTTACTTAGGGACTATATGGCGCTGTGGGACTTTTCCCAGATATTGTTATTATTATTATTACTTGCCAAAGTAAAATTTGAAAAATAAAAAGTAAAAATATTATTAATTCACCTGTCAATTCAAAAGCTTCTTCATAACCGTAGCTTTTTATGGGCCCATCATCGAAACTCCTATTCACAACCTTCATTTTCATTTCGAAATCTTCTGATTCATCTTCAACGTAACTCAAATTTTCTGACGCCATAGTCAATTCGTTAGCATAGTTTGCAAATTTATTGTAGTATGAAAACTTATTAGCTCAAATGATTTCTTATACAAAAGTTTCAATATTATTTGATTTTATTAGTGAATGTAGTCATATACCGATCTTAGAGACAGTAGGAATCATACTGGCCATTCATTTGGATTCGTCTTGGCCAAACCGGAATAAGCAAGGTCATGTTATCATCTGTTGTGTGTATCTCGTGTAGCTGATAGTGTCAGCTGTTGTCACTTCGAGTGGTCAGGAGTGGTCGTTATTGATATTTGAACCTATCTGATTTTAGGTGCAAGTTACAAATCTATTCTATTCTAGCGAATATTATATTACCATGATTCAAGGTGAACGAAAACGGAAAGTTTTTTTTTATAAATAATCACCTAATATTTTTAAAACAGTAAATTTTATTTCTATAAGTTCTATTATATGTTTGAATCTTATAATTAAATGTTTTTATTGTAATAAAATATGGTATTATAAAAAAATAATTTATTTTTTCGGTGCCTTGTCCGGAGGCAAGAACCACGCTACGACAACTCCAGCTGTAAAAAATTTACAAAGTAATAACCATAAAATAGAAATAAAGTTACTTATAAATAGGGAAATTAAATTACAAGCTATAATATTCTGTCTGTCGATGTATAACAATTTTATGAAACAAACCATTTGTCTCGAATTTCCTAGTGTTGTATATTATTTTAATTGCGATTATTGGTTAATTTTATTATAGTCATACTTAACTTTGGTTCAATTATTTTTTACTTATTATAATTGATCTATTCACAGTTTAGTAATATTTGAGCACATTTTTCACGGATACCATCAATGACAGAGAGTGTGGATCGATTTAAATTTAATATATAATTGTTTAAAAAAAAATGGCAATCATTTTAGAATCCTCATTAAATACCAGAGTTATTAAAACAACATAAACAAAGAAACACAATGAATTAAAGAAACACAAATAATTTCATTTTTATTTTTGAGAATGGCAGCTTTTTGAATGGTAAATGTACCTATCCAAGATAATTGGTAATAACAAATTGCAATTTTAAACATTTTTTTGCAATAAGCAATTTTTAAATAAGTATTTTAATTAAACGTAATTATCATCGCTGTAGATTGGTTTTTTTTTTAATTTAGACGAAATATATTTTTAAACAGACAGAAAGCGATAAAAACTGATATGGACCAAATACTAACAGAACATGTAAACGCTGCAAACATAAAAGGTTGTGGTGCAGTAATCAGTGATGAGCGCGCCCACCAGGTTGGTGCCTATCAGCGAGCTCCCCCGAGCGACCATCACGGCTAAGCAAGCCACCATGCCTCTGAAAAAGAAAATTTCAAATATGTCTATCTACTAGAAATAGGTATATAGTTTTCAACCAATACGTCGGATAGCACCTGAATCGAAATTAATTTTAGAATTACCCGAATGCACAATGGCTATTTATTATAATAATATTATTACCGCTTGCACAAAAATATATTCAGTCCAGCTGCTATAGCTTTAGGGCAGTCAGCAAGAGTTCGGAGAGGGGTTTATTGGGTGTAATCCCCACACTACCTCCGGACTTTAAGCTGTAGGTGTCTGCGGCACATGATTCCATGAGATATCACAAAAAAAAAAGTTTATCTCTCGTATTGATGTTATATATTAAATTTAAAAATTATTTTTGTATACGTAGTTCGAAGACCATCTATTGATTGACATTTTATTTGAATTGAATAGCTAGAGTAGATGTAGGGTGTCGTTAGTGGTAAGTCCGCCTTTCTTTAGAAGGTCGTGGTTCGAATTCCAGGAACGTAATATTTAATCCCAGGAGTCAGTAATACTTATAACTATCACTGACTCCGTACCTCGGAGAGCACGCTATGCCGTCGGTCCCGGTTGTTATCATCAGATGGTAAGCGTAAAATTCCACCAACCCGCATTGGAGCAAGGTCACTCATCCTGAGGGGAGGCCTAAGCCCCTGTATAACGTAGCTATATAAAATACTAGCGGCTGGCTGCGGCCTCGCTCGCATAGAACGTCTGTATTAGCATTTATTAAGGGTTATTTAACAATTTTACAAAAGCACTGAAACATTTTATCTTTAGTTTATTATTTAATTAACTTAGATTAATAACAAATAAAATTATTTTACCATGGTTTTTATGTAATTGCTAAAACTGGTCTTTCTACATTTCAAACTTTAGTTTGAAATATGATGATATTAGCCTTGCCAAGGTTCCCGTATAAACTTCCATCTTCTATTTTAACCCCGTAAGGATTAAACTTCTATAAACCTTGAAAAAATTATTTCTTAATATTTTATATATTTTTTTTATAATTACGTATACATGACAATAACGTCTTGATATTGAACTTAAAAAGACAGATTTTCATACAAACTTGCCCCTCTTTACTACCCCCTTAGGGGTAGAATTACGAAAAATCCTTTCTCAGTGGATGCTTGCGTCAAAAAATAAACCTGTTGTCCGAATTTAGTGTGATTCGCTTCAGCGGTCTATTTTAATCCTTCGTAATTAAATTTTCAAAAATGCTGAAACACTATTTTACCCCCGAAGGGATATAATTTCGAAAAATCTTTTCTTAGCGGATGCTACCGTCACAAAACAAACCTAATGTTCAAAATTCGTGTGATTCGCTTCAACGGTTTCGGCGCGATGTCAATTATGAATGAGTGAGTGTGGGTATTGCTATTTTATATATTGTAGATTAGATTAACTGCACGTCAGTTGAAAGAATGCTAAACTAAGGAAAACAGCGATCGAAAATATCACAATCTTAACTTTAACTATAGATGAAACGTCTCGCTCTAATGTTATTCGATTACTTTCATGTATATGTGCTGTGCATCCACATCAGTCCGTTACAATTTTATAATACTAACTACGCGAGGTCACGCATTGTGATATCGCCTGGTCGAGGTGATCGTTCGAATATAACACTGTCAAATGACATAGCCTTGTTAACTTAATAAGGCGCCTACACAATTTGGTCGTTTATATTTGCAGCGTAAGTATACCTAGTAAATTGTGTAGGCGCCCAGTACTATGATCCTTCACTAAGTTAACATGGCTACGTCATGTGACATTGTTGAATTAGAACGATCGCTTCGACTAGGCGATGACACAATGCGTAACCCAACAGATTACGAAATACTTATTAAAATAAACTTTTTCATCTGTCTACTCGGATGTGAAAATAATGAAATTGAATTACCTATAAGAAGTCGGGTACAGATCCACAAAATAAGAAAATATTACTCCAACAGCTATTGCACTAATAAAAAACAACATGAATAACGCTAGTGCAGTAAAAGGTTCAGGTACAAGATTTGTCGTCGCTCCTCCTACAGCAGAAGCAAAGAATATGATTAAGGCAAGTATTTTCTTTCTTTTGGCGAAGTTTGAAATAATAACGTTCATGATGGTCAACGCCATGCTAATGACGATGCCGCTGTAGAGCGTCAAGTCTTCGAGAGTATCGTTACAGACAACATCCTCCTGAAAATAATTCATAATATTAATAAATTATAGTAACGAAATAATAATAAAAGAAGTTAAAATGAAAATGTTAGCGCAGCCGTTAGCAGCAATGTAAGAAAGAAAAAAATTGTAAAAATTAGCCGACCATCATAAGTACACAAAATGAAGTGATGTTTCAGTTTATTGATTTGACCTGTGAATTTTCACCCCCTGGAGTTTGAATTTTATAAAAACCTTTCCTCCGTAGATTTCTACTTCTTTTCGACGAGTATGACGTCGTACAGTAATTTAAAACGAATGATGTAGTACCTTCATGATACCGCCTGATTCCACACTGGTGATGGGGAAAAGATATACTTCCTTTTATGGTACACCAGCAAGTAGCCCTAAATAGTTTTGTATCAATGAAATTAAAGGAATTAACAAACTATGGTATTTCCACAAATTTTATGATGATTGCAAAAGTCCGCCTAATTGCAAACTGTGAAATAATTTCGTAATAATTTTAGCAATTTTCAGTATCTTTGCAAAGTCAGCTCTTCCTTGAGTCGAGTATCTTATATATAAAAATGTAATGAAGCTTTTTACATGTCTCGCAAAAACTCAAAAACGGCTGAACCGGATTGGCTAATTTTGGTTTTGAAATATTTCTGTGAGTCCAAGGAAGGTTTAAAAAGTGAGGAAATATGAAGAAATTGCAAGGAAAAACAACAATACAGTAAAAACAACCACTTCGTTTTACTATACAAACTGTTCGTACCTGTCAAACAGGGTGCGCTCAAAAATCAATTTCTTTACTTTTTTATAGGCTATCTCGGAAACAACTCTGATGATTTAAATGAAATTTTGTATTTAGATAGATAACATTTCAAAACAGGTTCTTAAATAGGTTTATGGTTATTAAGCACCAGGGGGCGCTGCAGTAAATGTGTATCTTCGAAACGACTGGACTGATTTTGATTCGGTTTTTCGCATTACATGAGTATCACTTGCGAATAGATAATTAAATAACTTAAGCAATTATGGGCCACCAGGGGGCGCTGCAATAGATATGTATTTTCAAAACGGCTGGGCCGATCTTGACACGGTTTTTATATTACATAGATATCACCTAAAAGCAGGTGCTTAGATAAGGATTGCGGATTTGAGCCACTAGGGGGCGCTGCAATGAATACATTTCTTTAAAACGGCTGGGAGGCTCTCTACGCAGTTTTTGCGTTATAAACATATAACCTAAGAGCATGTTCTTAGATAAAAGTTTGCGGTCATGAGCCACCAGGAGGAAATGCGATAGCAAGATTTTATAAAACAGCTCTGAGGATGTCGATGCGGTTTTTTGTGTTACATAGATATCACCTAAGAGCAGGTTCTTAGATAAAAATTGCAGCTACGAGCTACCAGGGGACGCTGCAATACATTTATTTCTCTAAAATGGCTGGGAGTAGCTCTACGCGGTTTTTTGCGTCATATACATATCACCTATGAGAATTTTCTTAGATAAAATTTTCGGTCATGGGCCACCAGGGGACACTGCGATAAATATGTTATTCTAAAACAACTCTGAGGACCTTGACGCAGTTTTTTGTGTACATAGATATCATCTAATAGCAGATTCTTAAGTAAGGATTGCAGCTATGAGCCACCAGGGGGCATTGCAATAAATATGTTTCTCCAAAACTGCTGGATCTGTAAGCGGCTTTTGCGTTATATAGATACCATTGAAGAGTGTGTTGCAATGGATATGTTTTTTTTTCTTTTACATTTTAACGTGGTTTTTCGTTTTACATAGATATCACGTAAAAGCAAGTTCTTAAATAAGGATTGTGCTTATGGAGTATCAAGGAGGGGCGCTACAATACATATACGTCGAAACTGTTCTATGATAAGTTCTGAGGCGGTATAAAGTTCGCCGGGTCAGCTACATTATATAAATATGTACGTCGAAAGTGTTTAATTAACGGGAAGGGGAAGAACGCGAATGAGTTACGATTGACAGAAATTGAAGCGATAAAGCATTTGTGTCGCGGGAACTAAAACGGGAAAAGCATGAACAGGAATGAGTTAAGAATGAGATAGCCGCTAGTTTCTATAGAAAAATTGAGACATTTAGTGCTCTTTTACGAGGTGAAAGGAAGGTCCAAAAATGTATGCACTTAGGTTTTTAGATAAGTTTACTTGTGTTTTAGTACTCACATAGTTTTCTATTGGAGTGGAAACATTGAATCCACCGGTGATAAGCGAACAAAGCCCTTTGATATTCGTGTCTTGTCGGCCGTACGATACGAAAAACGCATTTGTAATAAAAGGATACCACATCAAAAAACTATTGTTACTGTAATGAAATATAGAAAAGCATCAAATTAGTAAGATCTCGATGATTTTGCGAGTAACAAAATTTACTTTGTGAAATGTTTTATAAAAAACATACGTGCTGTATAAGAGTGCAGTGAGGTAGTATAATTGCAGAGTTTTCCACAGTAGCGGTGGTCGGAAAAGGGGCGCTGTTTGATTCCAAATAGACACTAAAATGGACCCTTCACCGCGTGGTATCGCGTTACCTTCTTCATTCAGTACTAAATTTCGGATCTAGAACCGATTGCATTGACAACTGTAATTTACTATGACACCGAAAACACATATATATATCATATTTGTATATTTGGCTACATTCCATATAGCAGAATATTCATTAAAATATATAAGTAATCAGGTAAAGCGAAATACAAACTAACGGGATACTGTCCACAATCCGGTCGATTTATCGCATACATTTTCTTCAATATGTTTATCGCCTCTTCAATTCGATTCTGATTTGCCAGAAATTTGGGGCTCTCGTAGCAGAAAGTTAATCCAAGCGCAGCTAAACCCAAGAATAGAGCCATAATCAAGCTGAGTAAACGCCAAGGTTTAAACGTCATACCCCAGAGACCCAAATCGTAACTAAACTGCATGTTTAAACAAATATAAGCAAAACCTGAAAGAAAATTATTTAAACTAAATGAACTATTTTGAAATTTTACATTGTATACGTATCAGTGCGAAAACATACTAACAAAAGTAAATTAAAGTGTAAGTCATGAATGTTGAAGACATAATCATCGTATAGGTGCCGCGTACACGCCGGCTACAGCATTCGCCCAGTAGCGAATAACTTATCGACTGCGCCGAACTGGAACTGCAATTGTAAATAATTACGTTTGCATTACATTCTAAATAAACAAGACTAAAATGATGAATAGAAGGTCGAGCCAAAAGTAATTTTTAATTCAAACACATTTAATTTAAAACCAGACATATGAACAATCATCATCATCATCAGCCCGTGTCTCTCCACTGCAGGATATACGCCTCTCCCAAGGCTCGCCACCACACTCGGTCCTCCGCCTTTCGCATCCAACTACTCCCGGTATGATGCTTCAGGTCATCTGTCCACTTGGCCGGGGGGCGTCCAACGCTTCGCTTTCCGGTACGTGGCCTCCATTCGAGAACTCGTCTACCCCATCGGTTATCAGTTCTACGGCAAATATGACCGGCCCATTGCCACTTCAGCCTGCTGATCGCTTCGGCTATGTCGACAACTTTAGTTCTTTGACGGATTTCAGTGTTTCTGATTTTATCCATCAAAGAAACACCGAGCTTAACCCGCTCCATAGCACGCTGAGCGACTTTGAATTTATGGATCAGTCCTGCCGTGAGAGTCCACGTTTCGGCACCGAACGTCATTGTAGGTAGGACGCATTGGTTGAAGACCTTGGTCTTCAGACATAGTGGTAGTGGCGACGAGAACGTGAACGTGACGAGAATATGAACAATACACATTGATAACTAATACGCCAGTAAACATAAAGCATAATTTACGTACACAAAGGATTTATTAGTATCAACTCAGACAAATAATATGTATGGTATATTCACGTATTTTAATAAGTTTATGAAAAATATAACGATTATTATTTTTTCAATATGACTGTAGACTGATAATAATTGTTTACTTCCCCACGAAATTTTTATTTTCACCTTTTCTTCGATAACAAATTATCACTAATTCGAACTCACAAACTAGTGCTTAGCATTTTAAAAACTGCCATCACAATCCAGTTTGGTGAGAAGCTGCCGAGTACTGAGAACATGAAACTGACACTCATAGCCACAATGAGACACTTGCGTCTACCACGCGTGTCCGACAAGTAACCCCAAGGATAAGCCATCGTGATGGCACCTGAAAAGTTATTCATAATTAATGCTGAATTATAGACAAAACAAGAGCATTTACTTATGTAGCGCCTAAGAAAGTATACTTCTTTGGCATCGTTGAAAACTACAGGCGAACATGCATGGTAAAAATCATTAAATACCTGCGAATGGCATAGAAGTGAGTATGCCTTTTTGGGCAAGAGTCAAATCGAGGTCACAAGTGCTGCCAGCCACCACGACGCTGAATCCGAACATGTCCAGACCCATTGATACAATCGTTACACTCGACACACACAAAAGCCATACATTGTATCGTCCACTGCCTGGAAATCATAGATATAATCATAGATTCTATTTGACATTAATATCGAGAGTTATTTATCAAAAGAAAAAGCTTTTCACCCTTGTCAGTTATTCTGTATCTACAAGAGCTACATAAAACTCATACATTGCTGTACAGCCAAAAAAATTTAATTGGTTTTTACAACATAACCACTTGGCTACATTGTCTTATTATTACTACCTTGACAAACAGCTTACGGTTTTTTTTTTGCCTTTATGCGTATGCTTTACCGTTCATTTCCTTTCAAGTATTTTTAGTATATTTATAGTTTTGTTGAAGGGCTTTTGAAAAATTTAAAAGATCCAAGTCCTTTGAAACACAGAGTAAATCAATTTGTCAGCAGTCGTACTTTTATATTTGAAACACTACATCAAAACAATTAAATATTTTACACATTGAAAAATACACATTTGTTTTTTAAGTTTATTAATGCCCGTTTTGAAAATTTTATAATCAATTTATTCAGTCAATTGGATTTAACGAGTTGCTTATAAGCTCTTAACTTGAAATTACTCACCAGCTAAATCGATTGCTTCTTCATAAGTAAAGCATTTCTCATCAGAATTGGACGACTTTCCAGCGGAAGTCCAAACTGATGAATTTCCTATACTATCTATTTCATCGCATTTTTTATTAACTTCTGCATTTTCAAGCACCATTCTTTTAAATAAATCCACTTATATAATCTCATATAAAATATTCTCAGGCGCACGGTTTTTTATGTTTACTTAATACACGTATGCACATAATAATTAAAGATTAGGCAAAGCGTATTTCAAAATAGTTAATAATTATTTATTTTTTTATGCGACTAATTGGTGAGTTTCATAAGATCGTAATACAGTACGCTGACAAAAATTAACATCCGGAACTTTTTATCGTAGAGTTACTATCTAGTCTATTTGCTTTATCTAAAGGAGATTGAGCGCAAGTGGTATACCAATAGGTATGTGGTATGTTTTTTGACAAAGTAGCTGAAGTACACATCTAGACAATGTTTTTTTGGTAAATTGTCCTAAAAATCTAACCCGACAGGTATAAAATACTTCGAATAAAAAATAATTAATATTATAAGTATGTTTTACAATATCTTATTAAAATGAGACAAAAAAACGGTGATATACTATATTTTTTAGATTAAGAAATATGCATATAAATATATAATAAAAATAATATTTGGGACATCCCACACAGCGTCATCTAGTCCCAAAGTAATAATGTTACACAGTGTTAGTTGCTATACTCCTACGAAAAGGCTTAATCGATTTTAATGAAATTTGACATGTATATTTGGTAGGTCTGAAAATAATTTTTATCTATTTTTTATAACCCTAAGTGACAAGAGTGGTCCACCCCAAAAAAAAATTTTATTTGTTGGGGAAAATTTTGTATTTCTAATTTTTTTTTATGTGGCATCAAAAAGTACATACACTCCTGAATTTTTACCCTTCCACCAACAACCTCTATTTTTTTTAATAGCAATATTAGTAATTTAATAATTTTGTACTCTATAATGTCGATCTATGTACTATATATATGATCGATAACTGATCAGTTGTCACTCGATCAGTTATTGTTATTCCCGCCACTCTCCAGGCGTCTACCGTTTTCCTGACTTTCCCACACAACAAGATTTCTCTCACTCGCTTTACTGTTTTCGGTCATTATTATTGTTTGTAAATCGATCGTAGCAGTGACATTTACAATTATCATTTTACTTGAGTGATTTCATATTACTTCAAAACGATAATACTTAATAATATTAAAGTGAATGCGTGCAAATTATTAAATATTGTATATATATATATACAATATATTTACACAATAGTACATATATTTACATATATGTGTATATATGTACATTGAAAGAATAAATACATTATCACAAAACTATTTTTCGTCATTAATTAACTCAATTTCTATTATTTATGTGTTTTGTTTTTTTTTTTCTTTATTAAAGACCTTGTTCATAAGTTGAACATGCCGGTCTGTATACATACTAACAAATTATTACAAATTACTACAATCACTTGTTCATTTAAATGACAATTTATTGCTCGGAATAGTAACTTGTAAAGAATCTTCGCCTCACCCGAGGTGGGTGATGCCAGAATGACATTACAAGCGTCGATGTTATCTAAACACACGGAGCCACTAACAATCATAGAACTTCTAAGAGCTTCTGTCCGAACACACTTATCAGCACATGCATTACGTCTTCCTCCACATCACATTCTGGGGTGATGAACTCTTTCCCATTAGGTAGGCTAACTTGTTCAACGGGATGTGTCCAGACCGAAGTCTGAAAGCAGCTATTACTTGTCGTCTTTCCATCCCACAACTATCAAACCAAGAGGAACGAGGGAATTTGCATTAACTAATCTTATACCATATTCCTTTTGTCACAGATCTCTCATAGAAATGTAGTTTCCAGTAGTTAAAGCATTGCTGTTTGACTCTGTATAAACAGTATGTGTAAAAAGGTAAAACATCAATTATGTCTCCATTCATCGCCGCTTCTTTAGCAAGTAAGTCGGCTTCCTCGTTTCCCTCGAGTCCAATTTGTGATGGAATCCACTGCAAAATAACTTTTTTATTGCAATCCTTCAACTTACAGAGCGCATCTATTACACTATAGGCTATCGGGGTGCTTCGATAATTCGAGGTACATCGAGCCAGATGTAGAAGAGCACTCCTAGAGTCAGTTAAAATTACAACCTCACTATATGTACCAGAATCGAAATAAGACAACACTTTATAAATAGCAATGAGCTCCTCTTACATGATGCAAGTGTTATTTTATCTATTTTATATTGTTCATTAAAAGTGTATTTCGTTCGTACACTGTCAAAAAACTTAGCGGGGATTGTTTGTGCTGTCAAACACGTAAAGCTGCAGGCATGCGAAATACAAGAGCCCAAAGAATAGAAGAACAAATCCAGCAACATAATATTAGTGCGCATGTAAGCATAGCGCAATTGCGTCAAACAGAATCAGAAGATGTACAAGCTGAACGAAATCAACAATGAAGATTAGAAGAAAGGCAAGCACGCCGTTTTATAGTTCACAGACACAGAGCAATTGCTCATGTAAATAGTTAGTAAAAATATCATAATTATCGATATAGAATAAATTTTAATTAACGAGAAAATATAAATATTTAATATTTTGTTATTTTTATATTCCGTCATCGTTCACAGCGCTCCATGTCTATGATATCCATCTTCCACTCATATACCGCATTCTCACACACAATAACTTCATCATTTTTTTTACTAAAATAGTCGTTAGAAATAATTTATATGGCAAAACAACGTTTACCGGGTCAGGTAGTATCCCTATAAATTAAAACACATTTGCGTTACATATTCAAGTTAAGAACTGAATGGAGATCGTTTAGACCTCTATTGCTTTAGACCGCATACTCAAAATTTATTTTAAGTAATATTTTATACATATTGTATTATTTAAAAAAAACAATTGTATTGTTCGAAAGTGTTCGAATTTAATCAGTTAAAGCAACATCAAACGTAAACTAAAAAATTAAATTCTTTACTTTACATTTTCATTTAAAGTTTTTTGTAATGTCGCAATTTTGGATGGACCAAAAGAAAATAAACAAATAAGTGGCGGAAAAGAAACAAATCGTTTTAATAAATCAAATAGGTTTTTTTATTTTGTTGTGAAAATCCAAAAAGTTGTGTACCTAATGACAGAGATTGTACATAATTTAACACCATTAGAGTTAGAAGTAGTATGAAAAATAACTGATAGATGTCTGAAAACCTATGAATTATTTAATGATCGAAAACTTGCTAAAGGCTCAAAGACATGTTACAGAACTTTAAACATCAAACAACTATTTGTATATATTTTTATTTAAAGTTCTGGTCAGATTTTGATGCCTTTTTGCACAGATGCGTAGTTCTTACAAATTACTTGATACAAATATAATAATCATATTTCTATTTTACATAGTCTTTGTTACAATCTCACCCAGTCTCCTTTATATCAGTGGGATATACAATATGTGAGAGACTGATAGTACAAAGTCAATATTGTCGGAAAAATTCAAATGTTCTTAAAGCACTAAAGTGGTAAAATAAAACAAATTATTGAGTAATATAAATATTTAATTAGGATTTTACCGTTAACTTATCTTAAAACAAGTGCACGTCACGCCACTTGAAAATATGAATAGATAGTTTTTTGTGTCACATTTCTGTCGCAATTTATGTAGACACACTTAAAAAATGCTGATTTTACATGAAGAACCGCTTGAATTTACAAATTTTCTATTTCTTGTTGATGGACCCTTGACTAAATAACAAAATTACTTTCCGATTTCGCTTGGTACATAACGTATTAAATTGTATTGTGCTAACGAGGTAATGAGGCTATGTATAGAATGGCGTTCGTTATCAATACCCAAAGATCATTGGAAAGCTCATGGAGATAAAGATACACCGTGTTCGAATATCTGAGTTTCCACTCCTCACACATACTTGAGCATAATTAATACTACCTACCTATATCCTTACACCACGCACACATGCGCTAAGCCAATCAGTATAATCGGTGGATCGTAGATTTAGACAATTCCGAAAAACTCATCGTTATTTTATCAAGCCATATCAGGTAGTGGAAGCGCCTGTTTCAATGTTCTGTGATATCATTGTGACGTCACCATAGTCGGTTGGCTTGGCAATACTCTGAAAGTGCTCATACCAGGGCTCCTAGCTGCACTCTTCTACTATATAGGAGCCCTACAATCACATTTTCCTTTATTGTCTAGTGAGATGTAAAGGCGACTCATGAATCGTAATTATTTATAACAGTTTCAACAACTTGATGTTCATTTTTATGGCGTTAGGGTTCATATAAAACAGAACACCCAAAAATGATGGAAATAAACACAATCAGTAACAATTTCTTCTTCGTTACTGTTGTGACTTCCAGTCATCCTATAGGGAGCTACTAATTGCTTTATCTGTAACATGGACATTTCCCTTGTTAGTGGTAGTTAAATTATGATTTGTAACAAAAATAAATTTTAAAATATTGCCAATTTTACAAGCATTATATAAAATTATACTTCTCATTTACGTAACAACACGTAACAAAAAACATGATGATTGGTTACTACTATACCACACAAAGACCCAGCAAACATGGTAAACGTTAAACAAAAGAGAGAGAGGGCGCTGCGACGCCACTGTCAACATCGACTCTGTGTTGTTTTATATTTTTTAAAATACTTAACCATCAAAAACTTAATTGAACTTACATTGTAAAAGTGACGTTTTCCAAAATAGGTCGAAATAAATAGAAGTGTGTAACAAAAAACCAAATCAAGCTTGTTATATGCGTACGAAATATTATCGCCATCAAGTGACTTCTTTTGATAAGATTTTGCTTGTCTGCGCTGTGAAATAATTGAGCTGCATAAGAAACGTATAACTGCATCAAATTAAGGATAAACCGATAGCCGGATTGAAGGTCAGATACCATTTTTACATTATATAACCTTAAATTTATACCTACCAAGATAACAGTTACGATTTAAATTGCATTAAATAACAGCGCCATCTTGCGACAAAACGTAACAATTATTAGTTTTTCTATTGGCTACAAGAGTTTGTTATATAAAAATAAAAAGTGCCTAAAAACACGGAAGAACTAACAAGTTGTAATTGGAAATCTACGATGGAAACCGAAATAATACCAGAAGTATACGAAAAATAATAAAAGATAAAAAAACTTCAGCCCACATACCTTACAGGTTTTTGCTAAAAGTAACTAGACGAAGTATAATTAAACTATCACCATGAAATGTTTAGCTTGTAATATACATCCGACTGTCTCAGAACGTATTATATGCTGCTCATGTAAAGGTACCTATCATTACGAATGTTTAGGTATCACCCAAGAAGATTACCAACAAAACTCACACCGCTATGACCTTACCTGGCAATGTCCTGGGTGCATAAATATTACAAAAAGGCAAAAGAAAGATAACACGCCGGTGAAAAGTATCCAAACGGGTGGGTCCAGCAATGAGTCAGATCTGGAGCAAAGCTTATTGGGAGACACTATTGCAAATGATCCCGAGCCCACGGCAAACCTTTATATAACACCGCCAAATTTAAAAGACCTCAGTAACTTATTGGATAAAAAATTGGCATCTATGCGGAAATTAATTGTAGAAGAAATAACTACTTCTATCGAGGATAAATTTACACTCACGTTTGAACACTTGAAAGACGAATTCATAAAACGATTCAATACCTTGCAGTCAACCCAAAAAAACATCATAACAAATATAATCGATATAGATAAAAAGATACAAAACCTTCAAGATGAAAAAGATAAATTAGAACATAAACTACAGACACTATCCAGTAAAATAACTGAAAATCAGAGTCATGATTGCAACGACAGTAAGAAATTAATCTTATACGGTTTAAATGAGCCACAACATGAGGACACAAGCGTCTTGATAGATAGTATGCACAATTTATTTTATGATTTATATAATGTGGACCTCACAGGCTATATTGAAGAAATATTTCGAATAGGAAAAAAAGGCAATCGCCGGCCAATAATGATAGAACTCATAAGCAAGAGAATGACTAAATACATCTTAGAAAATACCAAATGCTTAATAAACTCTGGACTCTACATCTCCGAATACCTAGATGAAACCGGACGCAAAAAAAGAAAATTAATGCGAGAAATCTCGCTTAACGCAAGGAAGGATGGAAGGCATGCAGTCATGAGAAAAAATAAATTAATTATTGATGGTAAAGAACACAAAATACAGGAAGAATCTGACAATGAAAAGAAAACCCAAAAAAATGCAAATGTAGGTCCTGAACAAAATACATTTCGAAACTAGCAGTTACACCCAACTTAACGTACTTTTCCAAAACATGCAAAGCTTAAATAATAAACAAGATATTATGGAACAGTTCATTGACAGTAATCCGGTATACAGCATCATTTGTATATCTGAAACGTGGTTGTCCTCCGGCAAACTGGACCTCATCAATTTTACTGGATACAGAATCGGTGCGTCATACTGCAGAACAAATAGAGGAGGTGGCGGAGTTTGTATTCTACTTAAAGAGGAAATAGAATTTATAGAAAGAAGTGACATTACAAATTTATCTGTAGAATATGTATTAGAGGTTTGTGCAATAGAATTACTTAGAGAGGGATTCCTATTAATTGTTATGTATTGGAATAATAGAGAGGAAAATACTTTTTTTTATCAATTAGAAATTATCCTTACTTATGTTAATATTAAATATTCAAACCTAAATGTAATCATAGGTGGAGATTTCAATATAAATATACTAAAAAACAACCCCAAATTAAACAAATTCATAGAACTCATGTCTGAAAATAAATTTACTCAACATATTAAAAAACCTACCCATATTACACAAACTACATCAACATGTTTAGACTTAATATTCACAAACTTTCATGAAATTTCTTTTCACACCTCTGTAGAGGAACTAGGCTTCTCTGATCACATGGGCGTAGTAATTCACTTAAATATGTCCATTCCTAAAAATAATGTTATTTGGTATACAGAAAAAAGAATCTTTAATGCTAGAAACATCGATAAATTTAAATCAAAATTAGTGAATATAAACTGGCAACATATGATTACACTAGAAAAATCAGTTAATGACAATTATAAAATATTTCACGACTTTTTAATGGGTTTATTAAATAATTCCATTCCAAAAAAAAAACTAAAATTAAAAAACACAGGTAAAAAACCATGGCTAACCTACGGAATAAAACGTTCATGCTATAATAAAAGGCTGTTAAAAATACTAATTTGCAAATCAAATAATAAAACACTTAAAAACTATTACAATAAATACTCAAAAATATTAAAAAAAGCCATTGTAGCTGCAAAGAAATTAAATTATATAAATAAAATTAAAAAATCTAATAATAAAATAAAAACAGTGTGGAACATCGTAAATGAATGTACAAACAAAAAGAAAGGAAAGGAAAAAAATAATATACAACTGCTATTAAATAACACCCAAATCCTAGAACCTAAAAAAATTGCTGAAACTTTTAATGATTACTATGCATCCATTGGCTTAAATTCTGCTAAGAAAACACCTGTACGCCCTGCGATCAGGTCCATCGCAAATACAATGTTTTTAACCCCCGTCACCTACCAAGAAATAAATAAACTTATCAAGAACCTTAAAAATAAAAATAGTTATGGTATAGATGAGCTCCCACCAAAGCTTATTCGAAAATGTTCTAATGAACTAACCACTCCTCTATGTATGCTAATCAACCAATCTTTTGAAGAAGGCACCTTTCCGGATTTATTAAAAACTGCTCTTATTAAACCTATTTATAAGAAAGGCACAAAAACGGACCCTAGCAATTACAGGCCAATAGCTCTCTTACCCACGATGTCAAAAATATACGAAAGAGCAATATGTGATAGAGTTTATAATTATTGTGAAAAATATAACGTCTTTAACGAATGCCAAAATGGATTTCGTAAGAAACGATCTACAACCTTAGCTGTATATAAATATATTCAAAATGTTCTTGATATAATAAACAGTAAAAAATATGGAATTGGAGTGCTACTGGACATGACCAAGGCATATGACAAAGTACAGCACAGCTTACTTCTGGATAAATTATATTCTATAGGGATACGCGGAAATAGCTATAAATGGTTTACGTCATACCTAAAAAATAGAAAACAGATAGTTGAATTGGAATACTATAACAAAGAAACCAAAAAAATAACGTTAGTTCGATCTGATAATAAAATTGTAAATTCCTCAATCCCACAAGGAAGTGTGATAGGATGCTTACTATTTCTAATATATATAAATGACCTCCCGAACGTTATTCAAGAAAAAAGTGTACTGTTTGCTGACGATGTTTCTGTTTTAACCTCATGTGAAAACAGTGACCATATCAACAATAAACTTAATTCGATATTTAATGCCGTAACAAACTGGATGAACGAACACAACCTAGAGGTAAATTTTACAAAGACCAAAATAATGACATTTCACCCATATCAAAAACACCCAATACAAATTGATTTTACGTATAATTCATGTAAGGTTGAGGTAGTTAATGAGTTTACGCTACTGGGTATAGACATAGATACCAATGTAACTTGGAAACCGCACATCAAAAAAATTAGAAATAAAATATCAAAATTTTTATATGCACTAAAAGAAATAAAAAAATCCACTGACCTACAATCGGCTCTTACAGCATACTATGCTTACGCCTATTCATGGTTCACATACGGCATCATTCTGTGGGGAAATAGTACGGACATGCCCACCCTTTTTACAGTACAGAAAAAGCTCATAAGAGTATTAGTCAACATACCCCAAACTGATAGCTGCCAACCCCATTTTATAAAACTAAACATTCTTACCTTGCCCTGTATTTACATACTGGAGATATGTAAGTTCGTAAAAAAATATCCATACTTCTATTCATCAAGGAGAGAAATACCTACAAAGTATAATCTACGACACAAAAACACATTAAAGCTACCCCAGTCTCGATTAAAGGTTCATTCGACAAGTCCGTTTGTTATGTCCATAAAAATATACAATAAGCTTCCATCGTCATTAAAAGAGGAACCAAGTGATGATAAATTTATCAGAGAATAAAAAAAAATATTATTAAAGAAATGTTATTATAATTTGAATGAATACCTAAACGACAAATCTATATAGTATTAATATTGAGCTAACGTCTTAAAAAATGAATTGTTTAATTATTGATGATGATATGACATTACTATTTTTAGTTATTATCGTGGTGACATTATTATTATTTTAGTTATTATTGAGATGACATTATTATTATTAGTTATTATCGTGGTGACATTATTATTGTGATGACATTGTTATTATTTTGGTTATTATTTGGATGACATTATTTTGATATTATTGTGGTGATATTGTTGTTGTTTTGATTATTGTTGTTGTGATTGCATTATTATTATGTTTACATTGAAATTGCTTAAAAATTATTAAGAAAATAGCCCTCTTATATTGCTGTGCTCTCACGGGGCGTCACATAGTGTATAAGATGATTTTGTCAGACCACCTAAAATTGACATGTGACAATGCAATAAATAAATAAATAAATAAATAAATAAATAAACTAACATAAAACTGGCTTTTGGCCTCCAAACCATACTATTCTATCAGCGTATTAACACCCCACTGCAGGGGCTTAGGCCTCCTTTCGGGGTGAAGGGGACTTGGAGCTTAATGCACCACGCTGCTCCAGTGTGGATTGGTGTATTTTAACCGGGACCGACGGCTTAATTTACTCTGTGAGAGACAGTTAGTGATAATTATGCACATAAGTTAGAAAAAACTAATTGGTACATGCCTTGGGATTAGAACCACGGCCTTCTCAACAAGAAGCGGGCTCGCTATCCCGCAGTTATAACGACTTTTGGCTAGGAATAGGTGTCCTTCCTTATTCAACAGGAAAAATATGAATTTTTGGGGGCGTAATGACAGAGCTTTATAAAGGAAACTTGAAACGTTAATGTGACGTCGTAGCGGTCGACCGCCATAAAAACGCGTGCAACGTAAAACATCATAGGCTACATGAAATTTAAAAAAATATTAAAATGAAAATCTAATTAAATAACTAAAAATACCTACAAATCAAAAATACTATCTATATAATGATAAACGAGAAAATTTTAAAGAGTCGATGGGTTTGGACAGGGTGCCAAGGATATGTGCCGCGTTGCCACGTTGTATACAACACTGATCCTCTGAACAAGGTGTTCCTGGCTCAAAGGATCCTCTGTCAACAGACGCAGCGCGACACCCAAATCATGTGCAAGTAATTTGGCATCCTTGGACCAGGGACCCATCGTTTCGACAGCGAAAGGAAGGAAATGGCACCGATTTAAATGTTCTACGTGTTTGGCTATTTTCCTACGAGCTGCTCTCTCAGCAGTTGCTTCAGTTTTTTTGATGTGTTTGTAAATATAATTTTAGCACATAGTATCCACGCAAGTTACATTCCAAACAAGAGCTCTACCACTTTTGTATGGGATCATGGTTACGCCATCAGGTCTCTTGCCATCACCCCGGAAAATACTTGGAGGCTCAAGACAGGAAGGTATCTCTGTACAGAAGACAGTGCGTCCTTTATAATGTGGTTGAGACGATAATGAAATACAAAATAGTTTCGACTGTCTATATTTGCTTAAAAAAGTTTTGAAATGCAATGTCAAAATTTTTGGTCATTACCTATCAACGACGATTTTTAAAGAAGTACAATACGCGCCGCCAATGTAAAAGGTCGCCTATTGTACACTTCTCTTTTACCCGCATAGCGCTGCCTCTGGCAGTTTTGAATTTTGAACTCGCTTACGATCGGCGAGTGTGTACAGCCGATGGCCTTTTACATCGGTGGCGCGTATGGTAATCTATGATTATTTTTCTTCTTGTTATCATTGGCGTTTGATTATGACAGATATTATAGTCAAATACGTATATTATATTTCCTGCTATTTTTTATTATCAATGGTCGTAACAGTGTCTTTGTATGTTGTATTGCCATAGTGATTGAAATATGAAATTGCAGTTATATTTTAAAAAAAATTAAACTTGATCTGATTACCAATAATCTCTACGTATTTATCCGTATCTATCCAACTGATTGGGGGACAATGCGTGCCTTCGTGATAGAACTATGAGGAGTGGGGCTCAATAAAGTCCGTGACGGGATTTCTATTGCTTCTCGAGAAGTGGCAGTTTGATGGAAGGTGACAGAGAATTTCTGAGTATGCAGCTGGAGCCAAACTTCTAGTTTACCCTGAAATTGAAGTGAGTAGCGTCGCAGGAGAAGAAATGGGTAAGAGAATGTCGAGAGTGGGCCTCGTTGCCTGACCTGTGCAGAAACTTCTTGTACAGTGCAGTATGAAGTCTTGTGCGTCGTGAAGAAATAATTATAAAGACCGGTTTCCCAATTGAGCTTTTATATTTTATTTTTATAAATTTAAAAATTCTCAATATTTCGGCTTAGCGAACATAAATTATGCTGTAGATTGATAAGGATCATCTTCCACAATGGCCTTATCGCTTCCATATCTTTTATTATTTACTGTAATGTCTGGCCTACCTCTTGGTTAATTTTGCAAGACAACATTTCTACCGTTGAAGTACACAATGCGGTTGTTAGTCAAGTTTCCTTCAAAAAACACAACATTTATCTTGCGAGCTGTATCTGCTGCAATAAAATCATCAAAGAACTCTCTATGTCTATGTTTTGAGTGCAAACGCAATTCTGAACATAATTTAAAAGCAAATTTTAAGGGGCTTTCTTGATTCTGAATTTAAAACCTGGCCTTTAATTGACGATTAATTGACGTTATAGTTCGCCTTGGTTCGCCTCAAACTTTATGGCGCATCGGAATACAATGCTATACACGTGCTTGCGCAGGTACAGTCATATCCCTCGCTTCACTGCGTCCCGCCACACCTAAAACTGGTTACTGCGACGCGACTTGTGCCTATATTCACATCCGCCATAAAGTTTGATTGGAACTATTCATACTAGAAACATGCGTTACGGAATGTTGGTCCCCACCGCTTGGTTTACTCAGAATCCGCGCCACAAAAGAAGTCCCGTGGCCGCAGTGCTGTCTGCGCATTGCATAAACTCTTTCAGCTTGAGAAATATATCTTCGGTCGCACTTCGTAGGACTTTAGGCATTTTAAACCACTTTTTGAACGTTTATAGACTGCAACGGAATCAGTGCCCAAAGTGAACATTAATACATGCTAAGAAATTCATGTTATCCGTTTGGTGGGGTGAATGTTATTATTATTAATTAATGAATTATTAGATGACAGCGTAACTATAGCTGCCTCCAGTTATTGCACCCAGCTACGAAATTTGGCTGCTCAACTCAAGTTATTGAGTCATTGTTGGATCGAATTATGTAATTAGATGACAATGCGTGACCCACATGCATAACAAATATTGCGACTGGATTTTGAAGTCTTTTCTCACCCATCGTACTCGCTATAGACTTATTCAACTGACTCAATTCGGGGCCTTCAGTAAACATTTCGCCAACAAATGTTTTTATAACCGCAGTCGGGATATCGAGATGCAAAAGTCTTTTATTCACAGTCAACGGAATTTTGGAAACGCGATACTCATAATTAACCTACTCGCTAGCGAAGAATAGTAATCTGATGCCCAATATATTTTGAATTAATTTGTTTTATTAAAAAAAAGTGTTTCATTTCAAAAAGTTTGGAGATCTCAAACTTATGGATCAAGGCTATTTAAATCTGAATGGTTCCCATATGATATTAGAACAGTGACTTAATTTTTTACAATCCAGGTACGGGAAAGTAATTTAAAAATGTTTCCATAGACTGCTGTTCCACTTACGTTTTAAGTGTGTATTGGTAATTTTACATTAGCATTGCTTTGGGTATAAGCACAAACGGCATACGGTACACAATGACACAAACATTTCTCGGCATTATATTAAGATTTCCCTAAAAATTTCGGTTTCCTTTACATACATTTCTGCCAGTGACCGCAAGATCAAATAATATGAACTTTTAATCGCAATTTCGCTAATAACAACTGATGCAGGTGGTGGCATGGACAATGAAAAATGGGGTTTTTACCGCTGTAGTAATATATATAGGTAACGAAACAAATTAAATTAGAATAATAAACAACAATAAAAAAAGTGTTTTATTTAAGGTTTTTTCGGCGGTTTGTCCGGAGGCAAGAACCACGCAACGACGACTCCAGCTGTAAAGACAGAAAACAGAATGATGCTCGTATACTAATGTAAATAAAGTAATAATAATTAAATCAAATAATAACTTTTTATAATGATAGTATAAACTATTATGAATTTAATAAGAATTTAAACTATTATGAATTTAATAAGAATTAAAAATATGTGTAATTATTTCGGGGTCGAGAATATATATTTAAGATTTCATGATTCAAGAGAAGAAAAGAGAGTAGCATGAGCACATCTGTTGTCCATCGCTCATCGCAGTCGAATTTCGACTACTATCAATATTATCTGAAATCATAGTATCTGAAAGCCATCTGTGGCACAAATGATCAAAAAGAAAAAAATGTTTTACGGTTTTCAAGGAACAGCAGATGGGCTTTAATTCAAAAGGATCTTCATACGTTTATAAGCGTCAAAACATTTTTTGAAATTTTTGGCGCGTTAGAGGTTAAAAATCAAAGTGACTTTTGAGCATGCAACGGAAGTTGTGCGGGCCAATGAGCCAAACACTAACTTCATGTTGTGTTGACATGAACTTAGTGTTTTATAATAATAATCATTTATTTATTGTCGGATGCTACCCCCTTAGTAGTTTTTACACGTTATTTACACATTGTTAGGTATTAGGTCGTGACAGATATGTCGTGATAGCCCAGAGCGCAACGAACCTGTCTCAAATTTATAAGGCCCCATAGGGCCATGGTTCGAATTCGGGCGTATACCAATGAGTTTTTCTGACTTAAGTACACAAAATCACTGACACCGTGCTTCGGAGGGCACGTTAAGCAGTCGGTCCCGGACGCTGTCAATAGATGGCGGTCGTTACAGTTCCCAACCCGCAGTGGAGCAGCGTGGTGGACTTAAAGCCCCCCTCCTCACCCTCGGGGAGGCCTAAGCCCCTGCAGTGGGGTAAAAATGGGCTGATGATGATGAGGTAATAGGTATCAACACGAAATAGTACAATAAAATAAAAGTTTAAGTTTATTTTTATAAATATTATATACGCTCATAATATTTTATTTATATTAGGTGTAATTTAATTTATTTTAAAATTATATTTACATATATATATATTTACATTATATACATAAGAAAGCACACATCAGAAAAATTCTTATCTTTGAATAAATGATTGTAAATTTGTCAAACAAATATTTGATCAAATAGGTACTAATGTAAGACATATTTAAAATATTTGAGTTTAAATTTCAGTATCAAGTTTTTGAATTTTCGCAATAAATTTTTAATAAAAAAATATATCTGATATCTGTTACTTTTAATGTTATAATTTGAAATATAATTATAATTATTTAATTATTATTACTTTCTTATTAATATATATTTCTTAATTTCCTTTTATTATAATTGACCCTTTTTTTAGGTTAATTGTATTTTATATAATTACATAAAACTGGAGGCTGATAATAATGCTGTATACTAACACAATACGAAGCTGCTGCAAACGTAAAACGTGGTGAAGCAATAATCAGTAATGAAAGCGCCCACCAGGTTGGTGCCAATCAGCGAGCTCAGGCGCGCCACCATCACGCCCAAGCATGCCACCATGCCCCTAATAAAAAATCCAGTGTTCCTCAAAAAGCAATCTTTTAATATACTGTCATCATCTGCGTAACAGTTTAGTAACAGAATTTGTGTAGACAAAGTTTTTATTTAATAGATATGATTACACCATTTAAAAAAAATACATAAGTGCATTTAATTAAATTACATACATAAAGATTTTTTTTTTTGACTGTGCATATATATTTATTTAGTACTTCAGTAAAAATAAAAAATATAATTTCACTTATTAATCTATTTATTACAAAATAAAAAAAACTAGTTTATTAATTGTATCCATAAAAATGAGTCGAGTTGTATCACCCTACTCGCACTGCCGAGGGCCGCCGTGCCCCTGCGCGCCCATCCCCCGCAATCATCCTATGCGGTGTATGTCCACATTTTAAGATTTATTGCATCGTACAGGTTGAAAAAATTATGAAAAATATAAGTTCGATTTTTTTAAAGTAACGCTACTGAATCATATAAAAATTATACGCAGTGATGAAATAAATACTCTGTATATTTATAAAAGTAGTTTTTTAATTAATGGAGTGGTGATGGGATAAATATTTGTATGAATGAACATGTCTTTTTGTTCTTTGATTATATGTAAATTATTTATATTTGTATGTATTATAAAAACATTTCTAAGTATGTATATTAGTTGTTAACGGAGTGATTCAAAAGAAAGGTACAATTTATTAACGGTTTACGTAAATTTGTTGAAATGTGATGATGATTATTTAAAAATTATAAGAAAAAAATGTTGCCAGAGCGTCGCGTCCCTTTAACTGTCCCGGCACAACTAATTCTATTATACGTTAACGTATAATTTAGTAGCTTACTAGCTCAGTACTAGATTAGGTAACTAAAGGGCGTTATAATTATAACACCATACAGTAATTATGTGACGTTACTGAATGCACCACACTGACTGTAATGAATGAACATTTGTTTCGAGGCATGCTAAGTTTATCTAATATGGCAAAGAAATTCTGTATGAGAAAAGCATATGGCAGAATACGAAATACATATGACACGCGAAATGAAATGTTCCTGAGTATGAATGAATATAGAATACAATAATATACAAGTTGAAAATAAAACACGGGATTTGCAGGGCAAGTATCCGAAATGTGGAAGATAGCTTTAACTGAAAGAAACCATTACTTCATTTTTGAAACTAAATGAAGCTGTAAAAGGTTTTTGATAAATGACCTTCTACAGACAGGAATTGAACTTGTAAAGTATATAAATAAAACTTATAAGGTCATTTATCCAAAATCTTTAATTGCAGTTTCATTTATTTTTAACCCCCGACGTAAAAAATAGGAGTTTATAAGTTTGACGTGCGTATCTGTCTGTCTGTGGCCTCGCAGCTTCCAAATGAATGGACCGATTTCGATTTAGTATTTTTCGTTTGTAAGGTAACATAATCGAGAGCGTTCTTAGCTACGACTCGAAAAAATCTGTTCAGCCGTTTGAAGATTATCAGCTCTTTTCCAGTTGATGCAGGGATGTGAGCGAATTCCAAATGTCTGATTGTTTCGAAATTTGGTATCCATTTACCTCAAAGATATTGTAAAATCTTGGTGACCTTGACCTGATGCTGCAGCATCATTTGGAATCTGAAGCATGCCCAACTCCTCACTAACTTACAGCAGAGTTATCGTGTTTGAGCTCATTGGAATGTTTTCAATGAGTTTATGTCAAATAGATGATGATCGAGGATACTGGAGAAAAGAATTGACCAAGTGCGATTCGAACGCGAGTGCGAGTGCGATTCGCGCTTTGAGGGGTTCGGTTACACTGTTTCTTTAAGTAATTTTTATATGATTTATTTTTGGATAATAATATTTTCTATGTATTAAATTTGCCATCAAAAATAATAATTAGTGCTTTCCCTCCAACTTCAGCCTCTTATTTCCAACTGTGTATTCATAATTTTGGTTACTTAATTGACCAACGATGTATCTAATAAAGTTAAATTAAAGCAAAATTTCTCTTTAGTTATTTTTTATTATTATAGTTTAAGTATGTAAGAACGACTAAAACTTAACATATTATAAATACTCATTAACTTTGATTTGTTAACAATTCAGCTTCTATTACAATCACCAGAAAAAGGAAAAAAATAATTACCTGTAAGAAGTCGGATAGAGATCCACATAATAAGAGAATATAACTCCCACTGCCATTGCACTTATCAAAAACAACATGAATAATACTAGAGCACTGAAAGGTTCGGGTACAAGGTTTGTCATGACCCCTCCTACGGCTGAAGAAAAGTATATGATCAAGGCGAGTGCTTTCTTCCTTTTGGCGAAGTTGGAAATTATGACGTTTATTATGGTGAATGCGACACTTATAACGACACCGCTGTATAGTGTTAAGTCTTCCAGAGAATCGTTGCAGACAGTATCATCCTGAAAATAATAATACATATATAATATTTGATGGCAACGTATTATTGGGTTTTAATTGCACGCCTCATAAGCTCATTTAATATTTAAAATATGTTTCAACTTTTTACCACTATAATAATTTTCAAAATAATGATGGCTACAATCATTGGTTTTTCATTTAATTAATCATTATAAAACAACAAAAGCTTAGACGGTGGTTTTCGAAAGAGTTTGTGTAATGAACAATATCTATTTGCTAAAAAAATTGGGCTGCTTAGAAATGTTTTTCAAAAGTTATCACACCTACGCAGTTTCCCACAAAATAATTGGCAAAGCCCATTTTTTAGGGTTCCGTAGTCAAATGGCAAAAAAGGAACCCTTATAGTTTCGCCATGTCCGTCCGTCCGCCCGTCTGTCTGTCCGTGGTTTTTCTCGGAAACTATTGGCAATATATAAATGAAGAATGATGAAATACATGTAAATGAAGTACGAAAAAAAATAATTCATCGTATATTAATGCGAGACATACCAAACGATAGGTCTTAAAAATGATATCATGGTTTCAAACAATTTTTTTTTATTTAAGTTAACAGTTGTTGAGATATTCACTCTACACTACACTCCTAAACTCCTAATTTTTGTTAGAGTCATGTGTCATTTCCCCTCTACCAGCTAAACCATTGTTTTTGGATATGTGGAAAAAATTTATGACAGGAGTATATATGACGTAGTTAAAAGGAAAACTATCACAGCTAACTAGACTGTATTATTTAACGAGTAATATATTAACTTACAAAATGTACTTTTATAAGTAAAAATTTTGTAAAAATTCCATAGAAAATCGCACATAGCGTTAAACCAATAAGAGAAAACTAGATGCATTTTATCTTTGCGATATTATTGTAAAAGATAATAAAAAATATTTTATGATTAAAACTACATTGTATTACTAGGTACTATAAATTTACGCTTTCCTTTGCAGAGCTTATTCTCTTGACAATCGATACTAAAAGTCAAAGGTTCACTGTAATATAATCAGTAAACTTATTACTTTTCGGATTGGCCAGAGAGGATCGAGCGCCTTCTAAATAACTAACGAAATAAAAATGAACGATTAGTGGTCGGTTTTCATTTGACTAAAATAGTTTTTCGAATCAATATATAGTGGAATCAATCTGAAAATTACTTAGTAGTAAACCTCGATAAATTGTCTGTAAAAAAGCACACAAATTATTATATTTTTGTGTACCAAATAATGTATAAGTAAGAGTGATAGAATATCAGGAAATTAAAAGTTTTTTTTTTTCATAACGAAAATACGAGTATAACACTATACCAATAATGCTTTGTATTGACAGGCATGTAACAGAACAATAAACACATCTATACTAATATTATAAAGCTGAAGAGTTTGTTTGTTTGTTTGTTTGAACGCGCAAATCTCAGGACCTACTGGTTCAAATTGAAAAATTATAGTTGTGTTGGATAGTCCATTTATCGAGGAAGGCTATAGGCTATATTACATCACGCTACGATCAATAGGAGTGGAGCATCAATGAAAAATGTTGTGAAAACGGGAAAAATTATTCCTTTTGAGAGCTTCCGTCGCACGCGCTGCGTAAACGGTTGATGTTAACCAAAAATCATGTATTACGGAATTGTTCCCCTTTGAAAGTTCTAACCAAAAGTCTGCAAAAACATATGTGTATCTTTTAAGGTTAGCTTACTATAACCTTTTTTATGACAATCAAATTTGTTCTAACATAATGTACTATTTGCGAAGATGTTATTTAAACGTGATATTAATCCTTATCAAATTAAATACGTTAGTTGTCTTAAGCATTTCATACATATTATAGTTCCCCTTTACACCACACAATTTCAATTAATATCTTAGCAGCTTTTATCGAAATATGAAAACTATAGCGGGAGAAAATAAATTCGCTGTCTGCCTCTGTTCGTTAACTTTGTACTTTCAAACCACGCAATAGACTTTGATACGGTTTTCAGTATTATCTTATTATCTTATAATCTATTAATCTATATAATAGAAATACTTATTATAAAGCTGAAGAGTTTGTTTGTTTATTTGTTTGAATGCGCTAATCTCTGAAACTCGGATTTGAAAAATTCTTTTTGCCTTTGATAGCCTGAATCTAGCGGAGGGTTATAGGCTATATATATGAAAACGATCTGTCTGTCTATTCGAGCAAATAGGTTACGGCCAAAACAGCTTAACCGATTTTGATGAAACTTTACACATATGGAAAGGATGTAGTCAAAAGTGACATACAGTACTTTTTGTATGTCTGTCTGTACGTCCATCTGTCTAAGCCAATTTTAATGAAACATCACAAGTATGAAAAGAAGGTCGTCAAAACTAACAAATGTTACTTTTTGTCCGTCCGTCTGTCTGTCTGTACGTTTATGTGTCTATTCAATTCAATTTTATCTATTCAAGCTAATTTCCAATATGGCTGAACAAATTTTAATGAAACTTTGCAGACGTGAAAGAAGGTTGTCAAGAGTGTCATAAGCAACTTTTTGTGTTTGTTTGTCTGTCTATCTGTCTGTCGTTTGTCCACACTGATCTGTCAACTACTACAGCCAAAACTACTAAGTCTAGGAAGCTTAAATTTGGAACATAGGTTTATTTTATAACGTGAGCATTAAGTTAAGAAAGGCTTTTTTAGAAATTTCAAACTTAAGGATGGGAATGGAAGGACTCAAATAATGACGTGATTCAGGGTTTTTAGATTTCCACATTTTAAGGGTGGGAAACGGGAGATGAAAAATTGTATTGGTTTTTTTAAAGGGTGGAAGGAGAATGAAGATTGAAAGTTTGAATGGGTGTAACCAAAATTTGTTCCAGCAAAAAGTACGTATAAACAATCTCGAACATTAATAGTACCTATAACAGGAATTCGTAGTCTACGCAAGCGAAGCTGCGGGCGGTCGCTAGTTAAATATAAATGAGCAACCTTTGGACGTATAAACAAACAACAATAAGTTTAAACATGTTATGTTCGGTTAAAAGATTTAGGTTCAATGATTAATTTATTAATTTTGGATGACCGCTTGGCCGAGTGGTTGGAGACCCTAATGGTAGCGGGTTCGATTCCCGCCCAGGACAAATATTTATGAGCATGAACATGTCTATGTGTTCCGTTTCTGGGTGTAAAATATCTGTATATGTATATATTATAAAAAAAGATATTTAAGTATGTATATCAGTTGTCTGGTACTCATACTATAAGCTTTGCTTAGTTTGGGACTAGATGGCGCTGTGTGGGATGTCCCAGGTATTATTATTATTAAAATTTATTTTTGCGGAAATATTCATGAACATATCAACTCCATTTCAATTTTGTAATAGTATAGATTACTGATTTTGTACCTACGTAACTTTCAATTGGAGTTGAAACATTGAGTCCACTGGTGATAAGCGAACACAGCCCTTTGATATTCGTGTCTTGTCTTCCGTATGATACAAAAAACGCATTTGTAATAAAAGGATACCACATCAAGAAACTTCCGTTACTGTAATAAAGTATAGAAAAGTAAAAAAAATATTATAGTTTCTGTCATGAGTTCAACACAACAACTGATTGAATCTTAAGTAAAAACAATTTATGAATCGTATATCCCATTTTCATACATTGTTCTTGCATTCTACTTATCTATTCGTGTTAAAAATGTATGTTAATTCTCAATTTTTCAATCAGACCAAAAGAAGTACAACTTCTGACTTATTCACATAAGAATTTTTTTAGGAAACTTACGTGCTATATACAAGTACAGTGAGGTAGTATAATTGCAGTGTTTTCCACAGCAGTGGTGGTCGAAAAAGTGGCGCTGTCTGATTCCAAACAGACACCAAAATGGACTCTTCACCGCGTGGCGTCGCGTTACCTTCCTCATTCAGTATTAAATTTCGAATCTAAAACAGTTTTAATCTAAAATTATAATTATAAGTAATATAATACTTATAATACTATACTCTTTGCTACAAAGAACATAATATTCATAAAAAAAATATGTAGGTAAAGCAAAATATATACTAACGGGATACTCTCCACATTCTGGTCGGTTTATTGCGTACATTTTTCTTAATATGTCAATCGCCTCTTTAGTACGATTTTGATTAGCCAAAAATTTCGGGCTTTCATAGCAAAAAGTCAATCCAAGTGCAGCTAAGCCCATAAATAGAGCCAAAATCAGGCTGAGCAAACGCCAAGGTTTGAATGCCATGCCCCAGAGACCCAAATCGTAACTGAAGTGCATGTTTAAACAAATATAAGCCAAAGCTGAAAGAAAATTATTATAAGTAGGTAATTAAATTATGTAGCAAATTACACATTTTAATTATAATAATAACATATACATCACAACAACGTCTAGGCCCCAAACTAAGTATTAAGCTTGTGTTTCGGGTACCAAGCGATGACACCATATACATGTAATAATTAAGACCCGGTACCAATATCAATATTCATCATATAAATACTGACCCGACCTGGGATTCGAACCCGGGACTTGCAGCTTCTTAGGCAGGGTCGCTACCCACTAGGCTAAGTGGTCAACATAAAATACCGCAACACATACTAACTAAAGTAAATTGAAGTGGTAGTCATGATTGTTGATGTCATAATCATCATGTACGTGCCGCGCATGCGCCGACTGCAACATTCGCCCAATAGGGAATAACTAATCGACTGCGCCGAACTGCAACTAAAATTGTAAATATTTATCTTTCATTGACATTCTAAACACGTTCCCGGACTACCTTACTACCCTACCTATTTGAGTGAAAAATAATTGAATCGTAGGGATTTTGTTAAACTCTACTTTATAATAATAATGAATTGCTTCATAAAACATAACAAAATAATTTAAAAATAAATCAATGGAAATATCACTACGTACCTACTATTTACTCTATTACATAAAATTTTTCGTAAATGGGTGTGTGTGTGTGTGTGTTTGTGAGAATTTAACTTAAAAACCATTTTACGGATATTAAAATTTTTTTAAAATATGATTCCATATGATTTTAGGAGCCATATAATGTATTACGTTTGTAGGCCACCAGAGAGCGTTGCTTTAGATATGTTTTCGGAAAACGGCCGGTCCTTTTGTAACATAGTTTTTTCATTACTTAGATATCACCTCAAAATATATTTCCAGACGAGTCTTGATACAGCATTGCCAGAAAAAGTGTTGTTTTCTTTTTCAAAATTAGCTTTATTTGATTAAAAATATTTCTTTGACTTTACGTAAAATAACACTGACTAGTGGTAAACTTTTGACAGATAGCAAAAATGAAAATAGTAGTGCTTTAAGAAAAAATACGGATAAATCGTAAATTATGATCAAAGCTTTCCAATATCAAATTGTATACGGAACGCTGTTTACAGAGAAGATCCACTAGTCTCTTAGCAGATTCTGAAGTGGATCTAATTCTTATGACACGACATAAACAATAGGATTGTTATGCAGTACTATAGCAGCAACCTATGGCTATCGGTCTAACCCATTGCGCACATAACCCGCACTAGCCGCAAGCCTGGTGGCTATAATGGCAAAACCCCCTCAAAAGATACACGCAGTTAAATATAGGCCTCGAGTCACCAGCGCCGGCGCGGCGGGCCAACTATCCCTTGCTACGGTAACATCCATGGTATAAACGGGGCATGGGTTGCTAACAATGGTACGGCTCCCCTCTAGGTGGATCGACAACGAGCTGAAGGTAGCAGGCCGCCGTTGGTTATAGGTGACCATACCGACTGTTATGAAAGTCTGTCGCCTGTATTCAGCAGTGGGCGTTTGGCGGCAGAATTGATTATGAATGAATGTAAAATGCGGTGATAATTACCATCATAATTGTTTTTATATTTCAAACCCTTATCTATTTATTTTCCTCGCAGAAATTGTCAATTTTACATCAATTATGGTAAATGCGACGCTTAGAACCACACCTCTCTATAGTGTTAAGAAGGCATCGATTAAGAGGTCAACAATCTCCTATATCGTAGTTTTTTCGAACAAATATTATCAGCAAAAATTTCAACCATATTTCAACTTACAAACAACCGCTTAGCATTTTCAAAATTGCCATCACAATCCAGTTTGGTGAGAAGCTGCCGAGTACTGCGAACACGAAACTGACACTCATAGCCACAATGAGACATTTGCGTCTGCCACGCGTATCCGACAAGTAGCCCCACGGATAAGCCATTATAATGGCGCCTGAAAGAAAATTCGCAAATAATGCAGAGCTTGAAAACTTTATTATAAAAGCTTATTGTATACAAATTATACTTCTTTAATTTGTATATAATAGGCTTTAGACCCCTTTTTTAGGATTCCGTAGCCAAATGGCAAAAAAGAAACCCTTATAGTTTCGCCATGTCCGTCCGTCCGTCTGTCTGTCTGTGGTTTTTCTCGGAAACTATTGGCAAAATATAGATGAAATTTGGAAGGTAAGTGTAATCTATGAACCACTACACGAAGAAAAAAAATTTTGTAAAAAGTAAAAAATTGAAGTACGAAAAAAATAATTCATCGTATATTAACGCGAGAGGTACCAAAGGATAGGTCTTAAAAATGATTACAGGGTTGCATACAATTTTTTTGTATTTAAGTCAACAGTTGTTGAGATATACACTCCTAAAGTCCTAATTTTTGTTGGAGTCATGTGTCGTCGTGTCTCCCCCTCTACCAGCTAAACAGTTGTTTTTGGATATGTGGAAGACAAGAGTATATATAACGTGGTTAAAAGGAAACTATCACAGCTAACTAGATCGTATTATTTAACGAGTAATAGCTTAACTTATAAAATGTACTTTTATGAGTAAAAATTTTGTAAAAATTCCATAGAAAATGACAGATAGCGTTTAGCCAATAAGCGAAAACTAGATGCATTTTATGTTATTGTAAAAGGTATTTTAAAAAAAAAACACATTTTATGAAAACAACTACATTGTATTACTAGGTATTATAAATTTACGCTTTCCTTTGCAGAGCTTATTCTCTTGACAATCGATACTAAAAGTCAAAGTTTCACTGTAATAAAATAAATAACGAAAATCGTCTCTAGCTATCAGTGCACTCAATTTATTACTTTTGAGTTTATCCAGAGAGGATCGAGCGCCTTCTAAATAATTAATGAAATTAAAATGAAATATATTTAATCAATAATTCTTAGATTACATAATAATAACGATTAAGTAGACGAGTTTTCGAGTGGAGGCCACGTACCGGGAAGCGAAGCATCGGACGCCTCCCGGCCAGGTGGATAAATGACCTGAACACTATACCGGGGATAGTTGGATGCAAAAAGCGGAGGATAGTGTGTGGTGGCGTGCCTTGGGAGAGGTCTATATCCTGCAGTGGAGAGACACGGGCTGATGATGATGATGATGATGATACACATTATTGCGCATGGACTGGACTGGCCGATCGCAGACGCCGCGCGCCGACTGCAACAGTACTTTACAATACTTTAATTCTATGTACTTTATTAGTATAGTATTAGGTACCTATAAATGGCATAGAATTCAGTATGCTTTTCTGAGCAAGGGTCAAGTCGAGGTCACAAGTGCTGCCAGCCACCACGACGCTAAATCCGAACATGTCCAGTGCCATTGACATGATTGCCGCACTCGACACGCACAGGAGCCATACATTGTATCGTCCACTGCCTGGAAATCGTAGGTAAGTTTTATTGTACATTAGTAGTAGCGCTTTCACAACTGTGAATCAGTCTGTAATCTCACTTACATCTACGTGAAGGTTTCATTTTTTTATTAATTTAAGTTTTTCAAATTGTTGTGGTATTTTTCCCAATGGAATTAATAGAACTTCTTTATAACGGATTTAAAAAAATATGTTCTAGTATATATTTGACGCGTAGGTAAATTCTCACCGATTTCTCGGAAACGGTTTAACGGATACTACAAGTATTATTTGAAAGTTAAGAAAGGTACAGCTGTGAATCAGATTCAGAAACTTTTTTAACACAATTCTTTTACATTTTACTTATATGCGCAGACCTGGCGTACCCAGGCAGGTCAGGCAAACAGTCTATTATCTACGCATCTACCCTGTAAATGCAATTCTCTAAAATTTCTACCTGAAACAAACACTGCATGAAACATTGGTCAGAGAACTCCGACTATTAAAAGGTAGAGGTGGTCCTACACATTGTCTTAAGACGTCAAATCTACTGTTCTTAAAAAAAAAAACAACATATTTTGAAGATTATGTACGTAATAAATTAAAAAGAAGCCTTATAGGATTACTCTGGTGCCTGTCTGTCTGTCTATCTATACGTCACAAATTATTTTCTCCGATTACCATCGAGGTGTGCTTTTCATAGATATAACTACGAGTATATTTATAAATGACATCAAATAATCTTCCTTATGTAAAATACTAAAAAGGGAAAAATAAAAAGTTTTAATCAAAATATAACCATCTTAAAAAAAATGTCACCACTATAAAGTAAAAAATAATAATGTGTGATATTGTAGCTTCCTGTTGCTTATGACTACAGTTATAATATTGTTTTTAAAAGGTACAAGCACCCTAGAGGTAGTTTATGCTGTCCGTGCCAAGTTACAAACATTAAATGGGTAATGATAATTAAATCAGGTAATAACATAACAAGATTAATATATACAACTTAAACAAATTAGTATTACAAATATAGAACACAATATAAAACAAATAACTTGTCATCGACTTCATAAACCATAGGCCGCTTGTAACTACAAAAACTTATGTAATTGACTCATTATTACTCACCAGCTAAATCTATCGCTTCTTCGTAAGGAAAGCATTCTTCAGTAGTTTTAGATGGGTTTCTAGTCATAGTCCAAATTGGCGGATTTTCAGTACACTCTAAGTCTTCGCACTTTTCAATCACTTTTGTGTTTTCAAGCATTTTTTAAACAAGTCCACTTATACTTGATTCATACTGATTTAGATAAAATATTCTGAGATGTATTTTTATATCGAGCCTGAACAATTATACGATAAGGCCCGACGTACTTTAAAATAGATTTTATGGAGTAGATATTGAGAGTTGAAAATCAATTAAGTAAAGTCAAGAAAATGATTATTACATTTTTTAATGCTACTAATTATTGAGTTACATAAGATTCTAATTAAACTACGAGCTGACAAGAAATAAATACATTCATTCATTCACCTCTTTTTATAGCAGCATTGCTATCTTTATTTGCGTTTTTTAAATTTACAACAGTATCATATTTGAGTTAACAATCTAAAAGACGAAAAAGTCAATATTGTCGTATAAATTCTATTGTATCTACCTACGTTAGGGAATGTACGAAATTAACAGTAATAATAAAATAGAACAAATATTTGAGTTTCCTTTTAGGAAATGATGCAGTATTCGGTTATGAGCGTACATAGCAAATTGGTGCTGATCAGTGAGCTCAGCCGTGCAACCATCACAGCTAGGCAAGCCACCATGCCTCTGGACAAAACACGACAAAAACATGGTGAAAAACCTTATCGAATCACACTCAGTGAAGTGTTCCTCAGTCGAGATGAACTTTTATGCTTAAAGTTCAAATAATAAGTTTAAAACAAATATCTTAAAAGCTACTGAAAGTGCCATTATCAAACCAAAACTTTATCGATATGTCTCATACAATTAGTAATGCTAGAATAGAAATAAATAATTTTCAGTAAGAAGTCGGATAGGTAATAAGAAAATATTACTCCAATAGCCATAAAACTTATCAAGAATAACACGAAAAATGCTAGTGCAATGAAAGGTTCAGTTACGAGGTAAGTTGTGGCCTCTCCTACACTCGAGGCAAAGAATATGATTAAAGCGGGTAATTTCTTCTTTTTAGCGAACCTAGAAATTATGGCGTTTATAATGGTAAAAGAGATACTAATGACGAATCTGCTATACAGCATTAAGTCTTCGAGAGAATCATTGCAGACAACCTTATCCTGAAAATAAATAATAATTTATGCAATTAAATAAAAACTAAAAAAGCTGAATATTTCGTGATGCGTTGCTTACATATATTTAGGAGAACAGCTTATGATTATTATTGCGACTTTTGTTTTGTTTTTTATAGTAAGTAGGTAAATGGGCATGATTGTTATCAAAATATTAATACTAAAATGTCTTTTATATTGGTAACTATAACTATTTTCTTAAATTCTATTGATGCAGTTTTAAGTAACTTTAAAAGTTAAGGAACTTTGGTTGATAGCAGCTTAGAGCTCTATCATAAAATAGGTAAATAGTATTACGAACGGAAAGTAACTAAGCACATAAAATAATAACAGAATTTCTTAGCGAATGAACAGTATAGTCGCAAAAGAGAATTGAAACATATGCAATAAGACCAAATAATATGTCTTTTACAGCGGCTCAGTGACTTTATAATAAAAAAACACGCTTTAGTGGCAAATCAAACTAAAAAGCAGCTTATAATCTTTAGTATAAATATAAAATGATTACCATAAAAATTAATATAATTGTGAAAAAGCATGGGGTGCTCGATATCATCATCGTCATCATCATCAATCCATTTTACCCCACTGCATTGGCTTAGGCCTCCCCCAGGGTGATGAGGGGGGTTTGGAGCTTAAATCCACCACGCTACTCCACTGCGGGTTGGGGATTGTAACGACCGTCATCTATTGACAGCGTTCGGGACCGACTGCTTAACGTGCTCTCCGAGGCACGGAGTCAGTGATAGTTAATGTACTTAAATCAGAAAAACTCATTGGTACACGCCCGGATTCGAACCATGGCCCTATGACCTTCTAAATTTGAGACAGGTTCGTTGCGCTCTGGGCTATCACGACACCGCTCGATATCAGTTGTTATAAATATTTCATTGCACCCCAGGCTTTTTCACAATAATATTAGTTTTCTCGTTAATCACTTTACACTTAAACTAAAGATTATTTTCTAGTTTTTAGTTTGATTTGCTCTTAAAGCGTGTTTTTTCAGTTTTTTAAAACTATTTATAATGAATTTTTTTTTCATTTTTCCTCTTAAAAATTTTTAAACTACATTTTATCAAAATTTACAAACTTACAGGTGGAATTCACAATTACCTATAAAACGAAGAACTGACGTACAAAGTTTTGTATCCGTGTTACTGACGGTGTTACTAACCGTTGAGAAACCCTCACGAGGAGACAATCCTGGCTGCAGCCTCAGGTTATGTTTATCATTTTAGTGTGTTGTCATCGAAATTACGTGTCTTCACTTGTATCGTTGGCTGCCTGAGAACCACAGATAAATCATTAATGAACCATTATTAAAATTATACTGACTGATACCAAGGAGTTTTCAGAAGTGTGTATAATTAAATAATCTCTGCTAACTGACCGATTGATCGAATGGTTAGAGACCCTAAATGCAGAACCAGAAGTCGACTCGAAAGGCGGGTTCCACTCCCACCAGGTACAAATATTTGTATGTATGAACACGTCCACTTATTCCGTGTCTGGGTGTAAAAATCTATTATATCCGTATAAGCATTGTAAAAATATTATGTATATCCGTTGTCTAGTAGCCATAGTATAGGGAGCAGTAGTTTGGGACTAGATGGCCGTGACTGAGATGTCTTAGGTCTTACTATTATTATTACCTAGTTAATTAAAAAAAAAGACATATAAATACGTGTATGCGCACATTAAATAAACTCAATATTTCATTAATAAGAATAATAATTTCTGATTTGGACCGAAAAGAGAAACCTTTTCAATGAAAGTTGTGATGTTTTTTTTTTTAAAAACGGAGTACGATATTTCTTCTAATTGTAGCAAATTTTTTTTCCTAGTAAATTTATTGTAAATTGTAGTTGTCACTTTATTATCACAATGAACGAACCTACCAGCTAAATTGATTGCTTCTTCATATGTTAAAAATTTCTCATTAAGTTTATACGGTTTTCCAGTGAAAGCCCATCCCGATGGGTTTTCTATGCTTTCTAACTCATTGCACTTTTTAATCACTGCTAAATTTTCAAGAACCATTGTTTAAAATAATTTCATTTGCACCTATTCACATAAAATATTCTTATTTGTTTAAATTTTCATATCGAGAATTTCAACACACGTGATGTGATAAGACACGACGTATTTAAAGTTATTTCAAGAAATAGGCATGATAGTTTGTAAGTATTTATACAGTAAAAATATAAATTTTTAATGTTATTATTTATGGAGATCTGAATTACAGCACAAGCACAGGATAATTATATTCGTAAATTTATTTCACTACATTTTATAGCAGCGTTATTATCTATGTTGTTTTTTATATATTTACAACAGTAGCATATTTTAGTTTACAATCTGATAGACTAGCACAAATGTCAGTATTGTCGGAAAAAATTATTGTACTCAAGTTATTTATTTATTTATTGCAACATTAACATTATGTTTACAACACATTGTATAGTTTTTTTTTATTTACATAATTTCTTATTAAATAATATCGGAAAAAAACGATATTAAAGTAATAAATTACAAAGTAGTTTTTTTTTATATATTTAGGTATTTTCCGCTAGTTTGTCCTGAGGCAAGAACCACGCCACGATGACTCCAGCTGAAAACATAAATAATATGATAATTTCTTGTAATAAGTTCTTACATTTCTATCGCATTTTTTGGAAAACCATGGTAATAATAAGCATCTTAAAATTTTATGAAAGATTTGGTTAACAGAACTTGTGCATAATAAATTTTGCCACTCGAAAAATAGTGATGTGTAGTTTAGACAGATTTCAGATCATTTTAATCATGGGAAGGAACTGCAAAGAAAATGTTTTATTGTATACACTAACTGAAGACATAAATGCTACACGCGTAGAGTGTGAAGGTGCAGCGATCGGTGATGACAACGCCTGCCAAGTTGATACCGGCCAGTGAGCTTAACCTCGCAACCAACACGTCCAAGCACGCCACCATGCTCCTAAACAACCAAACATTATAATCACTACACCATCAAAGTAAAGTCATGCGATTTCAGCACAGGAAATGATGTTTTATTTCCTATATAATTATTGGATGCTCCTCCCCATGTTTGGTCAGCACGCGGCTTACCAGCTATGGTAATCTAGTGTGGTAGTCAAATAGAACGATGTAATTTAATTTTATGGTAAACAAGAAATCACCCGTTCACATGTTACTCGTTAACTGTTCATTTTGATTTGCTTAATAGTTGTGAGTGCTTATCACCTTTTTGCAAAACGTTTATAATAAGATATCGAATTTTGCAATAGGTGTTTTTTCGTTATAACATGATATTGCAATCGAATATCAGTATGATACTTAGACAGGATGATAGAGAAAATGACAAGGATTTACGTGATATCGAACACTCAAAAAGGTGATAAGTGCATTTATTACCTTATTGCTAAACACCATCCAATGGTCCATCATTGTGTTACAGCTGTGTATACAGATTAAATGGGCTCATTTTTAGGGTTCCGTAGCCAAATGGCAAAAAGGAACCCTTATAGTTTCGCTATGTACGTCCGTCCGTCTGTCTGTCTGTCTGTCTGTGGTTTTTCTCGGAAACTATTGGCAATATATAGATGAAATTCGGAAGGTAGGTTTAACCTATGAACCGCTACACAACGACGTAGTGAAATGAAGAAAAAATTTTTTTGGGATATTTCGCCATACATGTAACTGAAATACGAATAAAAAATTCATCGTATTTTAATGGGAGAGGTACTAAACGATAGGTCTTAAAAATGATGTCAGGGTTTCAAACAATTTTTTTTATTTAAATCAACAGTTGCTGAAATATGTACTCCTAAAGTCTTAATTTTTGTTAGAGTCATGTGTCCCCCTCTACAAGCTAAACCCTTGTTTTTGGATATGTGGAAAAAAATTCTGACAGGAGTATATATAACGTAGTTAAAAGGAAATCTACTCTATTAGTCGTTAAATAATACAGTCTCTAAAACTAGACTGTATTATTTTACGAGTAATAGAGTAACATATAAAATGTATTTTTATACGTAAAAATGTTGTAAAAATTCCATAGAAAATGACAGATAGCGTTTAGCCAATAAGCAAAAACTATATGCATAAAGTCAAAGGTTCATTGTAATAAAATAAGTAATAAAAATTGTCTCTAGCTATCAATGCACTCAGTGCAATCATGTTATTACTTTTCGGATTAGCCAGAGAGGATCGAGCGCCTTCTAAATAACTAACGAAATAAAAATGAAATATATTTATACAATAAATCTTAAATTACATAAAAATAACGATTAATGGTTAAGTTCGATTAACTTCGCGCTCGTTCTTTTATATTGTATGGTGTTTATGGTGTTACGGAACCCTTCGTGTGCGAGTCTGATTCGCACTTGCCTGGTCTTTAGTTGAATATTTCTATGCAATAAATGAAATTCACGTGGTAATGAATGAACACAAGGTTTATTTTAGTGATCAATATGAAAATAAAAAGAAATAAAACTTTTTTGTGTTTACATTGTATTAAAAAGAAGAATACCTTTTCTTAACATGGGATTAGTGTTTGTTGTTAATTTAATAGAATCATTGCAAATGTTGTTTTTTGTTTCTAATATACTTGTTCTATTTGCTAATTGCCAAACTACATACTATAACAGACATTAGTTAATCTATGATTGGTAATTAGTAAATAACTTACCAGCTAAATCGATTCCTTCTTCATAATTGTAGCACTTTTCTACTGTGATGCCAGGCAATTGGTGTTTTATATTCCAAACTGGTAAACTGTGCTTTTTAAACTTATATTGTTGCCTGTACACTTCAATATTTTTAAGAACCATTTTTGCAGACGAACACAGACTCGTTAAATTATTCCTTTCTTATTAACAACGAACTGATTTTTAAAATACTACACTAAAGTAAAAAAAGTAAATTTTTCGTAACTATAGTTACTTGAAAAAAAAAACATTTGCAAAGATTTCACTAAAATTAAAAATAAATTATTTATCATATTGTCGACCGGAAATTAAAACTGTACCACGTGCTTCATCGCAGTTCTTGGTTGTATACCTAATGAAGACTGACGAAACGTTATCATGTATTGTATAAAACTACTACACCACATTTTTATAATGAGGCTGTATTCAATTTGTTTATTAACAGACTTATCGTCTATTCAAGTGATATCAATGAAATAATTAATTTAATTAATATATTTGTAACGTAAAATATAAACATTGTCCAATTTAATGACGTTATAATTCCAATATCAATTAATTATAAACCTAAAATAGTTTAAAACAAAAACTTCTAAATTAGAAAGCAATTAAAAACTAATAATACCTACAAATAAAAACCTTTACGCGCGATTGAAGTAAAAATTTGAAGTTTTTTTTGTAGGTACGTTTTATAATAACAAATATGAGATGATTCTTCGCTACTATCCCAGTCTGACAATTCTTGAAAAAGTTCGAAATCAGAATCGCTTTCACTGGACGTAAACATTTTCACACTAAATTACAACTAAATTAAATACCTAGATATTGGTTTCAAAATATTAGGATAAAAGTAATTTAGCGAATTTTTATTTGATGATAGCAGAGATCGATAGGTAAACCATCACATTTGACAGATAGGCCGCATGTTTATCCTCAGTAATAAATTCTATCCTTCAACAGCTGTCAGAAGTATATTGTGACGCACGAAATGTCCCGGGGCCTCCCGTCGATAGATGGCGTGCGACGGTAGATATGTCTATCCGTCAATAGGTTATTGAGACGACTATACAATGGATAGAATTCCTTACCCTAGTATGGTTAGACCGTCGATAGATAGGTAATTGGGTTTGGGTGTTAGATATTTTTAAAAAACTTTGCAATTTAAAATATTTTTTTTAAAACTGTTGAATTTTTATTCACTTTGCTATTCACAATTGATCCGTTTGAAAATTTGGAAATAAATAATCCTAATTGATTATGATATTTGCCACTAGCTGGCGCATAAGTCAAGAAGCGTGGAGTATATGACATATACTTACGACCAATCCAAATTATTATTTTTTAAATTGCAAAGTTTTTTAAAAATCTCTAACAGCCAAACCCAATTACCTATCTATCGACGGTCTAACCATACTAGGGTAAGAAATTCTATCCATTGTATAGTTTTGTCGTCTCAATAACCCATCGACGGATAGATATATCTACCGTCGCACGCCATCTATTTTTAAATAGCGGAAACTACACAGACTATAGTAAGCGTCACTTCCGTCAGAAAAAAAATCTGAGTTACTCCCTAGTCGCGCCTAAAGAAGTTTTACTTCAAAAATATTATCTAAATCAGTTCCGTGCGGCAGTGCCCAAAAGCGCTGTCGAGGTAATTGCCCACCCTCCGGTCACCCGAGGCGTCGCGTCTCAGCTCAGGCCCACATGGCCTCATTGTTTCGACTCCAAAAGGCATAAATGCGTAGCTGCTTCCTAAGGCAGTATATTAATAAAATTGTTTAGGTATCATTTACTTCTATTTAAAATATTAATTTTATATTTCTTCACAGATTAGATTGAGGCGATACGTGACGGCAGCTTAAAGAAACCTTAAAATTGTCTTAAGCATTATCGTAATGGTATTATACTCTTGCATAAAATAAATGAAACAATTTACGTAGCGAAACATAATTTATTATAATTAATCATTATAAAAATAAAACAATTTAACTCTAATAAAATACATATAGTACGCTGGCGCGGAGGCTCTTCACTCGTGCCGCGCGGGCTGCGAGCTCTTTGGGAGTATTATGACAAGAAGACCGCTCGCTGTAACGAAAACATAACTATTAGTACAGAGAACATCATATCGTATCTATTATTCGTCAATCAATGTTAGCCTCGTTCACAAGCTCAGAGTCACTCAGCGTGCTTCGAAATAATCTAAGCTTAGGGTAAAGAGGGCAGTGGTGGATTCACCAGCAGGCTGAGTAGGCTAGAGCCTAGGGCGGCAGGTTTTAGGGGCGGCAAATATGGAACCAAATTATCTTTAACGTCTTGCAAAAATTAAAGAGATTCACATTTATATAGGTACCTAAACGTTATTAGGTTCACACAAACAATTCAACATTAATTAATATGTTTCATCACTTAAGTAATTTTTCTTACAATTTGCATAGTTGCGTTTTGTATAGCCTATCTGGCGACAAATGTATTAATCCACTAATGAAAGAAATTTTAATGTTGGAGTCATCGTGAAATGCACTATACTTAGAATAGAGAGAGATAGAATTCGTAACGAAGGAATCTGCAGAAGAACTGAAATGATCGACACAGCTCACAGAATCAGCAAGTTGACGTGACAGTGGGAATGAATGACGGTCGCAGAACCGATGACCTTTGCAGAAGAAACTTTCTCGAGTGGCGACCACGAACCGGAGGTCCACTGGATGGACTGAGGATTTGTAACAGGTTATTTCCCACTGTGAGTTGCAAATAATTCAAGACCGTTCATTGTGGAAATCATGGGGTGAGACCTATGTCTAGCAGTGGACGTCTAGGGACGGAGACTCTGATAAAAAAGTCCTGCAGTCTGATATTCTGCAGAGGAAAGAAAGACAGATGTGAACCAATAACACCCGTCACAGATTCCCTAGGTAGATGATTTAATGTTCAGCCAATGTAGCCAGAGCAATATCAAAATACGTTTTGAAAGGCCATATTTTTTTATTATATTTACTTAAAAACTTTTTTCTTTTTAAAGGACTATGAGACCCTTGCCCTTAGTAAAATATTTAATACAATATTAATGTTGGGCCGTTTCCAAGGAAAAGGATTGAGGTGTTACCCAAATAATTTTTTTCATTCAACAGAATGAGTGTTACTTCTTTTGATGAACTTATTTATCTAATCGGACCACAAATAATAAAACAAGACACAACTTTCCGATTGAAGTTGGCCATCACCATTGAAGAGCCGCCGGCGACGACGGCGTGCTGGGAAATTACGCGCAGGCATATGGTCCTCTACATCTTGCCGTAGCACTGACCAATTAAATTGGATAGTCCGCGAGCTTGCGGTGTCCGTGCTAATAAACAGACGGATGATAGTTGGCCAACTTTTTAATAATCGGTAGGGAATCTCGGTTCTGATACGATCGGTGTCCAATTAATTAGTTGGACGATTTAGTTGGATTAAATGTGCAGGTTATCATTAACTTAATGACTATTAGTATACTCGGCGATTTAGTTGGACAACTTGAAATTGTAAGTCTGCGGGCGTCCTAAAACGTTCTTTTCCCGCATTTTCATGCACACGTCACCGCGCTAGGAATACTCTCACCGACTAAATCAATTAAGTCTGTGGCTGACAGCCAACACAATGTAGTTGGCCGATTAAGTTGTGAAAGTACGAAATTTAGTTGTTCGATAATCTTGAAATTGTAAGTCTGAAATGAAAGGGTCGATACGAGGCGCCTAGTAAAAAGTATGTCTATTGAACAGATGAAGACTTCAAGAAAAACGAAATTTTAGTTACAAGGAACCGACGAATTTGCATAAAACTGTTGATGAACGTCGACGAAGAGAAAGAAATATGTAAAAACCGTACGTACCGAGTGGACATCTATAGGCTTAACTAATTTCTCTGGATAACAGTCGCGAGCTTAGGAATATATGTATGAGTAATACTTACAAATGAGCAGTGTGCCGAACATATATATAGGGACGACGCAGTGTTGGTCCACCAATGCCCCGAACACCACGTTGCCCACGATGGCACCCACACGGCCGCACATCACCGTCACGGCCATAGCTGTTGCGCTGCAACACACAGATAGAATCATATCGACTGACCGTTTGGCCAAGTGGTTAGAGACCCTAACTGCGGAGCCAAGGGTTGCGGGTTCGATTCCCGCCCGGGATAAATATTTGTGTGCATGAACATGTCTATCTGTTCCGTGCCTGGGTGTAAAATATTTTTATATTTATTACATTACATTATTTTTATATATTGTAAAAAATATATAATTATTACATTATTTTTCTGGTAAGGACCCATAATACAAACTTTGCTTATTTTGGGATTAGATGGTGTGGTGTGGGATGTCACAAATATTATTTAGTGCCGGAACCTTCAAAACTTTAGACGTTTTCAATTTATACGACAAACAAAAAAAATACTAGGGACTTTCGAAGCTCATTTTAATAATTATTAACATATTGATGCGTTGGTACCATTGCTGATACCGAACCAAATTCTGAGCTTTCGAACCGGGAATCTTATTTCAGTAGAACACATGATTTGCGGACCACAAGCAACTAAATAATATCGTGTCAATTCGTGTCTATATACTAGTAGGTAATTATTATATATGTTCCAAAATGAATAAAATACTCACGCGACTTTAGTAGGGAATATTTCACATATGACACAGAAGAGCACCGCTTCGGTGCAGCTGACGATGGCCTCAAACACACACGACAGGATAAGATTGTCGAGCGAAGACTGCACCAGGTTTAGACCGAGGACGGCCAGACCCGAACTCATCAGCATGAATACTGGAAACCGTATTTAATTTATTATTCTCAAGAATGACTGACAATCAGTGGAACTAAAAAAATATATACTTTTTGCTTAGATAACATAATAATCAGGATAGAGCATCTTATATTTCGAAACGATCGAAAACGTCGTGATAGCCCAGAGCGCAACGAGCCTGTCTCAAATTTATAAGGCCCCATAGGGCCATGGTTCGAATCCGGGCGTGTACTAATGAGTTTTTCTGACTTAAATACACAATATCACTGACACCGTGCTTTGGAGGGCACGCTAAGCAGTCGGTCCCGGACGCTGTCAATAGATGGCGGTCGTTACAGTTCCCAACCCGCAGTGGAGCAGCGTGGTGGACTTAAGCTCCAAGTTCCCCCTCCTCACCCTGGGGGAGGCCTAAGCCCCTGCAGTGGGGTAAAAATGGGCTGGTGATGATCGAAAACGTAACTATACATAATTATCATTGTTTTACACAAATATCTTATTAAATTATACATGAAATATAATTTCAGAATTTTCATTTTCTTTTTCAGAAATGTACGAACTTTACACTTTTGTGGGTGACACAAAATTCTGCTTCACAGCGAATATTTCAAAACGTCAAACAAAACAAACACACAAACAAACGCAAACAACTTATACAACATTTCCCACGACCATCTCCGTTACAGCAAAGTTGCATAATACAGAGTAATTTTTGTTAGAATACGGTCACATAATGTTATTGCAATTATCTGGAAATCAGATGCATGTCTGATATACTCTTTGCTGAAGCCTTGTTTCTCTCCGGATCGGGCGGACAATTTCCATTCTATATTGTAATAAACTATTAAATCGAATATATTTGTTGTCTGAACCGCAACCTATTAACAAACATTTAGATGCGTAAATTTTTAATATTACCTACTTCAAGTGACCATTGATCTGCTAAATTATATATTTTCGTTTAGTTAGGTACTGAGAAACTTTTTTAAATATTTATCCCGTATTATCTTATATAAGATCAAATACGCGCGACCTCGAATGTCCGGTTTTGCTGTTTCTATCCGACCGGAGCAGCCGGAAGAAGCCTAGATCAGTTGAAATAATAATAGACTTTGACTATAGTTAAGACTAAACCAACTGGTAAATAACTATTTTTTATGAAACTAAATAAACCTTCTTACGATGCTTTTTAGGAAACAATATATCAAATAAATTCATATTATATAGGTATTCTGTGATAAGAATAGGTCTAACCAAACTTCAGTTCTAAATTAGTCTTCGAATTTTTTATCCCAATTATAAATTGTATATATACTTCTGACGGCATTATACGTTTAATAAATTAAAAGTTAGAGCTCAATAAATAGTCATATATAGAGGTACGGGAACGTCCATGAAAGTAAAATTTTGATTCAAAATTAAGTACAAATCATGGATTCAATAATATGGATAATACTGAAATGTCTTACTAAGCATCAGTTTCTTGCCGACCATGTTGATGGTGAGGCCGACCCAAATGGCGACGGGTAGACAACTGAGGGCGACCACCAACGTGTTCACGTAAACGCGGTCATCAACTGCTGAATCGCACGACGAAATTTCCGGTTTCTAAAATAGGTGTAATAGCAGGGAATTATTTCATGGTGTGTATTGTACTTAAAATCTGGTTAGAAGTTGTCGGCGAAAACTACGCACTCCTGTCAATACACAAGTTTATTAAAAATATGCCAAAATTATAGCTAGAATAGTTTTTTAAAGGGTAATGGTCCCAGAAGCCCTGGACAAAGATAGTCTTAAATGTACTTCTTCACTTTTTCTACACCTAGTGCACTGCAAGCTTAAAATAGGAACTAGGAAAATACTTAGTTCCTATCACTAGGAAGGTTCCTAGTTCCCATCTTAAGTACGGAGTGCACTAGGTGTGGAAATACCTAGTTCCTATCTACAGCAGAGAGTCCTACCGGCAGGGCCTAGATCAGTTAGTTGACGCGGGCTCAACCTACCAATTCGACTCGTGTGATTCTTGAGAATTATCGGTGTCGATTGATACGACTTCTAAACACAAAATAACTTTAGTGTGTAAAATTTGAAGGATTGTGTGAGTCTGTGAAGGACTGTGATTGATTTCTCGACGCCCCAATAAAACCACTGCTTTTAAAAACGTCAAAAAAGAGATATTTTCTCATTAAGATATACGTTGTTATACTTTCTTACGATGTTATACAAAATACAACCCCTAATGGGTAATTATTCTTCTTCCTTTATCCATTTCAGTTGTAATTATGTTGTTAGAGAAAACGACAGAGTCGATCTTGTTTGCATTTTACCATGTTTATACCAAAGAATTATGAAGCGGCAAAGGCGCTTAAAACCGCATCTTCAAAACTGAGTGAATTTACTTATTTTTCCTGCAGTTGAGATTCATGCTAAACGCCTTTTAATTATTTACTTATGTACCTAATACAATTTTTTTTTTAAATTAGTATGCCTGTTACAAAAATTACTTTTCTCCTACTTTATTTGGAACATCAGTGTATAACCGGGCACAAATTAATATTGCTATTTTTGCTAATTATTTGTCAAGTGTCTACACTTTTTATATAATGAATACTCTAAGGTTTAGACTATCTTTTGGGGAAGACCCACCTCCGTTGGTAGACGATAGGCGGCGGTGAGGTTCGCGGTGACTTCGCAAACACCAGCTGACTCGTCGGGGTACAGTCCTGCGAATTGGCAGAACCTCTCGAATAGATCCGGGAACCACATCATCAGCGTGTAGTAACTGAAACAGTAAAGTAATAACATTTTATTGTTATCACCACTCGCGCCTGTACATAGTGTTACTATAAGTAGTGGCGGTAACTTCATAAACCCAAAAAGCACGACTTTCTCTAAGTGTGCTTTGTTAAACTCTCCAAAAGTAAATTCGTTAAATATATAACTGAAGACTCAGCCCGAATAATTTAATCAAATCACATCAATTATCTTTATTTCGCAGCTATATATTATTAGTTTGTGAAAAAACGTTCCCATAACGGCTTTATAACAACAATTTAACTTTGTTGTTATGAATATCACAGAAAATTCCTTTATAAATAATTAACAATTAATTTAAGAAATTGCAGCGACACTCGTAGAATATATCATCCGACCCTTCGGGTATGGAACAATAAATTGTGTATTATCTACAGCGAAACCACTAAATTATTTTCCGATCCAGAGAGGTTTTCGAGCTGTTGTTTAATATTTTTTTATACATGTGTAAGAACATTAAGATTTCAAACGAATTTTCCCACATTTACAAATTTATGTGCCGATGAAAGCAGCGCACGCGAGTGAGGATTCGGCGCCCAACACGAAAACTGAAACGGAGCCCTTTCAAGAAAATTCGCAACAAAATATAGCAATAATATAGATTAAGCCTGCAATTTTTAATAAAAAAATTTGAATACTTATTTATTACATAAAGGAGAGTGTATTTTTTGCAGTACGAAAAAGTAAAACTTAAAAAAATAACATTAAATAGACCGTAAAGTTAGGTAAGTTTGATTTCACTTGCATTTTTTTGGCAAAAGTGTAAACAATTTGCTTAAATCAATTGTTTCCGCAACTTTCCGCTCTATCAATAAAGTTTACAAGCCCAAGATGAAAGCTCTCAAGCATAGAGTAAATTAATTTGACAGCAGACCTTGCGCACTGAAACTCGGACTAAAAGTCCCCATCTTACACCAGCTAGCTATAGCATGAGTGGTTAGACGGTAAACGCAGAAGAGGGCTTCTAATCAATTCGTACTTTTATGCCCTCAAGTAATTATTTATTTGGTCAGCCACCAGATTTAACATTATGAGCTTATCAACTACGATCAATTACAGACTAACTAGAGCTTAGAATGCTAATCCAGTTACAGGCACACTCGACATGCACGGCGTATTAACAAATAGCTTAACTAATAAATTTAGAAAACATTTTAAAACAATAAACTAATATTTTAAAAAAAAAAACACAATACATTTCAAAAACAAAAACACAGCCTAGATTCCTATAGTGATTAAGGTGGACCTATACTTATATAAAGCCTTTCTATACAAAGGCAATGACAATAAAAAAATAACCACCTTTTCCGATCTGTAAAACTGATTGTGCTCACGACAAATTCTTGTTATCATACTATGACGGCCAATGTTTTTCCGAAGGAACAAAAAAGTGTATCTTTTCAATAACAGAGGACTATCGATAAGTCCTGAGAGTTGCTGTTGAGTTTAATTTTGAAAACATAATACTTTCCAATGATTTTTACATGTTTCATTTCACGGTGTTTTACTACACTATAATAAGGTACTAACCATTTTTTCATTTTTTATAGTTGTTTTTTGAAAAACCTTTACTTAGTACATATGCTAACGATATATAGGAACTTAATTACACAATTTTCGAGTTCGAAAGCCTAGTCATTTAGACGGTGAGTTCATATGCCTGTGAATCAGTCAATTTCTTATTTTGTATATTATTTATATTTGATTTTAGCAATAAATGGGTGTAATCTTGGAAGGCCCATTAGTATGACTCTATAAACTGAGTCATTTCATTCGGAAGTAATACGGGACGTTCAATTTGCTAATTAAACTCTCATTAAACACATCAAACAGCTTTCACTTTTCTACTGCACATCATTTGCAAACATGTATTTATTTATTTTTAGAATTAGAACAGACAAACTCTAAAAGTATTTTGAATATATTCGAAACCAAATAATATGCTGGCAAATGGGTCGGTAGGTTTAAACTCTTAGTTGAAAAACAGTGCTGAAACATGTTGAGATGTGGTTCTGGATGTTGGTGACTGACCTGAACATCAGTCCAAAGTCGACGAAACAACACAAGATTAGTAGTCCGATGTAGGGCTGGGTCGTGAGCATTTTCTTGCGCACCCAAAAGGCCTGCCACCGCTGCCGCCACGTGAGCTGTGCCTTGCTCTCGTTTGCGTTGTTGTCGGCGGACACCACTTCTTCTTCATCGCCCTCACCGGCACTAATCATGGATTCCACCTGAAGTGTAAATCATTTATTTGTTACTAGAATTACATTTAAAACTATGTTTATTGTTGTGCAGTCATTTAACTAGTAATCGAACCGAGATCAAAAAAATATTTTCGACTTATTCATCTATGGAATATATGAATGTTTATTCATCTATGGAATATATGAATGTGATAATGTTTTACACCCGATCTTCATACATCGTGAAAGTCCTTAAGATTTGCTCTCGAATCCAAGACCTTTGAAAACGGCAGTACATGAAATAAAAAAGTCCAGTAGTGTAGGTCTGTCTTTATGCTTCATGTTTCATGCTTCACCACATACTTATAATTCTGACGTCACCAGGAAGTGCTGGGAGTCACACTGTGAACCTCTGATTTCGAGCAATTTAGTTTATTTAAGATTGCTTTAGTGACCTCGAATAAATTAGATGTTACTTTAGGTACTTTAGGTACATCTAAACAAAGTAAATAAATACATCATCAAGAATTATAAATAATAAAACCACGCAGTGACTTTCTAACCAATCAAGCAAAGTCTCAGCTCGAGCACCCAAATTCACACAATGTGTATTACACGAAACTATTAGCCAGCGTGTTTTCCCTCTTCGTTACTTCCGTAACTCTCATATAACTAATCATAAAGATTCAGAATTTTGAACGCATAGTATGAATGAAATTATAAACTCCATGTCTATACCTTCCGAGAGAAATCACCTGAAAACTACTTATTTTACTACTAACTCAATGACTAACGGATTCATCAAAATTATGATGCTCAAATGTAAGACACTTCCTTAAATGTAAGAAATTTGAAATTTGGTATTGAGATACCAATTTACTTACAAACAATGAGATAGATCAATTTCGGATTTTTTATTTTTAAGGTCCCCAAACGGCCTCAAATATAGTGATTCTAGGTAGTTGGGTAGTGAAGACTTCCCGAAATGGTATAAACCCCTAACTTTGCATCTAGGTAGACTTCAACCTACAACCAAAGGGGAAAATAGAAGAATCTGTTCTTTTGATGTGTAAGGCCCCAAATCAGACCCGTATGTATGGAATCTAGAGATCTGACAATTGAGCATCTTCCGATGTAGTGGAATCTTTATATTTGGTTCTTAGGTAGATTTTCACTTACAACTAAAAAGGAAAATAGGAAACTCTCCGAGTTAGAAAAAATAAATAAGATCCCTCAAAAAACCAAGTTCTTACCTAAAACAGATTGGCCATTAGTAGTTGTGAGATCCAAAAAACATGACCAAGTTTTGAGGGATTTTATTTATCTTTTCTAAGTTGGGTTCTTTTTTTTAGATTACCAGCAAAGATAGTTAATTACGGATTAAGGGAAAATGAGAGCTAGAGAAGGCAAAGGAAGACTGAGGCAGTTTTCTCTGCTGCCTCAAACCATTAAAGGGTTAGGAAAGGAAGAAGTTGATATTTCGAAGCAGCAATGGCGACGGACGTGGCGATTGCGTTATCATCTCATGCCAATTCTGATTAGGTATTAATTAATAAAATTTAGAGATATCAACTTACAGGAAAATCTGAGACTGGTAGCCTGGTGTTGACGACGAATATCTTCTGTAGGACATTCAAAGCGTTCTCAGGTCTGTTTGCGTGTAGAAGGTAGCGCGGACTCTCAGGGAATGGGGCGATGAGCAGACCCACCAGCAAACTGGGTATGCCACATGCCACCACAAATACCCTCCATGGTTGGTAATTAAAAGTTCCACTGGAAAAGTCGAATCTTGACCCAGGGATGATCATATATGCTATACCTACAGAAATGAAATATAAAGGAGAATGAATAAATATAATCCAAGTTGGACTATTCACTAGATTTAATTATAAATAATTTATTCAAATATTTTTATACAGTATACTGTAATAATAAATAAAATACTGCAAATCACTTAGTTTACAAATTTCACATTGTGACGTTTATACGTAAAAGCAGGTCGCCATTTAGAAGTACTAGAAAAATCACGCGGTTTCAAAACATATTAGCCAAATTCTGAAAAATTCCAGATCAAAAAAAATTTGAAATGAAATTCTATTTTAGAGGTAGCGTGTCTAAAGAATTCTGCCATTCGAAATTATATTTTTGAGGCGACGCGACGCCGCGACACAATCAAAGGTAGCGCCGGCGCGGGCGCCGTGAATTATTCCCACAATAAATTATTTACAATTAGAATTTTAAAATCGAATGTTCGATGATGGAAATGCCGAGATGCTTCGGGGTTGGGATTCATCATCATCATCATCAGCTCATTTTTACCCCACTGCAGGGGCTTAGGCCTCCCCAGGGTGAGGAGGAGGGCTTGGAGCTTGCTGCTCCACGCTGCTCCACTGCGGGTTGGAAATTGTAACGACCGCCATCTATTGACAGCGTCCGGGACCGACTGTTTAACGTGCCCTCCGAAGCACGGTGTCAGTGATATTGTCTACTTGAGTCAGTTGGGATTCCGTCGCATATATAAGGAGGCTGGGTTCGACGCCGGCGCCAGCGAATATTTTTAGAAGAGTCAAGAACATATCTGCGAGTGTGTACGAGTGTGTTAACAGTTTGTGATTTCGTTAAGAAATAAAGTACAAGTACAACTTAAATTGTTGTTTTCGTGCATCCAAAAATATCTGGACCGCTAGGCCGTAACAATATAATAGAGGAAATTTCTAGATAAATCGTTAAATTTCATTTCATGTGTTTGAATTTACTTCCAAAGACAATATAAAGTGTCATATTTCCTCTCTAAATAATTATGCACGTGATTTTGAGTCCAAGTTAGTAAAGCGAATGGTGCAAAACCATTCAGGTACCAATGAGTTTTTTCGACGTAAGTAGGTACATAAGTATCACTGACTCCGTGCCTCGGGGAGCACGTTAAGCAGTCGGTCCCGGTTGCTGTCAATGGATGGCGGTCGTTACAATCCATCAATCCGTACTGGCGCAGCGTGGTGTATAAACCTCCAAGCCCCCTCACGTTAGAGGGAGGCCTAAGCTCCTCAGTGGGGTATAACGGGCTGATGAAATGGAATGGTGCAAAAACAGCCATTTACAAATTCAAAACAACTTAGTCAATTCGGTTCTACGTGATTTAGGCCCAGAACCTTTACTGAATTGTCCTAAACTTATTTTTCCGTCCTCTGAGATAATTCGTGATCAAATAAGTTTTTGGGCTTTATAGAATAAATACATTTCGATACATCGGTATACAATACGGTATACGTAGATTCGGCCCCTATTTTACCGCTAATTTAAACAATCGTAATGCAAAGTTTAAACTTTATATAAATTCTATTCAATTAAGGGTCAAAAAAATTTAAAAAGTGGTAGACACGTGGTAAACTAAGTGATTAATAGATTGTCTGTGGTCTTAGGTGTTGTTGTAAGATGTTGATAAGCGCATCAATTATTTCATTTAAAATATTGATCTTTTTCGCTCTCAAAGGGTCTAATTTTGAAAATTGCTTTATAATGCAGTTTAGGAGTCCGCGCCACTAAAGAAGTCTCGTAGCCGCGGCGTAAACTTTTTCACGTTGAGAATTATTTCTTGGGTCGTACTTCGCAGGACTTTAGGTATTTTAAACTACACGAAATTCTCATAACAACGAACCACTTAAAATATCGTTAATTTTTTTGCCGTCGAACTTCTTTTGTAGCAGGGACTCTATGTATTAGTTTAGTAAATTGTTAAAGTTTCAAGTTGGTGTTACTAAAATATTTTCTCATAATACAAAATTATATTAAATTATCTGGACCACTAGCCCGTAACAATATAAAAGAGGGAATTTCTACATAAAATAAAAATATTACATTTTAAAAACGCCCTTCAAGAATTTATGTCTATACAAATTTTGGTATAGGTACGATTTCCACATAGCGTCATCTAGTCCCAAGCTAAGCGGAGTTTGTATTATGGGTAGGTACTGGATAACCGATATACATAATTTTTCACTATGCTAAACGGACATGTTCATGCACACAAATATTTGTCCCGGGCGGGAATCGAATCCGCGACTTTTAGTTTTGCAATTAGGCTCTCTAACCACTCGGCCAATCGATCAGTCAAAATGGAAGTGCATAGAATCTCCTTATTTTGTATTTCAATATTGCCAAAAAAGTGTAGAACTTACTACAATAAACAAATTTTACTAACCAAAACAACGAAGACGCGACGAGCCGGTATCATAGCATAAAAAAAACTTTTGCTGCGTCCGAGATTTCGTGTAGTATAAGGTTGATTGTTGTTTTTTTCACTCATTTATTGTATTCCACGGCTATACTATAGGTATAATAAACTGGTGGCTATAATATGTTCTTCGCTAATATTAACTTACAAAAAGGAGATTCCATGTACCTCCAAAAATAGGGATCATTAGGACAAAATTGAGTATAAATATTACTAATTAACTATAACTCACTGGGTAGCAATATGGTGCCGACGGTCCAGAAGACTTCCAGCCGGCACAACATCACGTCACGATGGCGCAACGATAGGAAGTCACCAAAATACGGGAACACGAGGCCTGTCGCACCTATGATCCCGAAACCGCTGAAGAATCTGAAATTTTACAATATGTACCATTTAGTGTTATTTTCACCCGATTGTGTCAGAAGGAAGTTAATGTGTTTCTGATGTATGTATTTAATGACGTTTCCTTCTCGCCTCTCATAGCAGACACGGCTTGATGGGATTTTGGAATCTGAGAGCGTCTAACGAGCTGTTATGTGCTACGCTAATGCCATGATGGAACTCGTATTCAAAACCGGCCAAGTGCGAATCAGACTAGCTCACCGAGGGTTCCGTACCACCACACCATATATTTGTTTTTGGTATTTACTAAAAAAATTGAAGTTCAAAAATTGCTAAAAAAATATTTTTATGTGAAAAACTATTTTTCCATTTACTTCCGAGTTTCAAAATATGCAGCATAATTGCTGCATGTTACTTATACTTTAATCTGTTATATTATTAATCTAACTGTTAAATAAAGTATACTATTTCAAGCAGTTAGAGACGCTTTCACAAATCCCTCATCTGTCTTATTCTTATTATATTATATGAAGCCCCCAAATAACAATGATCATCCTTTTGCGAAGTGTAACTTGATAAATTATCTGATTACATACCTGCAGGCAAGGAAGGCTGGAAATGATTGCACTACGCTGGAGATGAAAGCAGCGGCGGCGTCCAACAGCAAGGCCCCAATGATCGCCTTTTTGCGGCCGCGCGCATCAGCTAAGTTGCCCCAGAAGTAAGAGCCCACGCACATACCTGCCTCATAAAAGTTTACATCAAATCTCATTTTGTTAAGCTCACATGGTCGACATCGGTTATCGGCTCCTACATCGCTAGTTTTGCTCCAGAAGTACGGTGAAAAACAAGAAACAGATAATTTTGATTGTGTCTTTCCAGAAAGTGTTAAAATGTCTGACCATTTGAATGTGTAAGGTGCACTTGACGACCAAAATATTGGTGACATTTGAGTGAGCGATGACAACAAATTGTAGTAAAGAAATAAACGAATCGATGTGTAGATTTCACGTCGAGATTTGTTGATATATTTCGCTGTAGACTGTTATATAGTAAAACCAACTTAAAAAGAATTTGCCGTGCGTTTCAATCATTGTCACCCGAAAAGTTTAAAAAGGAGATAAGTGATAAAAAATGCAACTTTAAACATGTTTTCTCGGTAAGCATTAGTTTGCGCCATTTGCGCACTTAAAACTTTTTGTTTAGTTTATTAAGCTCACACGCTCTATAGCTCTATAAGTTTGTATTACGTTCAGCGGGACACGGTGTATAAAGGTTAAACTCCACAGTAATAGTAGATTGTTACACAAGGGGTGAAAGGGACCTATTTAGGCACGAGATGATTTGGTGCACGAGCGTACCGAAGGCGCTAATAGTTCGAGTGCCTAAATAGGTTTTTCATCAGAGGTAAACATACTGCTTTTCATTATGAATATGAGGAAAGTAAAAAAAACGCATTAAGTCCATATCTGAATCTGATGAACTCATTTTATACTGTAAATAATGAGCACTCGCCAAAACAACTGAAGATCGAATTGCCGCTTTCTCGCAATTTTTATTTTTCCTTTACAGTGCCATTCTACCAGCCAGTACTTTTTACCATCGATCATGGTTAATTTTTAGCTCAAATCTATGTAAATTAAATAATAATTTAGTTAAAAGTAAATTAAAAGTATAAAGTCATATCACAAAATTGTTGATAATGTTTTTTTTATTAGAATTTTACGCCGTGATTCAACAGAGACGTGTTGTATTGTTGCAACAATGTTGCAACTCAGTATAGTCAAATATTAAATATACTTCCGTCTAAAACAGGCAGTACAAACACCAGCGTCTTTAGGAGCTTGAGTTAATCAGAACAGAATCAAAGTTGAAAGTTGCCCTATTCCATGGGGTAATTTAATTTATGTCACACACCAAACACAGCAAAAGCTGACCTAAAGTGACATAATATTAGCTGGGGATCTGCAAGATCGCCACATACTTATGGATGGCCTGCCATGAAAGCATGCAAGGCATCGAAAAGTTGATTTCATCCCCAAGTCAATGAACTTATTTGTCTGAATCATGTAACTACCGATTAGCGGCGTCGCTGTCAGTCGGCCCTTGTCGCTGGACGCTAAATGGAACTCGCACTCAGCCGCTGGCAACACGAAGCTGAGGGTGGTGGTGCTGAGAGCACACACAGCGTAGACGGCTCCACAGACTGCTAGCAGCATCCATTGGAAACGGCCGTAACCTACAAAGAAAATACCAAAGATGTATTTATAGATATTGGATTTAATATGAAATAGAAAGTTTATTCGGGATAGTCATTATTCATATTTTTGAAAAATGTATTACTTTAACAGGGGACGAAACCACTTGATTTGATAATCTATTTAATAATACGCGAAGAAAAAACTTTATACCCCTTTTAAAGCATATTAGGGGTACGGAGGAGTGTGAGATTTGGCAAAGGTAAAGTTTATATGGAAAAGGAGTACCAAAAGTAAAAATATATATACCTAAATAAAAGTGTGCCTCTTCTTGTATTAGAAGTATGTGAACATAATATTTTTTTGAGTAACTCGCTGTAGGCCTGTCAATGACGTTACATATAGTTTGAGGCGGACTGGTTACTTCAATACAGACGAAACCTAGAACGTGGCTCTAAGACCTTCTAAAGCTCTAAGACCTTCTAAAGCCCTAGAAGCTAAGATTTTAAAAGCCCATATTTTACAACTATTGAAAAAGTCATGCGCACTGAAACTCGGCCTAAAACTGTTCGTCTTGCACTAGCTAGCTAGAGTATGAGTGGTTAGACGGTAAACGCAGGAGAGGGCTTCTAGTCGATTCATACTTTTATGACTACTAGTGGTCGCCCAGCGGTCGAATTTCGACAATACTCACTTTTTTGAAACCACCAATAATAAATAGGCGAGAGTAAGTAATTCAAACCGCATCAAACGACAGACTATTAAATTCGTATGATTGTCAGTATTTGACAAATATTTGCTGGCTTGCATGTAACTGTAATAAATATAATTACTATAAAAATATTGTTTGGAAAATTATTTTTGCCTAATAATAGTGATACTTAACTTGATATTTAATAAATATTTTAATTCTTTTGTTTGTTTCTGTGTTTATTTGTTTGTATTGTTATTTGAACGCATAAAACTAAATTAATAACCAGTTAGCTGGTTTCGAAGAAGTCACACATTTGAATGTTTTCAGTTAGGGTAGAGCTGCGGGAAGATAATTAATTTAAAACGCGGTTTCACAAAATAGATCAGGCGTACACAGTTCATTGCGAGAAGCATGCAGGCGCAGCCGCAGGCAAAATATAATCACAATGCCCAATAAGCCATATGCAATTGACCCAAGTTATTATTACGTAACTATAAATTGCGTCAAAATGAAATATATGTTATTGAAAAAATCGTCGTTTTTTTGGAAATTGGTAGAAGAATAACCTTCAAGAAAGCGAAATTTTTTAAAGCTTATATTATTTATTGAAAAAATATTGGCTTTGTCAAGGCAGCTCTAGTGATAGCGCTATCTGTTGTAAAGGATAATAACTATTTAGATAGCGCCACCTATGGTTAAGTATAGCATCTTGTTAGATTTCAGTTCATTTCGCTGCATCTATTGGATGTTTGATCTAGTCCATTGCAATTTCACTACTTTTTATTTTAGAGTTTATCAAATCCTGTTGAATAGAAAACCACGAAATCAAAATTAAAGGTATTTTCGCGTAAGATAATTTTTGAAATTGATTTTCTTAAGAAGCAGTCTATTTATTTTTAACCAAAAATAATTTGGGTCAATACTGAACTTTGTTCTTTATAATTAACAAATTTTACTAATTTCATAACGCTAATTTAATTTCATAAGGGCTTACTAAAAGTGCGGCAACCACAGCTAATAAAGATTAGCTAACTAAACCTATTAGCTAAAAGCCTTGAAAACGGACGCTCAAACAACGCGCGCAATAAGTAGTGTCTGGTACAAATCCTATATTTTGTCACTCGGGGGTTTATTATCAACGTTTTAATTCGTGTCATTGTCTTGATCGTATCGCAGAAACAGTTGGTTTAATTAGCGGACTGAAAAAGAAATTACAGATTTTGTTAGTATTAGCCAGTATCATTTTGTATTAAATTAAAGAGTTTATATAGAAAATACGAGGATATATCAATTTAGGTCGAACATGAGCAAGTAACGACGCGCCATGACGCCGCCGCCAGGACGGCGACGTATTTAGTATTAACTTTACGATTAGATCCTTCCATTTAGGTCGCTAAGCCCGACTTAATTAAAAACATTCACCTTTCGTATTAAAGTTTCATTAACGTATATTCGCCAAATAAAGAAGAAACAATACACCTGCAACAAAATTATTTAACCCTCTTTATTATTAACTTATTAAAATACTAAGTAAAAAACTTTTAAGTTAAATGGTTTTATTTTACCAAAAACTAGAAAATAATTAGGAAATAAACCTGCACCTTTTTAGATTCTTGCGTCTGATAAGGTATGGTGTAATTCTAGCAGTAGGTACTGTTTTCTCATGACGGATGTCCAGGGGCACTTTGGGTCGGTGGCTCAGTAATAAATGTGGAACTTTTAACAGACTGTAATAAAAACATGGGCGCAATTGAAATATTTCTTTTGGTGGCCTTGGAGACACATTTCTGTAGACAAGTCGCTCTTATTTAATTATACAGTTGTTATACAGGTTGCATGTGCCCCACGTTTTTATTTTTCAAAACAATGATCGGTTATAAAGCGTGAACTAGTTGACCGACTATAGACAATCCGTCGCGGTAATTTTCATAGTAAATTCGTATTGTATTGTGTTGTGACGTCTATGCGTAGAAGCACGTCGATGTGTTATAGAAAGTACTCAAATGATCGCTCGGCTTCGCAAACACGTCTACTGTATTTCTGTATTCAGAAATAATTAGAAATTCAAAATCAAAATAAAATGTAAATAAAATTCAATTTTAGAGACGGTATCAGTGAAAGTGATTTCGCGCTCGAAAATAATATTTTTGAGTCGGCATCGTGACCGGCTCAAAGCTAGGCGCCGGAGCCATGTAATATTCCAACCATAAATTGTAATTTCAAAAATGGAACGTTCGATGACAGAAATTTCGAAGAGTATATAGGTATAAGGAGTCCGGTGTAACAATGTGCTAGTAATGTGATTTTTTCAGAACGGTAATTCAAGAGTTAAAAGAAAAGTTAGGTGGCAAAAAGTGATCTACAAAAAAGAAAGCCAACCGTGATAATTTAGGCGATAGACACCATGTCATTGATATTACGATGGTCTATTCTAATTTTTATATAGAACCCTTAAACATTCGAATTGACTGACCAATTGGCCGAGTAGTTAGAGACTCTAACTGCGGAGCCAAGGGTTGCGGATTCGATTCCCGCTTGGTACAAATATTTGTGTGCACGAACATGTTCTATTTGTTTCGAGTCTGGGTGTCAAAGTATCTATATATGTATTTATTTAAAATAAAAAAATATTTAAGTATGTCTATCGGTTGTCTAGAATCCCATAATACAAGCATATTACTTGCTTACATTGGGACTAAACTAGACTAGTAGTAATAATAATAATATAAGGTATTATTATTATTATTATTATTCGAATAAACCATCGCAAAAGTTGTTTATTGTCTAGATCGCCACTACAATTTAAAAATATTGTACATAATTGATTATTAAATAGATTTTTTTCCAATATTAATTTTGTAATTTACCTACCTTAACGTGGATGAAGCTAAATTAAAATCACTTGATTCTAAGCGTGCTATAAAATCCTCGGTTCTGAATATATGGGTGTTCGGCCGAACGTAATTTAAACACATGGAGTATGTAGATCTTAGTTAACTCAACAAAAAGTGTCAAGTGAGCAGATGGCGCAAACTGACGGTCATCGAAAAAAATATATATAATATTTTTTTAAATTTTTTGTTTAGTTCGTTAAGTTCTACACACACTTTAAGTTTGGACTACGTTCAGCCGAACACCAAGTAATGTGATGTAGCGCATTCCGAACTCACTGTTTATTTTTTAAAACATGAACATATATCTCGCTTATCGTCTCCTCTTCCTCCTCCTCTCTTCCTCTTTTTTTTTGTCGGTTAAAAATTGACAGCAACTTTCATTACCTGCAGCAGAGGTAGTATTTTGGTCGTTCCATCCAACACAAACACTTTATTGTTGTATATGTCGCCGGCTTGTAAGTGAAACACCTGACTTCGGGTGTTAAATACACAGCCCTCAATTCGGTTCACCTTCGGTTCATAGTTCAAACTGATATTGTCCACGTTTTCTATTTTTCTTGCAAATATGAAGAATAACCGATGTGCCTACGGCGAGGTTTTATTGGAAGGCAAATAGAAAATTCAAAGTGCAGCATCTGACGTATCAAATGCGAGGGCTTGTTGTAATACCTGGGACATTTCTTACAAGGCCATCTAGTCCCAAAGTAAATAAGTATTATGCTTCTATTATACTACTACTACTAGACAGTATACATACTTAAATAATCTTTTTATAACATCTATAATTTCGGCCAATGTTCCATGCGTATTGGAGCCTCCGGGTATTAGCCGTCCCGATGGCAAAAGACCCGATGGTATGACTTTGGTGCCGTGGGAGAAGGGTAGGTGTCTACTTTGGGACGCCACGTGTGTCAGCACATTTGCCGCCTCTCACCTTGGTCGCACTATGGGATCGGCTGGAGTCGCTGCGGAATCTGTGGCCGCCAGAAACGAGTCAAATACTACTACTCTAGAGAGTAAATACTTGTTCGTCCCTCTCGCGGTGGAAGTTGCTGGCTGTAGGGGAGTGAAGCCAAACGTTTCGTCGCGCGCATCGGCCATCGTCTGAGGGAAAGGGGATTCGACCCCCGCTCCGGTTCTTTCCTGGTGCAAAGAATTGCCATCGCAATTCAGCGCGGCAATGCGATGAGTATCAGGGGCACCTTTGCGTCGGGAGTGACGAGGGATGGATTATTGGATTAGTTTTATTTGTAAGTATTTTTAGTTTTTAATTAATTCTTAATTTGGTATAAGCTTTTATTTTTAATTAGGTATAATATATTTATTAAAAAAAAAACATTCCATTAGTTTTTTTTCACGGATTTTATAAAATATAAGTTTATAGTTTTAAAAATTATACGGAAATTGGGCATTTAAATATTTGATAAAAAATACGAATCCATTGTACATTCTTCACTTCTTCACTTCATCAGCCCATTTTTATTCCACTGCAGGGGCTTGGGCCTCCCCCAGGGTGAGGAGAGGGGCTTGGAGCTTAAATCCACCACGCTGCTCCACTGCGGGTTAAGGACTGTAACGACCGCTATCTACTGACAGCGTCCGGGACCGACTGCTTAACGTGCTCTCTGAAGCACAGAGTCAGTGATAGTTATGTACTTCTTAAGTCAGAAAAACTCATTGGTACACGCCCGGATTCGAACCATGGCCCTGTGGGGTCTGATAAATTTGAGACAGATTCGTTGCGCTTTGGGCTATCACGACACAACCAACCATTGTACCTACATATCTAATATTTAAATGTCTTTGTCGCGAACGGAATATAATAATAACTAAACTACATTCAAAACAAGTCAACAAATCAAAATTTACGTTTTTCAAAACTCTAACAGCATGTTGCACCAGAAGATCTCTTCTACATAATACTACATCGCGCATAAAACTACGAAGCTGGAGGTCCCTTGCTCGAATCCCAGGTCGGGTCAGTATTTATATGATGAATATTGATACGTGTACCTGGTCTTGGTTATATGTATGTGGTGCCAAGACGTTGTTGTGATGGATACGTTATATATAGAAAAGTAATTCATCATCGTTCTAATCAACGTATATCTGTCAGTTTTTACATAAAGCAATATGCCTTTACTTGGAATTTTACGTAAATCTCTTTTGATGCAACTCGCTGTAAGTCCGTTGTTCCAAGGCTATATTAATGAGCAAATCGATGAGCTTTCGCTGTACAGTTAGATACTTGTTGCACCACAGGGGCAGTGACGTCACCGTCCACCCAACATCGTCTCGTTAAGTGAGAACTTTTTTGCCCATGTGTTCCTATAGTTTTGTTGATGATCCAGACGAACCCTATTACACTTAATAATTAAATCAAAATTTAAAAAATATATATAGACCGTGTGATGACTTATAATACGAAACCCTCTCCACGCTAATCCTACTCGTACCTACTTGACCGGTTTTTTTACTATGGCTTTCAAAAAAGAAACTTAAGAGGTAAGACGAATGTGTATTTTCAGATTTCAGTTCTCTTTCAAAATTCTTCCACCAAACAAACACGACGCGGGATTTTTACATAAACACATAACAAAGTCACATAACAATGCCCGACAAAGACGCACCGAGTCGTAAAGTACTAGAAATAAATTCTCGTTCTGGCCGTGTGGTTGTTTTCAGCTTTCGGTACTACATGTCTAAATGACCCGGTTACAAGGAAGTTCATGTTATTAAGATTAATTGGACTGATAACGACGACACGTAAAGAAATGTTGACAAAAATTATCTTCAAAATACACGCAACGCTTTTAAATGTGCTAAATATTGACACAACCAACCTTCATTATAAGTTCCATGGCAGAAAATTCGGTAAAAAATAAATGAAAAGCATATAAATAAAATAAAACTGCCAAAAGCGAATCGAATTCGAACAAAGTGGGGTTCCGTACAATTACTTTATCAACTAACAGTGGATAGCCCGAATCGAAATTTATGATTTTTTTATGAGACTGAAAGACAAAATAACATTTTTTTTATTATCTACTAGCGACCGCCCCCGGGTTCGCCCGTGTGGACTGTTTATATCATTTCTGCTCATAGAAAAAGAAATGCTACAGGGTCATCTGGTGGCAAATAACAATAAAGTGGATACCACGAAAATCTTTTCTGTGCTCGAATACTTATTTTAATATTACTTATTTTAAAAAAATAAAAAAATGGTTATTGTGGGTTATCCCTAAGAGATAGACATATATCATCACGGACTTTTTTGTAGACCTTTTTAAGGTGTACAATACTGTAGTACATTATTTTGATCTATCTCGTAGGATTCAACCAGCGTTTGCAATGTAAGAGAAACTTCTTAGATTATCAGTGTTTCTCTCCAATACCTACTCATTATGCACGTATACATATAAACCTTCCTCTTGAATCACTCTATCTATTAAAAAACCCGCATCCAAATTCGTTGCGTAGTTTTAAAGATCTAAGCATACATAGGCACAAAGCAAACAATCAATAACAAAGTTATGTTTAAAAAGTCCTGTTAGATAGAGAGGGCAATACCGCACGGTGTACCTACTGGCTTGTGACGTCAAGGCATTTAAAATAATGTTAAATTTCGTTTTACAAGAATGAAAAACAGATAAAATTTTAAAAGTTTCATGAGATATTACTTTATTTTTAAACTTATTACTTTTTTACTTTAGAACCTTGAGGAGAATGGTATTTTTCGCACATTTTGACGTACATAATATATACCTAATTTACATAAACGAATTCGTCAAAAACTAAGACATAAGAAAAACGAAATCCTTAAAGTAGTTCTTTCGAACAACATCGCGCATTATACAAAATATAAATGATAAAAAAGAAAAATGTCTACTCAATCTCACCCCAGTATAAAGACTAAAAAAAATAATATTTCACAATCTTAGTACGCGCCACCAAGATAAAACGTTATACAGGTTTAGGTTTTAATTACCAGCCAACTTTTAATATACCTTTGATAAAAATCCTGTGGCAACAAGGAACAAGACTGTCGCTTTTTAGTATCGTTCAATAGGAAAATATTCAGTTAAGACTACGTAAACCTTTCCCAAAACTACCAATATACTAATCATCGTTCACGAGGACGCCAGTGCACGTACACGCGGCCCGCCCACATGCCCCATGCCCGGCCCTTTCGCTCTATGTAAGTAGAAGTAAACCTAACCTTTGTGTGGACTACGAGAAAACCTTCGACTCCGTCGAGACTTGGGCTGTTCTGGAATCCTTGCAGCGATGCCGAATCGAGGTGTTGAGGTGTCTATAAGAAGCCGCGAAAATGACTCTCCAGGTGCAGGACCAGAGAACGGAACCTATCCAATTGCGAAGAGGAGTACGACAGGGGGATGTTATATCCCCGAAACTGTTCACCAACGTATTGGAAGATGTTTTCAAGACGCTGGACTGGAAATATTGTGGCATTAAAGTCAACGGCGAACACATCTCTCACCTCCGTTTTGCTGACGACATAGTAATCATGGCAGAGTCGCTGGAGGAGCTCAGGGGAATTGTTAACGGCCTCAATGTCGCCCCTCGACGGGTGGGGCTCGAACTTGGACAAGACGAAATCATGTTCGACGAACATATTCTCCCGAGACCGGTAACCGTAGAGGGTGTGACTCTAGAAGTTGTGCAAGGCTATGTCTATTTAGGACAGACTGTCCAGTTAGGCAAACACAACTTCAACAAAGAGGCCGACGGAAGAATGCAGCTGGCTGGGCTGCTTTCGGGAAGCTTCGTCATCTGTTCTCGTCGCCACTACCACAATGTCTGAAGATCAAGGTCTTCAACCAATGCGTCCTACATACAATGACGTACGGTGCCGAAACAAAGACTCTCACGGCAGGACTGATCCACAAATTTAAAGTCGCTCAGCGTGCTATGGAGCGGGCTATGCTCAGTGTTTCTTTGATGGATAAAATCACAACCACTGAAATCCGTCAAAGAACTAAAGTTGTCGACATAGCCGAAGCGATCAGCAAGCTGAAGTGGCAATGGGCCGGTCACATTTGCCGTAGAACTGATAACCTATGGGGTAGACGAGTTCTCGAATGGAGGCCACTTACCGGAAAGCGAAGCGTTAGACGCCCCCCGGCCAGGTGGACAGATGACCTGAAGCACCATACCGGGGGTAGTTGGATGCGAAAGGCGGAGGACCGTGTGTGGTGGCGAGCCTTGGGAGAGGCCTATATCCTGCAGTGGAGAGATACGGGCTGATGATGATAATGATGAAGTAGAAGGTAACCAAATTTTGTTAAAAAATATTTAGGATATAACTATAGATTATGAATATTTGACCTATATTTTTATTTACGTAATGAGGTCTATTGGTGATACCTGACATCTAGGAAAAATTTTGGCTGGTTACTAAAACTTCATCTTGTATAAAATGAAAAGTGTTCTAACATCCTGTTTTGTTTTCTTCAAGTGAATCTGATATCATTTAAAGTTCATCGACACTCGACTAGTTTTTATGAAAATTTTTAGGAAAGTGCGAAAATTTATTTTAAAAACGCTGCGAATATATTTATTATGATGCGACGAAGTGGTGTGGGCGGCATCGGCCGACGACCTCACGACACTTAAATACTGTACTGTAACCACGAGTTTCAAACGATTTCAATACAAGATTTGTATAGACAGCTCCTATAGCGGCACCGAGAAGATCTCGAATTCACAATCCGTTCTGTTCAATTATGAAGCCATTCACGTTCCACTTTTCAGTTTGCATTTCAGGCTGAATTTGAATCTATACAATAATATAAAGTGAAAAAAATTTTTTTTTGTTACGGATAAACTCAAAAACTACTTACCTGATTTTAAAAAAAATTTCACCTATAGAAAGCTACATTAACAGCAAGTAACATGGGCTATATGTTATTTTCAAACTAACGTTCCGCCCATGACTCCGCTCGTGTGTAACGATATATGGTGCATAGATACAGTTTATAAGTTGGAAAAGTAAAACAGGTTACTAAACTTTTCATCCCGGAAAAAAGGGTCAGCGGCATTTTATGTTACCTATATATAAATACATGTTTGTATAGATCGTAATTAAACTTAATCCCTTTTTCATAGGATAAAGGGTTTCTCTTATAAATAAAAAATATTATTATGGGTTACATTTAAGATATATAATTGCAGACTTTTCTATAGACCATTTTTAGATGTTTTTGTACAAGTGCATGGTACATCATTTTGATGATATCTGTCTCATACGGTTTAGCCAGAGAAGTGTTAGTAATGTATATTTTTTTACGAATCTCTAATTTGTATGAAACCAAATTCCCATCAAAATATCGATTTTTTTTTCTAATTTCTATAAATATAATATGCATGTATTATACACGTTCCGAAAGAAATCTTTCTAAATGACAGTGAAAACCGTAATAATATATCAAGATCCGTTGCGTCGTTTAGAAGAAATACACGTAAGCACAGAAAAAGAAATGAGGACAGAGGTAAATAGCGACTTTGTTTTATTTAGATTATTTAGAAAATATGTTCACTCGATTATTGGTATTTTATAGATGAGCTAAATAAACACTCGTAATCAACAAGTCTGTATGAAACGACTGACGAATGTCGGTCAAGCGAAAGAAATATCTGAGGAGGATAGTATCAAGTGCAGAATAGTCTGTACTCATCCCTGTGAAAAACAAACGTAAGTTTTATTCAAATAATATTACGACACTAGATGTCGTGACAGTTCTTAGTGGAACTCTGCAAAAATTCTTTATATATTTTTTAACTCCCCAACAATTTGACAACGAAATTAATTACTAATTTGTCGACACGTTTTTCTTATAAAGTCTGTACGTTACTTTGACACTGAAAATTGACATATTTTCTTCTGTATGTAATGAAGTAAAAATAAAGATTTGCACTTCACTGTCAATCATCACTCGACTCGGTCGACGGCTGTGAATTATGGCTTAAATATTCAAGGGTTCAAATGTCCTAGGCCTTTTCATGGAACTCGAGTCGATAATGACGACAACGAGAATGTGCACATAACAGGGTTAATGAAAAAAATAATTAATTGCTTTAAACATTTGCTTTTCATAAAGTAGAATGAAAATTCTGTAGCCACACGCTCTTACTAATAAATGATGCAAACAATTTTACGAAATTCAGTTTAAGAATGAAATATTACTAAACAATATGTTACGGGTAAATCCATAAGATGGAATCGACCTAGTTTAGGTTTACCCGGGTCAACTAGCATCTTCAGGTCAGGTCTTCTGAGAATTGTATCCCTAGGCATTTGAAATATTTATTCATAGATTCTCATCTAGAAACTGATTGCAGGAAGAGTAACATCGCACGACGCGGGTAAACAGTGTCACGTGACACGACCGCGGTGCCAATAAGCTATTTATATCCCGATCAAAGTGCGAATGTCCCCGCTTTGTTTATATAATAACAAAATATGTTTTATCAAATACAAAAGGTGTGCTTTTTCGCTTCTGCCAAATTAATGAATTTGAATGTTCAATAAGACAGCACATGTTTTTACGACATTTTCCATTAAATTGGGTGAAAAGTTGTTTAATGTTTAATTAATTTAATGTCCAAATTTATCATTTTATCAGAAGGGACCGTGTCTTATCAACGTTACGCAATACCTAAATGTCCACCAGGGTTAGTGACCGTGAATCGCATCCGGTAAAACCTCGAATAGCGATGAAAATGCGTTAATTTTTCTAAACTAATAATTTGCTTGTTTATTTTGGATTGTTTATTTTTCCTAGATTCAGTTTTAGATTCCGGCACTTTAGTTACCTACTTAGTTTAGTTACCTGGCTGGAAGGTAAAACCACATCTGGTATATATATAATAATCAGCTATCTAATCCCAAAGTAAGCAAGTATCATGCTTATATTATGGGGTACTAGAAAACTGGCAAAGATACTTAAATATTCTTTTTATATTTATACATATATCGATACTTTTTACACCCAGACACGGAATAAATAGAATGTGCATTTACACAAATATTTGTCCTGGGCGGGAATCGAACCCGAAACGATTTTAGCAACGAAAATTGAATGCTTTTCCGAAGTTTCTGTTTTATACTTTAGTATGGGTTTATTATGAGATCAATTATGACATAACGGTGACTTGATTACAACTGTTTCCTGAAAATTTATGCTTTTCAATGCAAAAATCATGTTTTTTGAAGATGGCCGAGTTATCCTAAAAGTAAAGGCTTTAGTGAAATATTTGTGGCATATGTATGCATCATAAATCTTATGATTTTTTATTGTTATATTAAATTTTAATTTTTGATAAAGTTAAAATAATTATATTTTTTCTTTTTGTTGACGATCACACTGTAAGACATGTCAGTACTGGCACATATACCGATTTATGTAGTAATTTTGTGGATTAAATGAATATGAATATGTGGATAATCTTTGAAAGATAGAAGAATAATAATATGAGAGTATGGTGTACTTAAAAAGAAGACGTATTATAATATATTCATCATCAGCCCGTGTTTCTCCACTGCAGGATATAGATCTCTCCCAAGGCTCACCACCACACACGGTCCTCCACCTTTCGCATCCAACGACCCCTGGTATGGTACTTCAGGTCATCTGTCCACTCTATCTAATAATATATTAAAGTGGTGTATATAGAGCGGATGTGCTTGATGAAAATTTCTAGAAATATGTATAAAGAAAATCCAAATAGAGTCTACTCAAATTAACGAACCAGTATTTGTGAATGAATGTGAATTTGTGAATAACTATTTTTTTCTAATCAAACATCATTATCTAATGAGTAACGAAGGGCGCGGAAGGCGGAGGGGAAGGGACGGAAGAAGGTGTCGTGACGTCACGGCTGGCATATCCCCAAATGTATTGTCACCTCGGATCGGGCGCCCGAGGCCGCGCTCCTACGTCAGTCTGTTTGTCTCGACGTCCATATTCACATCGTTTGGGTTTACGAGAGCTATTAATTTTTATAGGCATCTCCTCCAGTCAATTAAATTTGTAAGCACATAATAATTTTAGAAAGGAATAGGGTAGAGAAGATAAGCCGTATACAATGTCGCCCACTGGTTCAAAAAATATTCATATTTTTTGACACTCATCAAAAACGATTTTTCTGTAAATTTGATAATGTTCGAGGGACCAATTGGCTGATTGATAAGAGACCCTAACTGCAGAACTAAAGTTTGCCGGTTCGATTCCCGCCCCGTATTAAATATTTGTTTGCATGAACTGTATTTGTTCCGTGTCTGGGTTCCATAATATTAGCATATCTAATACTTGGTAACTTTGGGACTAGATGGTGCTGTGTAGGATGTCCCAGGTATTATTATTAATCTTGTTGTTTATGTTGCGTAAATTTCACATGTCAAAAAAAAGTAACTAACTAATAATAATGTCACTTCAAAATACGCATGCCATTTTTTGTACTTTAGGACGTTTTTTGGTATTTAATCAAGGGTTTATAAATAGTCTTATTAGATTCAAATACTTACAAAATTCTTGACAAAATAAAAAAAATAAAAAACTAAAAGCCTGATTATTTTGATGTGTATATTTTTATTAAATCGTGGTGTGAAATTCTACGGCTTGTCTTGTCATTTGTAGGATAAAATCATAAATACAATTGAGTTGTAAAATTACCTAACTGAAATTTTTCGTAATAGTAGTAACTGTCTTGTAGTTATTAATAAATAATATGTATATTATTAAAAATTTATTACTGAACACGCAAATATCAAGTAATATTTGGTGACTGACAACTTCTTTTTAGAGTTCCGTATCCAAAGGGTACCAACAGGTACCCTATTACTAAGTTTTTGCTGTCTGTCCGTCCGTCCGTCACAGGGCTGTATCGTCTGCACCGTAAGTACACACTTAAAATTTTCATAGACTGTGTATTAGTACGACCGCTATAACAGCGAATAATAAGAATTAAATTAAATTAAAAATTAAAAGGGGTTACCACAAAACAAACGTGTTTTTTTTCGACGTTTTCGGTGATTGATGGTATTGAGATGATTGATTTCACTCGAAATTATCATTAAGTGTGTGCTACTATAGCCGCTATAACAACATATAACAAAAATAAAATAAAGTTAAAAATTAAAGGGGGTCCCCATACAAGAAACGTGTTTTTTTTTTTTAATATTGTACGATGGCACAGAACTCTTAACGGAAATACATACGAGTAACATCACTACAGTGACTACATATGATCACAGGCGTATCACTTATTTTACTCCACTTTTTGACTTTAACTATCACTGTTGATACCCCTTTTAAGTTTCAGGGACTTAATGGATCTGACTGAAATTATGGATGGATAGTTTCTTTTTTTATAGGGTACAAAACTGGACATGCAGATCGAATCTTCGTTGATGGAAACATGAAAGTAAAAGTAGCCACTGAGCTTTGAATTACTTTAATCCATTTAGTTCGAGAAGTAAAGTTGTCATTTGAGCCCACAGACCAGTCAACCTATAGACCACGCTTTAATAAACGTCAGTAAGAAAACGAAATCGCCAAAAAGTGGCGGGGTGCGGGGAGAGGTCGGCTAGTTTTCATTGGCTCGTTCAAAATTTACAATTTAATGGCTTCCGACCTGCTTCTAACTGACGGCTCACTAGTGACGTAGTTATGTAGTGTCACTACATAGCCTTGGCGAATGCTACTCCCTGTCAAAGCGTGGTCTATAAGGTTGACTTGTCTGTGTTTGAGCCATAGAATGAGGAAGGAACAAAGGCAGAATGCGCATATAGCCCCCGCGATTGACTACCTAGATACCGTGGTCTGTTTTGATCTTTGTGTATTACACGTCACAACTAGTTACGTACTCCTGAAAGAAAGGTAAATACTGATAAAAAAATTAAAGTACATAAAGTTGACAAAATTTGTCGTCGTCGAGTCGTTGAGTTTAGCAATCGTGGTTCTTGTGGTCTGCTACATTCAAAGTTTGACGAAAGGTAGTCCAAGGAAAGCTGGCATTATAGCAATTTACTAACACTTAATCAGTTATATTTGAGTTAAGGAAACAAAAAAGTCCTTTTGTTTCTTTTACGTAAACGTAAAAGCAAGTGCTTCGACTGAAAAGAGATCTACGACTACGTTTGGTGGTCGGAGCTCTAACCGGTCATGGCCCTTTTAACGAACATCTATATAATATGGGTATTACAAACAGTTCTTTATGCAGGATCTGCATGGAGGCGGAAGAAACGGCCACTCACGTGCTTATGGACTGCGAAGGGGTAGCCGCCTACCGGGACAAACATGCCGGATCACTGAGATCGTTCCCAGAAGCCATCGGCAACGTGAAGAGTCTGTTGGGCTTTCTGGTGGAGCTGGGGTAGCAGAAATGATGCCGCCCACCTACGCAAAATAGACGCTTTGTCGTCGAGTTGCGGAAAAAAGCCCGTCCTCAAGTATCAAGTAAATGCATATTTTTGAACAAATCGTTTGTGCCTGTTTCATAAAAAATCAGCAAATAGCCGATGCAATCTTTTAAATTTTATGTTTTACTAAATTTCCTGCGGCTTCGCTCTCGTGTACTACACAGTTGTACAGGTACCCTTTTTTCCGGGATGAAAGGTATGTCATTCTCCAGCTTATAAACTTTATCTATGTAAAAAATTATAGCGGTCTCTGTGCATGCGAGCGTAACCGCGGGCGAAACACTAGTTTAAAAATAAAATATATTCCATATTACTCGCTGACAATGTAGATTTATGTACGTGAAAGGATTTTTAAATTATCTAAGTAATTTTTGAATTTATCCGTAACAAACAAAGAAAAAAACCGAATCTTTCCTCTTTATAATATTAGCATAGACTACTAACACATATTCCTCGTATTTATGAATAATTACCATTTATGAATAAGGCCACTTATTTAATTCTATTTCATATGGAAAATTTCTTTATGTACGTAAGTTCTTTGCCTATTAAAGTAATTTCACATATCTTATACTTAATATATTTTATGTCAAACATAACTTACTCAAGTGCCTGTACAGTACGTGAAACCGGTCTTAGCGGCTCCGAAGTTAGCAACAAAATCGTCGCAATAGCATAATTTCATAGAAGCTTTGCGGCGGACGGCAAGAAGTTTGGCGGACCTACGCAATTGCTGCTCGTACTTTTTCATGGGATTTTTATTATGGTACAGCAAATAATCATAACATTTTGTATCCAAATGTTATTATATAAAATTCTAATTATTCATTAGCATATTGGTTTTATGCCTACAATTTTATTTTAAACTAGCGACCGCCCGCAGCTTCGCTTGCGTAGACTACTCATTCCTGTTTTAGGTAGTATTAACATTCGAAATGGTTTATATGTAAGTACTTTTTGCTGAAACTAATATTGGGTACACCCATTCAAACTTTCAATCTTCATTCTCCTCATTTCTTTAAGAAAACCGATGCTCCCATACTTTTCACCTCCCGTTTCCCACCCTTAAAATGTGGAAATCCAAAAACCCTGAAACACGTCATTATTTATTTATGTTAAAATTTATATGTTTCTAACTTTAAAGAACAAAGACTCTCATACAAAGCACCTCCATCCCTCCCTCCTTAAATTTGAAATTTCCATATATTCCTTTCTTAAAAATTAATACTCACGTTATAAAATAAACCACTGTTCCAAATTTCGGCTTCCTAGACTTAGTAGTTTCGGCTTTATCTACGTTGATAACTGAAAACTAACTGATGTCACTCTAGACAACCTTCTCTTACGTCTGCAAGGTTTCATTAAAATCTGTTCAGCCGTTTTGGAAATCAGCTCGAATAGACACAAGACGTACAGACAGACAGACGGACAAAAAGTAACGTATGTCACTTTTGACCACCGCCTTTTCATACCCGTGAAATTTCATTAAAATTGGTTTAGCCGTTTTAGAGATTAGCTCGAATAGACAGACGGACGTACATACAGACATACAAAAAGTAGTGTATGTCATTTTTAACTCTTTCCTTTCCATATCTATGAAGTTTCATCAAAATCAGTATAGCCGTTTTGGAGATTCGCTCGAGTAGACAGACAGACAGATAGTATGATTTTATATATATGGCCTATAGCCGTCCTCAATAAATGAACTATCCAACACAAAAAGAATTTTTTCAATTCGAACCAGTAGTTCCTGAGATTTGCGCGTTCAAACAAACAAACAAACAAACAAACAAACAAACAAACAAACAAACTCTTCAGCTTTATAATATTAGTATAGATTTAAATAACAAAGTGAATTTAAAATTTTGATTTTAAAACCTTATTTAAGTCTATGAATTAAAATATATTTTTACATTTCAAACATTCAATCAATTACAATATTTTTTATTGTAATTGATTGAATGTATTCTGGAATTTAATTTCAGAATCTTTATTTTCTTCCCAGTACAGTACGAATTTCACATGTGAATCACCCTAAATTATACTTTAAAGTGAATATTTCAAAACATCAATTAGCGTATATTTGGTCTGCAGCGTATATTTCTTTGCTCACATTTTTGTTGTCACAACGTCTACTATCTCTATGTACATCCATAACAACAGTTTTATATACTGCCAAACGATTTATCGAACCATCGACTATCAAGCGAAAAAGCTTTGACCTATGTAACTTGGTACAATATATACAGGGTGTTTGCTATGTGGTCGTTAGCGCGAGGCCGGCCGCACCCCAAGGTCATCGTGTACCCATACATCTAGAAGTTATGATTCTTATGTGATGTGTTCTGAAGTGATGGTTTTAAAGTATCACAAGGAAGAATGTTTTCAGTGTTTCGCAGCTCAATAGCTTAAACACAGAAATTATTAATCATAACCATTAAATTAATTGTACAATGTACAAAAAAAATCGGCCAAGTGCGACTCGCACATGAAGGGTTCCGTACCACCGTAAAATATGAAGGGAAAAAAACGTGTTTCTTTGTATAGGGACACCATTTTTAACTTTATTTTATTTTTATTATTTGTTGTAATGGCGGCTATATGAATACACAAATGTGAATTTTAAGTGTCTTCCTAATACAGTTCAGACGATACAGCCCTGTGACGTACGGACGGACGGACAGTGGGGGCGTAAATAATAGGGTTTCCGTTGGTACCCTTTGGGTATAGAACCCTGATAAAGAAACTTCTTTTTGATCCATGAGATTAATGTTTTTTTAATACAATTAATTAACTATCCTTAGAAAGTTATTGAAGTGTATTCATAGAACCTGATTATAGAATACGATAGTTGACTTTTTTTATTTTTAAATTATTTCATATGAAAAAGTTTTCTAAATATATCATAACAGTGAAAGAAATTAAAAAAATATATTATAAACAATGTTTAAAATGTCCTGTTAGACAGGGAGGCCAATAACGCACGGCACGCCTATGTGTGACGTCAGGCCATTTAATATAATGTAAAATTTTGTTTTGCAAGAAAGAGACAGAGATAAAATTTTAAAAGATAAGTTCCATATGCTTTACCGGAATATAATTTTGTTTCGTGTTGTCGAAGTTTTGTTGTCTGATAAAGTCTATTTTTATATTTTCTTGATCAATATAATAAATTTAACAGTAGTCAAAAACCGTTATAGAGATATGGATTATTAATTGTTATCATCATCATCATCAGCCCATGTTACCCCACTGCAGAGGCTTAGGCCTCCCCCAGGGTGAGGAGGGGGTTTGGAGCTTAAATCCACCACGCTACTCCGTCTGGACAGCGTCTGGGACCGACTGCTTAACGTGCTCTCCGAGGCACGGAGTGAGTGATAGTTAATGTACTTAAGTCAGAAAAACTCATTGGTGCACGCCCGAATTCGAAGCATGGACCTATGCCCTTTTAATTTGAGACAGGTTCGTTGCGCTCTGGGCTATCACGACACGACATTAATTGTTATAGTGAAACTTAAACACATTTTGTTAATGCGATGAGCATCATGGGCACCTTTGCGTCGGGGGTGACGAGGGGTGGATTATTGGATTTTTAATTAAATTTTACTAAATATGTATTTTTTGATTCATGGACAGATCATAGGTAAAAACGCCGCCCTTTGAATTTGTATTTCGAAAAACTAATAAATACAAGTTTAATAAATTTGTTAAGTAGCTTATTTTATGCAAGAAAACTTTAGAACAGACCGTTCACCATCCTATGGTTTTTATTAAAAAACTATTTAAAAACGCGTTTAGGCACTGCCATCTATAGTTTACAAGCCATGCTACTGAAATCTGGCAACGTTGCGTGTAATCCGAGCCTTAGTATCAATCAGAGGGCCAAGTGTGAGTTTTTTACTATTAACTGTGTAGTTTGCGTTTTTTATAATTTGTATGGAAACTCGTATAGCACATCTAGCGGTCGTTTTAGGTAACTACGAGTTTCCATACAAATTACGGAAAACGCATACGGCACAGTTAATAGTAAAAAAACTCGCACTAGGCCCTCAGGTCATTATTTCGCGTTTTCTTCCATTTAAACGTTATTTAAACAGAGATATTGTTTTAAAATTATAAATCAGTGTTAAAAATTACGTTTTGCATCGTGTTTATTCGTAAATAGTAAGGTAAGTTGATATTTTCATCATATTCGTTTTTCGTTTCACGTCACAATCTTGTCACGTTTGGGTGGAAATTACAGTAAATTTTATTATTTTTCGAATAGGTTCGAGGATATGGAATCTAGAGGATCCCGGTGAACTATACTTATACCTTTCATGGTCACTTTAACCGCATGCTAGCCACCAGCAGGTCCGGCGAGATTGATTACGTAGAACCCAGGAAGAGGAATAAACTGCAAGGGAACGGTACATTCCCGTAGAACATTATACACTAAAACTAGTTTTTAAGATATAGCCTGTGATAAACGCACAAAATCATAGTAACATTAACCGAAATGAGATATAATAACCATTATTTTTATTCTATTGATGATTCTATTCTATTCATAAAATCTACTTATGACACGCAAACGAAGTCGCGGGCGGGTGCTAATATAATTTAATAAATACTCCTATTTCTATTTTCCGTTAAATGCTATCGATAATTTCATATTTAGTTATTTAAATCCCATATTTTTAATTATTATATCATGACATCTTGTCAGCTGATGAAATAAATCAGACTACAAGTGACAGTTAATGCGACGTTGCCAAATCTAATAGCATGGCTTGTAACTATAGAAGGCAGTGGTTTAGGGTAAAAAGTGGTGTTAACTGGTGTTAAAGTTTGCTTTTTCGTCTCTCTTTACCCCTTTTACTCCTTTCTTTCTTGTTTGGAAAATTTCTAGGCCAAACAGATTGTTCTTTTCCACTGACTGACATACATGTATCAAAACATAGCTCGAACAGTAATTGGTTCATGATTTTAATATTCTTTTCCCAAAAACATACAACAACCTTCCTACGAAATATAAAAAAAAATTTAGTGTAATTTTAATAGATTTTTTTGTAAAATTTGATTAATAATATGTCCCTGTGACGTAATCTGGGCAGACGTTTATTGTTCGCTACATAATACCATAATATGTTGTTTGATTTGTGACGATTATAGTTTAATTTGATATAGTAACTAATATAAGTATTTTATACTTCCTATTTTATTTTTTTTACTGTGGAAGTGTGGAAAACAGCGGAATAAGCTCAACGGACTAACGTCAGATGAATTCCCTTGAATATCTAACAAATTAGTAATAAGAAAAAATAAATATTCTTGTCGTGATATCCCGAACGCAGCGAACCTGTTTCAAATCTATAACGCCATGTGGCCGTGGTTTGAATTCGGGCGTGTACCGATGGGTTTTTTCTGACTTAAGTATTTTAACTATCACTAACTCCGTGCCTCGGAACGCACGCGTTAAGCAGTCGGTCCCGGTTAATAGATGGCGATCGTTACAATCTGCCAACCCGCATTTGAGCAGCGTGATGGAAGGTTAAGGGGAGGCTTAAGCCCCCCCCCCCCCCTGGGAGTGCTCCCAGTGGGGTATAAAAAAGGGCTGATGGAATGGAATGGAAAAATATTTGAAGAGATTGTTATAGAAACTTATTCCTTTCAATTATAAAAACCATAAAACTTTTGAGCCAAGCCCATTCACACAGAGGCTCTTCATAGAACGTAGCCATACACTAAAAATCAATCGTCTAAAGTTTAGAAGAAGAATACGCAAGAAATTAAGAGACGCTCTATAAAAAATAATTATAAACAATTGTTTTAACAATAAGTAGCTATTATTGAAACAAACTGATAAGCGAGCCGTTAACACTCATGGATTTTTATTATCTAAGTTCGATACTTTACAACAAGCTTTTGCATAAATATTTTGTTTTATTGTAGTCTTAAACTTGTTAAGGGGTAGATCTTGAATGTCAACTGGGATCTAATTGTAAAAACATATGCTTACATTCGTCGTGTCTTGTCGTGTCGTGATAACCTTGAGCGCAACGAACCTGTCTCAAATTTATAAGGCCATAGGGCCATGGTTTGAATTCGGGCGTGTACCGATGGGTTTTTTCTGACTTAAGTATTTTAACTATCACTAACTCCGTGCCTCGGAACGCACGCGTTAAGCAGTCGGTCCCGGTTAATAGATGGCGATCGTTACAATCTGCCAACCCGCATTTGAGCAGCGTGATGGAAGGTTAAGGGGAGGCTTAAGCCCCCCCCCCCCCTGGGAGTGCTCCCAGTGGGGTATAAAAAAGGGCTGATGGAATGGAATGGAAAAATATTTGAAGAGATTGTTATAGAAACTTATTCCTTTCAATTATAAAAACCATAAAACTTTTGAGCCAAGCCCATTCACACAGAGGCTCTTCATAGAACGTAGCCATACACTAAAAATCAATCGTCTAAAGTTTAGAAGAAGAATACGCAAGAAATTAAGAGACGCTCTATAAAAAATAATTATAAACAATTGTTTTAACAATAAGTAGCTATTATTGAAACAAACTGATAAGCGAGCCGTTAACACTCATGGATTTTTATTATCTAAGTTCGATACTTTACAACAAGCTTTTGCATAAATATTTTGTTTTATTGTAGTCTTAAACTTGTTAAGGGGTAGATCTTGAATGTCAACTGGGATCTAATTGTAAAAACATATGCTTACATTCGTCGTGTCTTGTCGTGTCGTGATAACCTTGAGCGCAACGAACCTGTCTCAAATTTATAAGGCCATAGGGCCATGGTTTGAATTCGGGCGTGTACCGATGGGTTTTTTCTGACTTAAGTATTTTAACTATCACTAACTCCGTGCCTCGGAACGCACGCGTTAAGCAGTCGGTCCCGGTTAATAGATGGCGATCGTTACAATCTGCCAACCCGCATTTGAGCAGCGTGATGGAAGGTTAAGGGGAGGCTTAAGCCCCCCCCCCCTGGGAGTGCTCCCAGTGGGGTATAAAAAAGGGCTGATGGAATGGAATGGAAAAATATTTGAAGAGATTGTTATAGAAACTTATTCCTTTCAATTATAAAAACCATAAAACTTTTGAGCCAAGCCCATTCACACAGAGGCTCTTCATAGAACGTAGCCATACACTAAAAATCAATCGTCTAAAGTTTAGAAGAAGAATACGCAAGAAATTAAGAGACGCTCTATAAAAAATAATTATAAACAATTGTTTTAACAATAAGTAGCTATTATTGAAACAAACTGATAAGCGAGCCGTTAACACTCATGGATTTTTATTATCTAAGTTCGATACTTTACAACAAGCTTTTGCATAAATATTTTGTTTTATTGTAGTCTTAAACTTGTTAAGGGGTAGATCTTGAATGTCAACTGGGATCTAATTGTAAAAACATATGCTTACATTCGTCGTGTCTTGTCGTGTCGTGATAACCTTGAGCGCAACGAACCTGTCTCAAATTTATAAGGCCATAGGGCCATGGTTCGAATCCGGGCGTGTACCAATGAGTTCTTCTGACTTAAGTACATTAACTATCACTGACTCTTTGCCTCGGAGAGCACGTTAAGCAGTCGGTCCCGGACGCTGTCAATAGATGGCGGTCAATACAATCCCCAACCCGCAGTGGAGTAGAGTGGTGGATTTAAGCTCCAAACCCCCTCCATACCCTGGGGGAGGCCTAAGCCCCTGCAGTGGGGTAACATGGGCTGATGATGATGATGATACTTACATTGAAAAAAATTGTAATTCTCCTGAGGCGGTTTATACGGTGAGCAAGTTTTTCTGTTTAAATTTTTTAAACAATGCAATATTTTTTTACTTCAATATGTTTTCGAATATATATTGAGGCGGCAATGTCATTATATTAATTTCCTTAAATTTGTCTCTTAATGATACTTTAGGTTCTAGTTTATAAATTGCTCAAACATCTCGCTTCTGCAGCACATGGATTGTGTCTACATTAGGAGCATTATAATAGCAGAATGCCATAAGTCATTAAACTATGGAACCCACTGAAATACACCAATTATACGGTTTTTATGTTTGAAAAGAAGCGAATGCTTTTTACAGCGTAAGCTGCAGAACTGAACCTTTTCGTCAAGTTGGTGATATGAGGATCCTATTGCAATTTATCGTCTAGGGTAATTCCTATGAAAACAGTGGAATTTACAAGGTCTAATTTCTCGCTTTTAATAACAACATGTGTCTGTTTGACATTCGATAGCAAGAATCATAGTAATATGGTTTTTGTGTGACGTGTAAAATGTTATTCGGAGGAGGGTATAAAAATAAAAGTCGGCCTAAAAATAAGAAACCTCATGTCATTAAAGAATGGCCCCATAACAATATACTTACGAAAACTCATATTTTATGGATTTCGAAATTAAACCCTTTAAGGAGTTAAAAAGGAAGTATAATTGTGGAAAACATATAAATTTATCTCACGCGGAGTCTTTCGTACATAGAGAGAAAAATTTATGACGACGATGAAAAATTCGGTTCTTCAAAACATGTAAAGCTTCCGATATGTAGAATCCATAGAAATAGGAATAGTATAATAGTAAAACTAAACTATTCGACTGAACTATTACAATAAAAAGTAAGCCGCAAACGTGAGGGTAGGTATGCGGCGAAGTGTGAGAAGGGTCAACGCGAACACCGACATTAAGTCATGGGAAGGGGATAAAAGAGCATCCGAGTTATAAACATCGTATGCAATATTTTTTTCTTATTATAATTAATATTATACCAGACCGAAATAAATAAATGCAATGACCTCCAACAGCCGCTGTTGCCAAACGCGGTGCGTCAACTACACTTAATTTAAGTGTATTTCGGGCAAGGCAGCGTAAGCGTAATGTGTGTTATAATGTCTCCCTTATATTATTCCAACTTCTATGGTAGAATCTAATATTAACTACTATAGTCAAATAATCATAATTACCAGCGTGGTGTAAAGCTGTCTCGAAGGGCGCCCTTTGCAGCCGCTCCTTGATTTCTGCCAACAAGCCAAAATAGATCATCAGTAAATGCGTTATTGCCAACTAACACGCTATTGCTATCTGCTATTCAAGTTCAATAATATTCGTCGTGCATTTTGCAAAGCCAAATAATGTATTTAACAGATTTTAAATAAAATAATAATATTTTATTTCCTTAAAAACGTGACTACGATAACTTTTGTGACGTAATATGTGCTCAATGGAAATTACTAGTTAATGAACGAAAACTGGATTATATAGATTTATTTACATTAAAATAATAGCTATCACTGACTCTGTGCGTCGGAAAGCCATCGGTCCCGGTGGCCTTCAATCGCAGTCGTTAAAATTAAACTACCTGCACTGAAGCAGCGTGGTGAATCAAGCTTCAAACCTGCTCATCTCGAGGGAGACCTAAGTACCTGCAGCGGGGCACAAATGAGCTGATGGTATGGTATGGTATGATAAGGGCATAATATAAGAACGTAGGTATTTACTTGCCAACAAACTCGCCTAAACATTGGCGGGGTGTTTTTTATACAATTTTATTTTTATATAAACGGAAACAAGGAAAAATGTCAAAAACAAAAACTTTGTTTTTGACATTTTTCCTTGTTTCCGTTTCAATGTTCCAATGCATAGGAACTATAGGAATAGGATAAATAGGAAGCATAGGATTTACGTTCAGAATTGCCTTTCTATTACTTTCATTTAATAAAAGTAATAGAAAAAGGCAATTCTGAACGTAAATCATTAAAAGTCTATCATTTGTCGCAATTTCAATTAACGTATTCTTGGTTAATTATTTATTATTGATTATTTGAAAATAGTGATCAAGGTCAAAATTCAACTGCTGGCGATCACTTGTAATAATAAGTAAACCAAAAAGAAGAACGTCTGGATGGCCGTGATGTATTCAAATTAATGTATTGTACGATTTAAATCTAAAATACAAGTGGACTATATATTACCATTCAGCCAATATACACCACTGCAGGGGCTTGGGCCTTTCCTCGGGATGGTGTTCTATTGCGGGTTCTATCTATTGATGGCAACCGCGACCCACGGCTTAACGTGCTTTCCGAGGCACGGAGTCAATGATAATTAATTATGTACGTAGGTAAGTCAGAAAAAACTTATTAGTAAATCTAAGGATTGGTAAGTTTCTAGGATTCGAATCACGACCTTCTCCTAAACAAGAAGCGGACTCGCCATCACGACACTATATATTGAATACTATCAAATTGGACTATATATTGAAAACACTAATCAGTCCCAGCAAAGGATTTACCTCAGTGTAACAAACAATAGAAGCGTTCCATTGATCTCAAGTTATTGTTAGGTCTCATTATTATCAGCATAAAAAGAAAGGAGGAGGAACCTCATTTAAATTATGTCACTGATATGTTTAGACTGGTCAATGCCGCGAAGCCAATGTCAGAAAAGTCGCGCGACTAGCGGTCGACGTCTCCAAGATAAGCTTTCGCAATACGCACGTGGCCGAGCTTCGGGAGTTATCATGGGCGGTATTAATATATAAAGCTCAAACTTGAGATCGTGCTTGAGACCATCTCAAATCAGTCCTAATCGATAAACGCATTTTGACTAGACAATTGAAAGCTACTCAGAATGCGCGTTAGCTGACGTCATCTTAGTTTAAGATCGTTAACATATTTGAAAACCCACTCAGCTGATACCGTTCTCAAGACCATCATATATCTGTGATTTATTAATACTAGCATGACAAATCCGCCAAGTGTGAATTTCATCAAGCATAGGATGTAGTACTAATTTGAAAAGCCTGGAAACATAATATTGTCTGTCGTATGGGCTATGATACCAACTAAAAGAAATATCAGTCTATATTTTTTGAGGATCTCCGTGGTCAAGCTCAGCTCAGCGTATCAATTCCGATCGATATTGTCATCTGATCCCGGACTTTTTTGGTTTCAGAAATACAAAACTTGATTGGATACCACCGCAAGAGAATGTTTTACCACGTCATAAATAACGGTTGTATTTATTTCTTTCAACGGACAGTTTTTCGCTAATTCCTGTCGTTTTTTCCCGAATATATACTATATTTATTTATTATTAGCTGTCCACATTATGGTTTACTACGTGATGGCTGTTAAGTGGGCGCTTTTGCGTAATAAACATATTAGAAATACGGTTATCTCTTCCAATAACTAGATAAAACCTAGACTAGATAATCTCGGAAGCCATTCACATTTTATCGTTTTTTGATCAATGTTAGACTGAGATATGTGTTACCGTGAATGTCCGTTGTTGGAGAATATTAAAATACACCGGTGTTTGTTGGTGTAATACCGAAATGTCTTAGTAACTTTTACGATCGCCCGCGTGGTCTACATAATATATGTACCAATTGAATTAAAAAAAAAAAAAAAAAAAAAAAACTTGAAAAATTATATATATCCTGTTTACATCCTGATGGTTCGTTCTAAATATTGATAAATTAAATTTTTACATTGGATGAGTAGTTTCGGAAATTACATCCTACATCCAAACTAAACTTTACCTCTTTATGCTATTAGTGTAGATATTCTGAGATGGATCTTTGCATGGGACATACACCAACACGATTACGTGTGTTGGTGTATGTTAATTATTTTTTAACAGCACAGCATAATGACTAAATGGCCTACTACGAATTAAACCCACAAACTAGAACACATCCCTTCTATAAATACCAACAATTGTTAAATTGGCGGTAAATCAAACGGCATGTTTTCATCTCGGCCGTAAAAAAATAACAATCTAAAAGCTACTCGTAACAATTACATTTAATTGCGTCCGATCCTACATCATGATTAAAGCTGATGATAATCGTCTTACGCCAGTTCTTGCCAAAGAGTTTCAGCTGTTATAGGTTTAAGCCAATTCGGTAGGAACATTTTTTGTAACATAATGTTTTTAGGGTTCCATACCCGACGGGTACCAAAGGTACCATTATCATGGTATCATTATCATTAAGGCTTCGCTGTCCGTCTGTCCGTCGCGTCGGTCACAAGGCTAACTCGTCTGAAACATAATAGGTAGACATTAGAAATTTTCACATAGTGTGTATTATGGCTGCCATAATAATATATAATTTAAAAAAAGCAAAAAATTAAATGGGGTCCCCATACGATAAACGTATTTTTTTTTTAAATTGTACGATGGTACAGAACCCATCGTGTGTGAGTTCGACAGGCAATTGGCTATTTATTTATGTTTTCTATCGAAAATATGAAAAAACAAATTACGTAATTTTAATTTAAAAATATGATTTTTAGTAATAAATTTTTTGAAACGGTGATTGACGATACCGGATATGACGACATATTAACAAGTCCATAGGGAGTCAATTTTTTTAATGGTTTCTATGCCACTGATTGACCACTGCTTGATTAGAAGATTTTTCATCAATGAAGGGTTTCAGTTCCATATTTGGCTCATCATCATTTATTTACTTTCTTATGAAACAAATATACAAACGGATCTTTTATTTTAAACACTTTGTTGCTAACACTTTTTAAACAAAAGCTGTAATGTCCCATTTCAGCCCACAAGGCCCCACTGCAGGGGCTTAGGCCTCCCCTCTTTAAGAAGGTGCTTGAAGCTTAGTCCATCACGCCGCTCCAATGAAGGTTGGTAGATCTTAACGACTACTATCTGTTGATGGCAACCGGGACCGATGGCTTAAAGTGCTCTCCGAGGCACGGAGTCAGTGCTAATTATGTAGGTACTTAAGTCAGAAAAAACTCATTGTACATTTCCATTTTTGGTTTTGAACCACATTGCAAAGACACAGCGGCACATCTGAACGCTTGAGTGTGTACACGGTGTGAGAGATATTTAAAACATTGGCGAAGCGTATGCGTGACTGTAAAGTTTTTTAAAACTAAACGACATTGTTACAGTTTATTTTCTGTTCGTACTAAGCAAATGAACGTCACTTTTAATCTAAGCCGGTTCATGGTTAAACTGAATTAGTATAGAACATTGCGTAATCAATCTGTTCATTAAAGCGTTACATTGTTTAGTAAACTCTACATCTAAAGAACTGTTGAGTCGATGCTGGAATCCATCCCAGTGTGATAATATGGTGATAATGTAACCCAAGAATATACCTGTTCTTTGTTACTAAAGTGTAATGTAACCTAAAAAGCTGATGAAAACGGAACCATTATAATTTCTTCCTGTCTGTCTGTCTATATGTGTTGGAGGGGCTGCGACGGTGATGGTTGTAGGGGTAGGTACAGTATGCGGAGATGAAGGTGCAGGGCTTATGATTGCAAGGGCGAATAAGGAGGATGCGAGGGCAGGGTGAAAGGGTGTTGGTTTCGTTGGTAGTGGTTGTAAAGTGCGGGCGGCTGCCGGATAGAGTGAGGTGGGATCCAGCGATAATGCTTGCAGAATGTTTACTTTGGTTGCTAGGCTAAAGCTTATGAATTCTATAGGATGCCCACTGCAGTAATATTTAGTACAGGATTACTCAGTAGTTTAAAAAAGGCACATACATTTTCCATAAATTAATTAACTGCATAAGAGGCCGAAGGTAAGTGCCTTAACAATTAAAGTACATAACAGTAATTCATTATTGGAAATGTCAAATTCTTAACTCATGATAACAAAATGTATTAAAACTGTGCCAGTGATAGTGCAGTCGTGCACAGGGGACACTATTATTACTATAAAGCATAGATATACTATAAAGACTGGAAGTCAAGTGTAATCTATGTGGCGCTATACAATGTTGTAGGGAGTGAATTTAAAAAAAAAACCTGAGTGAGGAATAAACTCTAACACACTACCTATATAAAAGTCATTAAAAATGATATGGAAGTAGTAAAATTATTTTTTTATTTAAATCAGCAATTGTTGTGATATGCGATTCTAAAGTCCTAAAAACTAAAAAATAAATAGACTATAATAACAGATAATAGATAACCGATAGAAATAGAAATGTCGGCTCGCTGGACCGACGATATGAAGCTAGTTGCCAGTTGAGGATGAAGATGGCCGAGGATAAGGAGTGTAGCGTGCTCTGGGAGACGCCAATGTCCTGCAGCGGACGAATGTGGGCTGATGGATGGATGGATGGAATTAAAAAAAAAACTGTCCCTCATTAATTACAGGGTGGTAAAATCTAAAAAGAATTAAATTAGTACAACTTAAAAATACTTTCAATTAAATTTGTTTTGAATAAAATATATTGCATAGTTTTGTTGAATATATTTGTTTTAAAACTTATTTAGATTTTAATCACGATCGCTCATCCCGTCTACGAAACCCTTTAAAATTCAAAAAGTTTTTATTCATTATAAGATGTTTACATACACTTACTCAAAATAAATTGATTAGGTACCGGTTCAAAAACTATATGAAGAAGAACCGGCAATAAACCCGTCCCTGTTTATTTTATTTAAATATATGTTTTTCTTAATGCTTTTTTTATTTAAAACGCTTACAACTATTACAATGGTGTCCATGCGCACTTATCATTTAAATACTCAGTAATACAATAGTAATCTTCTTTCAGGAGTTGTACTTTAACTCGCTTTATAAATTGATTTGAAGTTAAGTTCAACATGTCCTCAGGAACTTTATTATGTCTTGTGTTTAAGTTGTGGCCATCACCCCCCTTGAAAAAACATTTAAATTTTTATGTACTAACGTAAATTATATTTTCATAAATGTACTGACAAGGGACTGTCAAAATGTTACTTTCTCTGAAGTGTTGTAGAACAAATATTGTTTGAATGTCAGCGGCCTTTCCCTAAAGCAGAATGCCATATGACATTATGCAATGAAAGTAGCTACAATAATACAGCCTCGCTGTAGGCACATCGGTTAGTGTTTTTATTTGCCTGATTGCAAAAACAGCAGAGCTCAGTTTACCAGCCACCCTCATAACATGAGAACCCCATTGTAAATTTTCATTATAGTAATGTCCAAGAACACAGTTTCATTAACTAAACTTAATGAATATCCCTCTACCAAATCTGAAATCAGAATCTTCACTGTGCGTGTTCCGAATCGCACTTATAACATTTTTTTTTTTAGTTTTGCTACAACTACTCATAATAGAAGCGGTAAGGGGCGTGTTGAAGGTTTTAAGACTTCTAAGTTAGACTTCTTCAAATGGGCTTAGAAATAAATTTTCATCATATCATTTTTATGCGTTTTTTCCAAAAATATAAACCAATCTATGCCTTCCTCTCGAAAAAAATTGTTTAAGCTCGCGATTACTTTGGTTGTTTTTTCCCAAAGTTTGATAAATGAAATATCCCTGTGGTGCATTTGCATTTTTTTCCATCAGCCTATTACATCCCACTGCAGGAGCTTAGGCCTCCCTCAGGGTGAGGGGGTTCGGAGCTTATATCCACCACGCTGCTCCAATGCGGGTTGGCAGATTGTAACGACTTAAGTCATAAAAACTCATCGTTACAGGCCCGGAATTGAACCACGGCCCCATGGCCTTGTAAGTTTGAAACAGATTCGTCGCGCTCGGGATATTATGATACGTATTTGCATTATGTTACACTAAATAAAATCGTACTATTTTCTTTGTTTTATGAAAATTACAATTTTATTTGACATAGTGCCTAAAGTTAACATTCTATAATTACCTACTTTTAGCTTTGATTTTTTTAATGTGAAAGGCAGCGGAATAAATTCAATCAGCCAAATTACGTCACAGGGACAATTTGAACGTCAAATGAATTTTTATAAATATCTAGAAAATTCATAAACTAAAAAAGTATATGTTTTGAGAGGTTGTTCTATAACCTTATTCCTTACATTTTTGATAACCATCAGCCGAACTATAAAACACATCCCTGCGTCATCAAACGATATCAGTAAAAAAAATGTTTTGACAGGCAGAAAGACAAACACTAAAGTTTCTCCATAATATTGTTTCTTTTTCACATATTGATTTTTTCTCCATCATACCTATTTATTAATTAAATCTGTTATCAAAAACCCGCGACAAAGTATTGCCAGTGAGAGCGTTGTCTGAAGAATGACCGCCTTTGACTCACCGGGGTCAACTTGACCCGTGATAGGATTTGTAAACAAAGCAAAAAACTAATCAAGTGTAACTAGTGGTTAAATACAGAAAATTATTGGCCTAATGCTAGTCTAGATTTGAGCTTGGAGGCTTCCAGAGGAATCAAAATATGTTAGGAATATCGTGTAGCCGTAGCACGCGTGTCTTTCTATGTGATCATATGAGCCTATTCAAATTTAAACTTTTCGTTCAACAGTTACTCTCAGTTTCAAACCGTTTAAGAAGAATGTAAACTGGCAAATTTTCATACAAACTACGTTAATGGTTGTACCTTATTAAACCTCAAACGATTGGCGCAAAAAGTTATATAATTTCATATTAACAAAAACTAGACTTTTAAATTTTAATTTTTTTAAATATTTTGATACATCATAAGAAAAAAGAAATTGTTTAAATTTTCACATGTTCAACCTGAAACGAATTGCATGTTGAAAGAGTTTGATATGTTGCATTAGTTAACGTTTTTTTCAGAATCAATAAAATGTTGCCAAACGGACCTTATGTATTTAATTTTCACATTACAGCAAAAGTCGAGAGTATGATTATTTTAAATAGTCTTCATTATTATCGTTTTATTATTGCTGACAATAATGTTAGCATTATTTTGATTATATTCTTATTACTATTATTGTTTTCCTTTTTTCTTTTAAGTCCATATATTTTCACAATGCCGGGTAATGATTAATTATGAAAATATGCATTTGAATAATATTTTAGAACTAGATAGGTGAGTAAGTGATTTTTTACAACCCAGTATTTAATCTAATAATTTTTAGATTAATATACACACGAACATAACATACGTATACATCACAACAACATCTAGGCCCCAAACTAAGCATTAGCTTGTGTTTTGGGTACCAAGCGAAGACACCACATACATATAACAACCAAGACCCCGTACCAGTATTAATATTCATCATATAAATAGTGATTCGACCTGGGATTCGAACCCGGGACCTCCAGCTTCCGTAGGCACGGTCGCTACCCACTAGGCTAAGCAATCGTAAGATGCTGGGTTGTGAAATTTTCGTGGTTAATGCAACATCATTTATATACAAGAAGAAGGAGAAGAACATAACATATTGACATATTTAACTATTCACATATAAATTCATAATCACATCCAATTATAATTACTTCGCTTGTATTACGTATTAATTATATTTCAATTAAGTAATAATATATACTTATACATAGCCATACAATTTTCTCGTGATTTAACTTCCATTTTATATCAATGGGAAAACGACTCCATGACAATTGATTAATTAGATATTAAATGCCGAATACCCAACCGGACTGACGAAGCGTTAAGTTTTCAAAATAATTTTAAACAACAATGCTATAAAACTAGAGGTCGAATGAGATTATCACCTATATTATTATAAACTTAAACCTATGTCATTGTACGGGGAAATACTAGTAAAATTAAAAAACCGTAAAGTGCCAGTCGTACACGAAGGGTTCCGTACCACCATAATATATTAAAAAAAAACACTTTTCTGCTATGGGGACCTCTTTTAATTATTAACTTTATTTTATAGCGGCTGTAGTAATATACCTTCTATGAACATTTCAAGTGTCTACCTATTACGGATGGGGTTGTTAATGGGGTTGCCATAGGTAGCCTTTGGGCACGGTACTCTAAAAACGCATAGTCTTTGAAAATAACACAAAAATATTTCTACATGCATGAGAACAATTAACCGAGTCCGTCGGCTGCGTTTTAATATTAGTAATTAATTTTATATTATCACTAAAAAAAACGCTAACCTGTCTGCTCCTCCATACTCGATAAACACTAAAACACTAACAATACGAGACTAGCTTAGCACACTTAAATTAATAATACACTAAGGTACGCGAGTCAGACACGATGCGCCCAGCTTAGCCCATTTGTGTTTCTAGTTTTCCGTCGCACTTTGGGCGGCATATGTTAGGCGGGCGGACAAAACGTGCGTACGCGGCGACTGCCTGTTCCACTGTGTCCATCTATCTGTCCATCGCTACATCCCCTCGCCCCTCTGTGCCCGCGGACGTTGAGCGAGTTTTTTATAGACCGCGACAATATACGTGATAACGAAGATTTTTTCCGTAAAGAATTGGCAGCGATGGTGGCCTGGTACGGGACTGTTTCGTTTGATGGGTAATTAATTTTATTTAACGAGCCGAAGTCAATTCGCAACGCAACAGACTGTAATCGAAGACGTGATGAGACGTTGCTGGAAAAAGTTGCGGGTAGGCAAACAATATCCCGTCAAAATTTGTTTTACGTGTATATACAAAAATTAATTCAGTAGTAAAAATTCCTAATATTTTTAATTAATTGAATGGAAAGGTTAAAAACTTAAAAAAATTGTTGACACGTATGAAATCAACTCGCTGTCCGTTTGTTTGTCCCCGCTTGTTTCTTCAAGACCCTTTGACGTAGATAGCTGAAAGTCGCACAGTTCAAATTAATTAATTATTCAATTTATTGAGTACAAATTAAAATTCGGGATTCTAGGGGTAATTCGACCGACCGATTGGCTAAGCGGCTAGAGCCCCTAACTGCAGAACCAAAGGTCGCGGATTCGATTCCTGCCCAGGACGAATATTTGTATGCATGAACATGTCTATTTATTCTTTGTCGTGGTGTAGAATATCTATTTAAGTATATATTTAAAAAACGCTCTTCCCTCCCCGCACATGGGTACCCTACTGGACGGCGAGTCTTTGCGTGTGGCAGTGGGGCTCCGCCTGTGCTGCGATATTTGTGAATGACACCTTTGCATCTGGGGTTCCATGGTGAAGGCCGACGGACACCACGCGTTCAGTTGTTGTCGCTGCTCGGGGAGATTTCCGCGACACCACGCTCTAACGACATAGTCCGCAGGGATTTAATTTCGGCCAATGTTCCATGCGTGTTGGAGCCTCCTGGTCTTAGCCGTTCCGATGGCAAAAGACCCGATGGTATGACTTTGGTGCCGTGGGAGAAGGGTAGGTGTCTTCTTTGGGACGCAACGTGCGTCCGCACAATTGTCGCCTCTCACCTTGGTCGCACCATGGGACCGGCCGGAGCCGCTGCGGAATCTGCAGCCGCCAGAAAACAAGTCGAATACTCTACTCTAGAGAGTAAATACTTGTTCGTCCCTCTCGCGGTGGAAGTTGCTGGCTGTAGGGGGAGTGAAGCCAAACGTTTCGTCGCGGGCATCGGCCATCGTCTGAGGGAAAGGGGATTCGAACCCCGTTCCGGTTCCTTCCTGGTGCAAAGAATTGCCATTGCAATTCAGCGCGGCAATGCAATGAGCATCATGGGCACATTTGCGTCGGGGGCGACGAGGGGTGGATTATTAGATTAGTTTTATTTGATTAGTGCGTTAGTATTATATAAATTTAAATTATCGATTTACAGTTTAAAAAATATATATAAAATATGTATATCAGTTGTCTAGTACCCATAATACAATCAAGCTTTGTTTAATTTGATACTAGATAGCGCTGTGTGGGATTTCCCACGTAAGTATTACTATTATTAATAATTTTCGGGATTAGGACGAGTATTCAAACTAAAATATTAATGTTTTCAAGATCAAAAATTATTGCAATAAAACTTACAGCACAAACTTCATATAAAATATAATTTGTATAAAATGTGAACTGACTTCGGCTTTCAAAATAATAAATTTCATGTCCACAGATATATTATTTATCATTACATATTATAAAACAAAGTCTCCCGCCGCGTCTGTCAGTCTGAACGCGATATACTCAAAATCTAGCGAACGGATTTTCATACGGTTGTCACCGCACAACATTAGAGTAGGTTAGAGTTGGCATGTAAGCGGATACGCTCTCCTTCAAGTTTCATAAAGCTACGTGGTTAAACAACTGCATGTAAAATTTCGCGTATTTCAGTGAGCACGGGCGGTCGAAAAATAACGTGCGTCTGGCTAGTGGGCCCTAGGCACGCGGTTTATTTACGCGGCTATCAGTGAACGTGCTTTTTAATTAAGGGTCCGAACCCAAAGGGTACCAACGGAAACCCAATTAATAAGGTTCCGCTGTCCGTCCGTCCGTCTGTCACGGGGCCTGTATCGCCTGAACCGTAATAGATACTTGAAATTTTTATAGAGTGTGCATTACTATAGCCACTATAACAACAAACAAAAAAAAAATTAAACTAAAAATTAAAGGGCGTCCCCGTACAAGAAACAAGTTTTTTTTATATTGTACGGTGGTACGGAAGTCTTCGTATGCGAGTCCAACTCGCACTCGTCCGGTTTTTAAAAATGATTTGAAATTCAATTAAGTGAATAGTAGAAAAAGTGCAACTGTTGGTACAGAACTAAGGGCGCGTGTTTTATTTAGCACTTGGCCTTTTTAAAACGACGCAGCACATCTGTCTATGCAGATCGCGTCGCGACGCGCGCGAAATAAACAACTCATGTTCACTGCCAAATTTTCTTTTAGGACTAATCTATATCAGTCCATCGAACTGCATTGCAATGATTACAAACGCGCTTCCAACTCATTCATCGAGCACCTCGTTTGGAAGAAGAGATTATTTAAATACGTGTGAGGGAATTGCTCGTACAAAGGTTAAGTGTTATGAACATATTTATTTCAATTTCTTTACCACACCATCGGCCCATTAATACCCCACTGCAGGGGCTTAGGCCTCCCCTAATTATTAGTGGGGACCGACGGCTTAACGTGCTCCCCGAGGCGCAGAGTCAGTGACGGTTATGTATATAAATTAGAAAAAAAACTCTTTGGTACATACCCTGGGATTCGAACCACGGCCTTCTAAACAAGAACCGAGCTCGTTACTCGGACTGACAAGCAAACTACCATACCAAAATTATAAAGCACCAGCAATACGTAACGCACCAACCCGCACTGGAGCAGAGTGGTGGATTAATAAGCTCCAAGCAACTTCATCCCGAACGGAGGCCTAAGCCTCTGCAGTGGGCATAACGGGTTGTTGTGGTAAAAGGGACACTTAATAAAAGCAATATATAACGTAGTAAGAAAAGAAGAAAAATATTAAAAAGCGGTCAAAAAAGAGTGGAATTCGTGTGAACAGGGTTCCGTACTATAAATCATCGATTTACTTACTATGCATTTTAAACCTGACTCAAATTGAAGCTGGAAATTGAACTTGACTCATTTCTATATTTTATGTATACTACCATTATTGTAACCACTATACTAACTGGAATTACTCATTAGTTCTTGGTGAAAAATAACACGTTTTATACGCATTTTGTCTTCATCAATGTTTTAAATTTTTCGGAAAAATTTAAAAACTTAGAAGTTTCGTTATGTTTTCCTGTAAACTATACGTGAGGCCATATAATCCATATTTTTTTTTTTAATTTTTTGCTTAGTAGTTTGTGAAATAAGGGGGAATTCACGAATTTCGTGTACTACGTTTGAATATTACTTAAATTATCCATTTTAAAATTATAAACACATACAGCTTTAAAAATAATGAAGAAATAACTTGATAATTTTTTTGTTAATTTTCCACTTAAAATGAGAATTTGATTATCCTTTTTTCTATAAAAATATAAGCGTAATGAGGTAATAAATTGGGGACAGGTTCACTTTTGGAAATATTAATATTAGGAAGAACTAATATCCAGTACCTCTAAAGGAAGTATAGAATAATGATACGAATCGATGAAGAAATCTCATTAAGATCATCTAGGTATCAAATTAAAAAAGGGCGTATATTGAAGGAAATCGTTTTGGCGCCGCCGTCGCGCGTCTCGACGGATGCGCTTGGCGAAGTATACGCAGCGGGGTTTGTGTAATCCATTTCACCCGAACGTAATTTTTATTGTCTTTTGTTATTTGACAATAATACCAGGCGACTTTTCCGTCACCTGCCGAATTTTAATATTATATCTTTGGTGAAAATTATTAAATATTACGTGCTTTTAGAATTCCGTGACTGAAAAGGAAAACCCGGCCATGTGTGAGTTGTACTCGCATGCGAAGGGTTCCTTACCACCTACATTATAAAAAACACTTTTCTTTTATGGGGACCCCTATGATTTTCAAGTTTATTTTATTTTTATTACTTGTTGAAATAGCGGCCATAGGAATACACTGTGTAATTTTAACTTTCTACCTATTACAGTTCAAACAATACAGCCCTGTGGCAGACGGACGGACGGACAGCAGAGCCTTAATAATAGGGTTCCTATTGATACTCTTTGGGTCATCATCATCAGCCCGTGTCTCTCCTCTGCAGGATATAGGCCTCTCCCAAGGCTCGTTACCACACACGGCCTTCCACCTTCCGCATCCAATTATCCCCGGTATGGTGCTTTAGGTCATCAGTCTACCTGGCCGGGGGGCGTCCAACGATTCGCTTCCCGGTACGTGACCTCCACTCGAGAACCATTTGTGTGCGGAACCCTAAAAAAGGAACCTTTTAAGATCACTCCGTTTTGCGTCTGTCTGTCAATACCCTTTTCCTTGGGAGCCCATGGAGGTATCAAGTTGAAATATCAAACACTAATATACCTCGAACCGTAGAAAAATCAAGTTTCTAAGTCAATGCCGTTAAAAAATAAGACCACTTGTACCATGGACAGTAATGAAATTATTTGACAACTGGCTTTCTTATTGAAAATTGAGTATAAAAGAGATGAGAGTGTTTTTTATTATGTTTTAAATGATTTTTAAATTTAAGTTAGAAGAAAAAAATTAGGTATGTTATGTAATTTGTTTTTTGTAGTGTTAATGCAAAAGTTGGTTCATTTAAAATTACTGCAATAAACTGTTCAGTAGATTCAGGTGTGGTAATTTTGATGTCGAAAACGTTCTTCGCTGTGATCATTCTGTGTAAGTAGATGTTGATGTTATAGTTGAAAAAAATTGATGAAGATCGACGCCTAAGCTATCATCGTATTGCAGAAGAGCTTGGCATTTGCCACTCAGCAGTTTTGGATTACCTGCATAAATATACTTCTGTAAAAAGCTAGTTGTTTGGGTGCCACATGATATAAATGACAGAAATTTCGTGAACATGATTTCCATCTGCAAGATGTTGCTTAGACAAAATGAAATCGGTCCTGTTTAAAGAGACTATTAAAAGGCGATGAGAAGTGCCACACCTACTATAATAATGTTCGAATACGATCTTGGTCAAAGCGAAGTGAGACATCGCAAATAGTCTCAAAGCCTAGCCTTACTTCGAATAAAGTTATGTCAAAAATGGGACTGGAAAGGCATTGTATATTGTGAGCTTTTGTCGTATGGTCAAACGATCAATTGTGATGTCTACTGTCGGCAATTAGTAAATCTGAAACAAGCGCGCTAAAAGAAACGCCCAAAACCCATCAATCAAAATGGTGTAGTATTCCAACATGAAAATGTTTAACTCCTTACATTTCTGTTGGCCATCAGTTTTCGATGGTTTTAGGGTGAGAACTTTTAATGCGTTCTCCATACAATTCAGACTTAGTACCTGCAGATTATCATTTAGCCCGCTTTTCGCAAATTTCTTTAAACGTAATAAAATAACATTCAAAAAAATTCTATAAATCAGTTTTTCTCTCAAAAACACCAAAAATTTTATAGCGATGGGATAGCTGCAAGAAAAATGGCAAAACAACATCAAATTAAACGGACATTACTTCATTCACCTAATATTATAAATATTTTTGTATCAGTAGCTATACTAAACCTACTAAAAATAAAATGAAGTCGTATCATATGATAGCTTAAGGTCAAGTTTTCCAAAAATATTGCATAGCAAACACATGAAATTTATAGTTAGCAAATGGAACAAAATATGAGCTTGAAAAATACTACGAAAATACCGCTTTGATCTGAGCGCAATAATGTGCTAATAGATAAATAAAGCCGGATCCTCGAAAGCAGTCTACGAATATGGATTTCTCGTAAATAATTCTCATTATGTCAGCTACACACAACCATAAAATGTCTGTATTACAATATAATTAGAACTAGGTTGAAGGAAAACTGTGAAGGACATTCCAAATATTTCCAATCGGCAGCTATTAAATTATTTAAGTGTCTGTCTGCCCGTCGGTCACGTTATTAACACATTAAACGCCATGACGGTCATCTGTATCTTACACTTGGTTACTTTAATGGTGTTTTGTCAAGTTGATTGAATTATTGTTAACACTTTGTGTGTCGTTCGACCGACACAGCCCTTTTAAATTAAAACAATGAATATTTTTACTGAAAATTAAAAAAAAAAGACTGTTGGTGCAATTTATTTATTTTTTATTTATTAAGACTAACAGCCAAATAATTTACTAGATTGTACAATATTTTAATCATATCTACATATCATAAATTAAAATTTGATGTTTAGTTTTGTCATGACCGTCTGTTTATCTATCACAGGAATATTTACTCATCTTTCTATCAGTATTGATGAATTTTTAAAGACAGATGTCTTCACACCGCCATACACAAAACCGAAGCACTGGTGAAGTCACCGAGTGCTTCTTTCCCCAGATGAAAGATGCGTTCCGTGTGATCACAACGACTTGATCCGGAAAAGGTACGAGATAGGTCCATGTCTTAACCGATTGTGAAATGTTTTGAGTGAAATTAAAATCAGCATTAAAATAAAAAAAAAGAAACCTAAAAGAAATAATAAACAATAGTGAAATTTTTGTCAAATATATAGAAAATGTAAAGATACGCAGCATATTGATTAAAAAAGTTTTATGAAATCAAAAACCCGACTGCGTTGAAAGCGCTCTTAAAAAAGATGGAAACTAAATGTCCTACTTCTTACTTCGATCCCACATCTCGCGAGTACACCCTAAGAAATTCTTCATTTTCATCAGCCCATTTTACCCCACTGCAGGGGCTTAGGTCTCCCCCAGGGTGAGGAGGGGGGGCTTGGAGCTTAAATCCACCACGCTGCTCCACTGCGGGTTGGAGATTGTAACGACCGCCATCTATTGACAGCGTCCGGGACCGGCTGCTTAACGTGCTCTCCGAGGCGCGGAGTCAGTGATAGTCATGTACTTAAGTCAGAAAAACTCATTGTTACACGCCCGGATTCGAACCATGGCCCTATGGGGCCTTATAAATCTGAGATAGGTTCGTTGCGGCTTTGGGCTATCACGACATAAATTGCATACTGTGATAAATATCATGCAGTCGAAGTCGTCTTCTTAAGTTCTGGACATTCTGTTTCCATCTTTTATTGAGTTCGCTTTTTACGCAGTCGGATTTTTTATTTTTTATGTTTACTTTTTTATTTTTCACTTTTTAGTTATTATAAGAAGTTAATTCTATGTACTTACTTTTACGTTATCAAATTTATTTTAATATTTTGTATTAATTAATAAAAAAATAAGTGAGAACTGTTGCGAAACAATTTTAAATCGTTCATGATTGTAAATAGTCATTCAAAAAGAAAAATTATTTGAGAAAATAAAGGAAATGATTTTCGAAGACCTTTTCATTGATACTCTACTCGACATAGTTCATTCATTTCAATTTGTTTCTTTGTAACAATATGGCGTCTATTTTATAATTGTCGCCATATCGACTGTTGTAAGAATCATCAAAATAGGCAAACAAACATACATATAGACTGATAAACACATTACCCTCCGCAGTTGGGTAATAAACAAAGAAAGGAATGTGATGAACGAATAAGATATTCGGGAATTTGTGTGGAATTAAAAAATAGGAAAATATATACAAGAAGAGAAATTTAAAATACGACATAGAAGGAAAAATTAAGTCGATAAGTACTTATTATTATTTAAGTAATATATAGTATTAGATTAGTAAAGGATCTTGTAGACAACTTAGTACTGAAATGATATAATGTAATTTGCTACATAAGTAAATAACTAAACATGTATTTTACTGATTACTAAAATCCAATCTCCTACGAGCTGAAAAGGGGGCACCGCTAGGTCTATAAACTTGAAATTATAAACAAGGATATCTTATTATATAACATTATTAATTGTGCGATTTATTAATTAATTGAACATAATTCATTTATTTGTAATCATGATACTAGAACTACACTATTTTATTTTTGTTGCTGATATTTTTTTTTTCTGTCTTTAATACAACTCAAGTTCTATGAATAATATATACCACCATAGAACCAAAAAAGCCAGTGGAGTGTGTTAAGGGGAGCACGTGGATCGCGCGTGATCCTTGTACTCAATCACACTTGTGCGGCTTCTCCTATAAATTAACGGACACTGCGCACTTTGGACCCGGACCGGGCAAAGGTTGCAGCAGAATATGCCACACAACTAACTACTCATAAGTACTGATACATGATTTAACTGCATAATGAAAAACTGGGCCAGTGCGAGTAGGACTTCGATTCAAGGGTTCCGCATCGTTACATTCAATGGAGAATGAAATCCAGAGTCCAAAAAGCCAGTTTTCGAAAGGGCCTCTGTACAATACATCCATAAAAATACGAATCGACCAGAAGCACTGTTCTGGGCTTACCGTCTAAGCACTCATCTTCTAGGTAGCTGGTGTATCTTTCAAGTTTCAGTCCGGTTTCAATCGGCGAGGCCGCGAAATTGCGTTTGACAGTTTCGATACTGTGAAGTAACAGTTCTGACTCTATTAAAACCAAACGCTGCTGTCAAATTTATTTTCTCTATGCATAACCACATTCACATGCTCATGCAGATTAAGCTATAGACCGAAGAGAACAATTGGCCACCGTGCTCGGTCTGGACGATCGGTCTGGTGTGGTCGATGTGGACTATGAGAAAGCTTTTGGTTCAATCGATTAAGTTCGACACTTGACCTCTTCGGCAATCTCCGATAGGATGTCGATAGGTCATCATCATCATCATCAGCCCATTTTACCCCACTGCAGGGGCTTAGGCCTCCCCCAGGGTAAGGAGAGGGTTTGGAGTTTAAAGCCACCACGGTACTCCACTGCGGGTTGAGGATTGTAACGACCGCCATCAATTGACAGCGTCCGGGACCGACTGCTTAACGTGCTCTGTGAGGCACAGTGATAGTTAATATACTTAAGTCAGAAAAACTCATTGGTACACGCCCGAATTCGAACCATGGCCTTATAAATTTGAGACAGGTTCGTTGCGCTCTGGGCTATCACGACATGGTCGATAGGGCGTGGTGTTGTAATTTTAAAACATTTCAAAGTGATTATGGAAATGGATTAATGAAATTTTTGCAATCAGATTTGGTCAAAAATTTCTTTTTCAATACATTTGCTATTAATACGGTCTTTATGACATCGAAACTTGTACCGTAGTGTTGTATTTTACGATACTAGGCCTTTTTACTTTACACCAATCACAAACGAGAATTCTGTTTGTGACATATGCGTAAACCACGAAAAGCAGCACGCTCGCGCCCTTAGCTCCCGCCATTATTATTATTTTGCTTGAAATATCTGACAAAAATGCGAAAAACACAAGATCTTTATTTATGCATCCACGAAATTAAAAAAACCGCGAAGCCGATTTAGTTTCACAAAATTTGAATCCTGACTCTCAGAGGAATATACGTTATGAAGCTTATCATTTTGGTGTCAAGCAGATGTACGGAAATACACCTTTTTAAGCGACTTCAAAAAAGAAGGAAGTTACTCAATTCGACCGTATATATGTTTTTTTTTTTATGTGTGTTCAAGGATAACTTCGTTGTTTATGAACCGAATTCAATGATTTTTTTTTTGTGAAAGGGAGATAGATATCTTCGGAGTGGTACCATGATAAGGAAACGAGGATCTGATGATGGCATCCCAGAGAAATCAAGGGCAACCTTCGAAAATCGTATTTTAAAGTATCGTATTTTAAGTATTTTGATAAAATACTATTACTAGTACTATTTAATGAAGGCCGGGATTCGATCTGATGATGGAGCTAAAAGGCAGTCGAGGGAACTCCTCAACGACTTACAGCAATTACCTGGTGTTTGAACTTGATTCATTTCTATTGATGAGATCTTTGCACCCATATGGATTATAAGTGCCATTACAGGTCTGATGATGGAGACCATACACAGTCGAAGGAACTTCTTAACGATTTACAGCAATTACCTGGTGTTTGGGCGTAATTCATTTCTATTAAAGAGAACTTTGCACCCATATGGGCTATAAGTACCATTACAGATCTGATGATGGAGACCATACACAATCGAGGGAACTCCTTAACAATTTACAGCAATTACCTGGTGTTTGGACTTAATTCATTTCTATTGAAGAGAACTTTGCACTCATATGGGTTATAAGTGCCATTACAGGTCTGATGATGGAGACCATACACAGTCGAAGGAACTTCTTAACGATTTACAGCAATTACCTGGTGTTTGGACGTAATTCATTTCTATTAAAGAGAACTTTGCACCCATATGGGCTATAAGTACCATTACAGATCTGATGATGGAGACCATACACAATCGAGGGAACTCCTTAACAATTTACAGCAATTACCTGGTGTTTGGACTTAATTCATTTCTATTGAAGAGAACTTTGCACTCATATGGGTTATAAGTGCCATTACAGGTCTGATGATGAAGACCATAAACAGTCGAGGGAATTCCTGAACGATTTACAGCAGTTACCTTTTGTTGGGCTTCCTTCATACGGTTGAATATGCCAAAATGTTCAATTTGCACAAAAATAATAATTAAGATTGAAGTTTTACATAGGAATACCACTGCTTACTAGGCAAGCTGATGCGTCAATTTGACACTGAATTTACGTTGCGTAATCGCGGTGCTGTCTCATTAGAGTAGCGCGTTTAGTAGCTCCATTTATACTAAATACAAATAAGTTACAGATGCGTTCAACTAAAAATTGACAAATAAAATAATTTAAAAAAAAAGTAAAACCGACTTCAAAAACATAAACTAAAAAGTTAAAAATAAAATTTTCACTTTAAAGAAAGGAGCATCAACAGGCGGCATATAGTTAATGAAGTCGGTGCCAACTCAGACACTTTAAATGGGTACTTACCAGGTAATAACAATTACAACAATGATATATTTATAACTATAACAAAAATAGAACACAATTTAAAGTGTCTGAGTGAGTAGGCACCGACTTCATCTATACTAATATTATAAAGCTGAAGAGTTTGTTTGTTTGTTTGTTTGTTTGTTTGTTTGTTTGTTTGTTTGAACGCGCAAATCTCAGGAACTACTGGTTCGAATTGAAAAAATCTTTTTGTGTTGGATAGTCTATTTATTGAGGAAGGCTATAGGCTTTATGTATAAAATAATACTATCTTTCTGTATGTCTATCCGAGCAAATCTCCAAAACGGCTAAACTGATTTTGATGAAACTTCACAGGTATGGAAATAAAGTGGTCACAAATGACATTCAACACTTTTTGTATGTCTGTATGCACGTCCGTCTGTCTATTCGTGCTAATCTCCAAAACGGCTAAACTGATTTTAATTAAATTTCACGGGTATGAAAAAGAGGTAGTCAAAAGTGACATACGTTGTTTTTTGTCCGTCTGTCTGTCTGTACGTCTATGTGTCTGTTCGAGCTAATCACCAAAACAGTTGAACAGATTTTAATGAAACTTTGCAGACGTGAAAGAAGGTTGTCAAAAGTGACATCGGCTGTCTGTCGTTTGTGTTCAATGATCTATCAGCGTAGATAAAGCCGAAACTACTAAGTTTAGGAAGCCGAAATTTGGAACAGTGGTTTATTTTATAACGTTAGTATTAATTTTTTAAGAAAGGAATATTTGGAAATTTCAAATTTAAGGAGGGAGGGATGGAGGGGCTTCGTATGAGAGTCTTTGTTCTTTAAAGTTAGATACATAAAAATTTTAACATAAATAAATAATGACGTGTTTCAGGGTTTTTGGATATTAAGGGTGGGAAACGGGAGGTGAAAAGTATGGGAGTATCGGTTTTCTTGAAGGAGTGGGGAGAATGAAGATTGAAAGTTTGAATGGGTGTACCCAATATTAGTTTCAGCAAAAAGTACCTACGTATAAACCATTTCGAATGTTAATACTACCTAAAACAGGAATGTGTATTCTACGCAAGCGAAGCTGCGGGCAGTTGCTAGTTAACTATATGCCGCCTGTTAATGCTCCTTTCTTTAAAGTGAAAATTTTATTTTGAACTTTTTAGTTTATGTTTTTGAAGTCAGTTTTTATTTTTTTTTTTAATTATTTTTGTTTCAAAGATCAGTAAAAAATGTCTCAAGCACCTTTAATGGAATTATCAGACGCTTTGGTTTAATGTATATTATCTATATAGACGTATACTGTTTTTAATATGCCACAATATGTGTTGCATATTAAAATACACAATAGCGTGTTCGGCTGAACGTGTCCAAACTGTTGACTTCATTCTAGCTTTACACGCTTGTATGTAAATTTAGGAAAATTGTAAAAAAAGCTATATATTTCCTTTCATATTCCATGAGATTCTTTTGCAAGACTTGATCCTTTTTAGCAACAATATCAATTGATGCAACAATACAGGATGTTATATTTTTACATAATCAAGTGGTTTGTTTTCCAGTAAAAGTAACAGATTTGAAAATGGATCCCAGGACTTCTTTGAACACTTTTCACTATTTCTCTTTGTCTAAGATTTGGTCATACAGTCCCATCTGAAGAAACTGAACTTGTATATTATATTTGTGTATTTAACATATTACCTATTTACATATACCTATATCATTATTTGTTTACAATCCTATGCTCTTACCTATTAATTATTTGTGTAATTGTTTATAATATGGTGCTGTTATTAGAAAGAAAGAAAGAAAATATATTTATTCGTAGGAACGATAGCAGACCCAACAACAAAAATAACTTAACAACTAAAATACATATATTTTTTACTTTTTTTTTTTTTTATTCGGAATACCAACAGCATTTTTAGATTTAGTTATACCAATATACTTTGTATAAGTCTGTGCCGCACCCACAAAAGAGGCCACAACTCAGCCCAATACTGCGACTCACGTCGCAACCCTGATTTTCAGTTGTGCCCCAGAACCCCGCTCCGCAGCACACGTACGTCCATCCGCGCCCAATACACCGAACACTCCCACCACCCAGACAGCAATGTCACAACCCACGCCATGCACACCCTGACATTCATGTCTCTACAAATGGAGACTGCACTGCTACCAACAATCCCGAATCACGGCAAGGAGAGCTGGGATTTGAGCAAAGGCCCCTTAAGTTTATTTATAAAAGTACATATTGACAAATTTTTCCTTAAGAGGAGAGGGCAGGTTCTTCCAGCATCTAGTTGCCATGTATCTAAAGCTGCCGGAAACGCTGCTGACCCATGTCTCGGCATTATCAAAAGCCTCTAAGAGAAAACGACTGTTGCTTCTCCAAATATTTTTTTCAAACAGATACCTAGGAATTAATTTTAACGACATTAAAGAGTAGCACCGAGTTATGAAGTTCTTGGCAAGCATTCATTCTGAGCCATTTTGCTCTATTAATAAAGGGCGACGTGTGAGTGGCGAGGAACCTCAAAACAGAAACGCATACAGGCATTCTGGATGCGCTGGACCACGTTCCTCATTCTACCAAGAAGACAACGTCCATAGACGATGTCCCCGTAACCAACTTTAGACAAAATTAAGAAATCATAAAGCCTAACTTGAAGATCAGTGCTTAAGTAATTGCGAATCTTATACAATAACCTTAATCGAAAAAAGAGAGCCCGCAGTACCTCGGCCACGTGACCTTCAAAACGCTGTCTATTATCTATCAATAGACCAAGGTTTCTCGCCGCCTGCACAAGTTCAATAGGTTCAGAAAGTATAGATTCTTGGGTCACGCGAAGTAACACCAGCTATTTACCTAACTGACCCCACAATCACAAACTTGGATTTGAGCCCATATAGCTATTCTGTCCAGGTCCTCATTGATCCCAGCCACCACCTGCGCAACATTACCAGGGTTACACGGTTATTACATATTCATGTAACTATTTTATTGTACGTATTTGTTGAATAGTAAATTTAAGTATGTTTACCTACTTATTTACATGGTAATAGTGCAGCAGGAAATGTGAAAAATTGAAAATATTTAAGAACTTCGTCACGATTTATCTATCAATCATTCAATAATAAAAACGTAAGTAGTGCAAGTACCTACAGGTAAATACCTACATCTATCAAAGACAAAATGTTTTTATTTAAGCATGAGTTATTCGAGAGTTAGAGATTTCGAACAAAATGCAACAGAATGACTGCAGAACTATTTTTTAGGGTTCCGTACCCAAAGTGTACCAACGGAAACCCTATTACTAAAGCTCCGCTGTCAGTCCTTCTGTCACAGCGCTGTATCGTCTAAACCGTAAATAAACATTTGGACAATTGGACATTTGAAATTTTCACAGAGTGTGTATTACTATGGCCGCTATAAAAAGAAACAATGAAAATGAAATAAAGTTAAAAATTAAAAGGGTGCAAGAAATGTGTTTTTCTCGACCATTTTGTGATTGGTGGTTGCGAGATCATTGTTTACACTTGAAATTTTCATGTAGTATGTACCTACTACCACTATGGTACTACTATGGCCGCTATTGCAACAAATAATAAAATGAAAATAACGTAAAAAATTTAAGGGTTCCTCATACAAAAAGCTTGTTTGGAATTGAAAACTTCTTTAGCACCCTTGTTATTTGAAAGTCGATGAAACGAAAAAGCGACAGTAAAAAGATACAGACACATAAATTCATAAGATTTAACGTGGGAGAAAATGAGATAGGAAACATTATACAGTGTTTCTTATGTTCATGGTTCTCTTTGTGCTCTGTTTCGTACCCCCTCCACTCGTGTTTACCAAGTTTAAAATAAATAATTACGTGTTTATGGGGTTTGAGTTTTTCACATTTTAAGGGGCGTGGGGAATGAGGGATTGAAAGTTTGAATAGGAGTAAACAAAATTAATTCCAGCAAAAAGTAGCTACACGTACAATCCAAAAAGGCCTACCAAAGGGACCTATTATACCTACTATAAAAGATGTATAAAAGTAACTCACTATAAGGTGTAGGTCATCATAGCAGGTATCGCAAATTTTCGCCGTTTATGAAATTTTTTTTTTTACTTAATACTGTTGGGTCGTACGGAACCCTTCGTATGCGAGTCCGGATCGCACGGTCAATATTTTTAGTTTCAGTTGCTCACCCGTCAACCGTTATCTTATATAATTTTCCAATAAAGCAAAATTTTATAATATTATGGTAAATCCCGAATAATTCTGACTTAGAAGTAAGTTGGAATGGGGATAAGAATACTTGTACAAAAATGGTTACCTACTTACTGGTTTTGAGACTAACCTATCTGCTTCTTTTTGATAGTAATCGTAATCGTAGTTTAAAATTATCGTATAAAAATCGTCGACTCCTATAGTACAGGCTAACCACCCAGTTTAGGAGTCGGTGACGGACTGATATCTAATGACTACTTCCGTACAACCTTTATTATACCTATTTGCTAATTGCGTTTATTGTATGTTGTATGTTGCAAAATAAATAAAAATAAAATTTAAAAAAAAATTTTAAAAAAAAAGTACGGTTGCCTCTCGGCCTATTCATATACGTAAATATTTTTTACCTACGAGTTTATTGGTTGAATTTTAAGCCTACATGGCTTTCTAACATTAGGTAGGTTATTATCGTAGCATTAAATCTACATAGCAACAAACATAGGTAGGTATATTCAACTTCTTCAATCCAAATATTAAAACTGTTTGGTGTACTACAAGTTGTACTTTTATACTTTGGCACGATACGATACGATACGATAGGTAGGACATTTTTAATTTTTTTTATTGAGTATGGTTCGTGCTGGCTTTTATTTTAACTTGTTTCAACTGACGATAACAGATGTCGCCTCAGTCGGTTTGCGTCACGTAACGATCGCGCTCGTTGTGCCGCTGTAGTGATAAACGCCATTATTATACGATACACTGGTTTCCCTTCAAAACGTATAAATCTTTCGCCTTTTACTAAAGATTTCCGTGGAGGGGAACACTCAAATGAGTCTTACTCAATTTTTGAGGCCTCGTTTATACGAGGCTTGGCTTGCTTAAATGTGGTTAAAATTTGCTGACGACGCGCGTGCACTGTGCGTGCAGTGCATTCAAGCCGATTGTAACACAGACATGCGTACATCAATAATAGCAATAGCAGTGATACGATAGTAGGCTAGGCCACCAGCACCAGAAGGCGCTGCACCGGCTGCACTGCACTGCACTCCGCCGCGCCTGCAGTAAATGTCTTTCTCTAAATCTAAAACGGCTGAGCCCTCGGCTTAATTTTGATGTAGCTATATCATTATCAATTCATAACTCCAGTATTATACTGGAGTCGTGTGTACGTAGGTAGTAGTAAGATATCTATATACGTATACAATATAGATTATAGAGAATAATTCTCTATAATGTATAAGTACATAGATATCTTACATACACCCAGACTCGGATCAAATAGACATGTTCACGCATACAAATATTTGTCCTGGGTGGAAATTGAACCCGAACCTTTGGTTCTGCAGTTAGGGTCTCTAACAGCGGATAAAATAAAAATAAAACGTGTTCCCAGGTTCAGAAGGCACGACATATTATGAAAGCATATCTACGCCTACATAATAGGCTGATGCCACGTAGCACGTTGCCACACCTCCCCAAATAAATACCTACTTAGTTTACCACATAAACTTGTGACGCATGTTTGATTGCGATTTTAATTTGTGTAACAACATCATCATTTCACGCTGTTACATAAACAACACGTAAATAATTATCGTAATCATGTAAGACTATGTATATTTGTCAGCACAAATTATTACAAATTAAATAGTTCACTTGAATGTCATTCTTAATATAATACTTCATATGAACCGTGAGAAGCCTTAAACATTTACAAAGGCCAAATTCATTTAAAACTTGACAAACATGGAGTTTTGACGATTTTCGCGCTGCGCCCTCTGGAGGTAACAAATACAATGTTAAAGGCTTATGTTTAACTTATCACCAGATATAGTAAAATATTACGTCAAAAATAGTAAATGACCACCAAAATTAAAAATCGCATTTAAATGTGAAATTATAACCAAATTTTTTACCTCTTGCTATCCTATTAAAGCAAATGACTCCAAACAAATCATTGTTACCCCAAAAATAGTAAATGATCACCAAAATTATAACCGCATTTTAATGTGAAATCATAACCAAAGTTTTTACATCTTGCTATCCTATTAAAGCAAATGACTCCAAACAAATCATTGTTAACCCAAAAATTGTTTATGACCACCATAATATTAACCACATTTTAATTTAAAATAACATGCAAACATTTTCATGTCATTCAGAAGCTTATTCATCAATTTCGAATTAGTTTTCTTTTCGAAATTGATCAACAAACTTATAAATTTATAGACCATTAACCTAAACAAAACTAATTCGAAATTGATTAATAGGCTTCTGAATGGCTCGTCGCTCCGCTCCGCTTCGCTCCTCGCATTGACATAGACCAACCTAACCTAACCTAATGATTTCAAAAAATAGACCATTAACCTAAATTGACATGATTGGAAATTGATTAATAGACTCCTAAATAGACCATGGATAAATGACACGTGTAACACAATAAGGAGTGAAAAATTACAAAAAGTAAGAAAGTCTTGAATACTACACCGGAAAACATACCCGAATCTAAATCGCAGGAGGGGCGGTGTCGCGGGAAGGACTTTTAAGCTGGAGACATAACTTAATTTGGCATCATTATACTTTATTTGGTAATGTACCAACATTTTATGGCAATCATGGTGGTTTATATTGGCAGAAATAGCGCATTAATTTGCTCGCTAAGATTTGGTGATCATTTACTAAATTTGGTGATCATTTACTAAATTTGGTCTTTGAATATAATTTTGAAGTGCAGTCGTGACTAAAATAGCTAAAACTATTGTAATTTTAGACTTTATTTTTTGGTGTTTATTATATTTTTTTGGTAAAAGAGTTTAGGGTATTAAAGTATTTTTTGGTGGTCATTATATTTGTTCCGAATGTTAAAACACGATTACCAATCTCCGCTGGGGTCAAATACGCAGGTGCAGCAAAACGAGACAGCCGTCTTATTGACTTGATTGAGAGTCAAATTCGACTCTCGTTCGACTTCGACTTACTTTATGATTGCTCTATAGTACGAAAACGACGTTCTAACTCCATAGTGACAAATAACAATCATGTCAATCTGCGAGAAATCTTTAAGACAAGCCAAATACAAGGCATATATATATGAAACATGAAGCGACACGTTTGTATACATGTGATAAAATATACGAATATATTTATGAACTACAAACAGACTGTATGAGAAGCATCGCTTTGGAAACAGCAGAGACAATCTTTCAACAAACACTGCTAAGTAAAGAGACAAAAGAAATGTGGACTAAAACTGCTTGGAATAGCTTCATTCCCTAATGAAACTGATCATACAAGGATCAACGAGGATTTTAAATGTTGTTTTACAGTCAATGAAAGATCTTTAACATTGATGTAATTATTTTTTTCATTTTATGTACTCTGAAAGTACGCTTGAAGTTACTTGATCAGTGGAATGAAAACAGTACGTACTTTTCGTCCCTGAAAAACGATTTTTCTTGTTATCAAAAAAAAATTAAAAAACTACACAAGCCATATTTCAACTTTTTATACAGCCACTCTATTATTAACTCACGGCGTAAAATTGTAATTAAAAAATATTATCGACAATTTTGTAACATGCCTTTATTATGATTTACTTTAAACTAAATTATTATTTAAGTTACATAGATGGGAGCTAAATATTTACCATCATCAATGATAAAAATTACTGGCTGGTAGAATGCCGCAGAAAAAGAAACAAAAAAAGCGCGAGAACGGCAATTCGATCTTCATTTGTTTTGTCAAGTGCAGTGGTTGGGTCGGGTCAGTATTTATATGATGGATATTGATACTGGTACCGAGTCTTGGTTGTTATATGTATGTGGTGTCTTCTCGTTGTACCTAAAACACAAGCTAATGCTTAGTTTGGGGCCTAGACGTTGTTGTGATGTAAATGTCGTAGGTAGGTAGATAGAATATGAGATTTACAAGGAAGTAGCGTTTTTGAGATATGTTTTTGTTACGAATGTTTTTATTTGAAGCAAAAAATTTCTCCAAAATAATACGTGTTACGTGTTTGAGAGCTTAGATTTTTTATTAATAATTGCATGATTACGCTTTATTCAATACAGCTTTGGTGATAGCGCTATACGTAAAAATAATAACGGATTTTCATTCCTTTCTATCGGCCCAAACCATACCCCACGGCAGAGGCTTAGGCCTCCCCCCAGGGTAAAGGGGCTTGGAGCTTAAATCCACCACGCTGCTCCAATGCGGGTTGAGGTATTGTAACGACCGCCATCTGTTGACAGCAACCGGGACCGACTGCTTGGCGTGCTCTCCGAGACATGGAGTCAGCGATAGTTGTGTACCACTTATGTTGTGGCCACACGTCCTTGTAAATTTGAAACAGGTTCGCTGTGCTCTGGCTATCACAATGCTATAATAAGTAATAGGTAGCGCTATTTGTGGTAAAGTATAGCAACTAATTCATTTTCAGTTTATTTTGTTACGCATATTGAATGTTTGATTTACTCAATGATCAAAACTATTTTAATATTTTATAACAAAATAATCATAATTTTATAATAATTGCAATTGAATATTTTCTCACACCAAAGTAGTCTTCGTTAAATAAAAACAAACGTACTAAAATATTTCATTAAATGTTTATAGATATTAAATTAATGTTGACGCATTATATTTGCCACAAAACACTTGATGTGCTATAGTTTTCATGTGTCATCTCCAGTACTATTTCTATCGTTTGTGTTGATACAAGCGCGATCACGGAGGAATACCGACGGAACACGATGTTTGTCTGTTTGTCGTGCAATCGTCTAAATCCTATTCCAAACAGAGGTGATGTGGAAGCTATTCCGGTGATATAAAGTACAGTAACGCTGTCTCTTATCTCACAGGTCTCTCACCGTTAGCCGAGAATGCAAGAGAGCACCTCTGTGGATAAATGCAACCATAGGATTAAGGGGTTCGACCAGCTGGACGTACGGTTTTATTTTTGAGCTGAGAAATTAATTATCATAGAAATGGTTAAGTACGGTAATGATGCTGAAGCTGCTGTGGATGGGGAGAGGTCTGCGCCGGTACGCGAGGAAATACCACACGATCATTTGTACAAAGTGACCGGACTTTCCTCATCGAATTTGGAAAAATTGGCACAAGGTAATGATTTCGTATTATTGTTTTTTCTTATTGCTTATATTTAAAATTGTTAATTGTGTGAAAAGCACAATATAAACAATTATTAAATTAACATAACTCGAAAAGATTTTTTTGTCTTTATTTATATAAATGACTCTATCATGGATTAGTGAATACCTCTATGATTACAAGACTTTTTGAATGTACCACTTTATTTAACACTTACTGTGTGATTCAGAAAAATTTGTTAGACCAAGTTTAGTTAAAATATGTTTTGTTAACTTTCAAATTGTGACAATTTAGTTCGAAATGGAGAGAGAGAGAGAGAGAGAGAGAGAAAGAATTCATTTCATTTTCAATGATCCTCTACTAAGATGTTCAATATGTTCACTTTTTCGTTTGTAATTCACTAATAATGAAATTAATATGTTATTCGTGAAGACTCATAAACATTTTACTGATTCCTCCTTATAAATGTGTAATGCATGAACAAATAAAATCTTATTGAAAAGATAAAATCTGAATTCTGACGCACACGGACACAAATAGCCAACACTAAGCTAATAAATTCATCATCACATTTTCCCATACCTATCAGTCAATATTTCATATGGCGAAATTCTAAATCAATTATGTCATTAAAACTTTGAACGCAGAGTGGTGACATTGGACAGTCGCCAAATTTTATGGAGTGGACGCGAAATCAGTCAATGTAAAATAAAATGTGTCGTAAAGTTTATTGCCAACCGTAACTTTGTTGATTTAATTTGACTCAAATAGTTGAACACTTACTAGTTCACAAATAATACTGTCGACCTTGTCTGTGTTGTTCTATTACTCGTAAAATTTTGTTACTGTGTGCTGCGTAATGATTAGTATAATAATTGCCAAGAAGTTGTGTACGGTGTTAATATTATTTGAATTCACAAGGTCCAATTTCTGGGTAGGTATCGCTTAGGAATTCCGTAGCGAGAATCATAAGCTTTTCTTTCTTCCTAGTCGCACATTCCTAGCACAGTGTTCGTGGTCATGGATTGTCTGATAGGTTGGATACGGCTTTTGCGAGATTTCTTCATCTCTCTCTGTTCAGTAAAGGAACACTTTGTAGAAGATTTAATGAGGTCTATATCCATCTTGTGGATGATTGGGTGGGTAATTTTTTTCTTCCTTGTACCACAATCGTCCGAATGAGCTTTCAAAAGTCTTTGCTGCGAAGCTCTTTCAAGATTTAAACGTTGACGCGGTAAGCAGTCCATCTTATTTTCAGCAATCGCCTCCAACACCACATCTCAAGAGCGTGAATCTCTTAACGATATGTTTAATCATAAGCATTAGCTATTTTATTTTTTATTTTATAACATATTATTGCCCTTGAACCGTTCTACTATTTTGGAGATCGCATTGTTTACATCGTCTTAGAGAAATTGCTTTCTATTTATTAACTTTGAATACTATATAAAAAAAATAAAATAAAACCGACTTCAAAAACATAAACTAAAAATTAAAAATAAAATTTTCACTTTAAAGAAAAGAGCATTAACAGGCAGCATATAGTTAATGAAGTCGGTGCCCACTCAGACACTTTAAATGGGTACTTACAACAATAACAATTAGAAAATGATATATTTATAACTATAACGAATATAGAACAAAATTTAAAGTGAATGACTTGGCACCGACTTCATTAACTATATGCCGCCTATTAATGCTCCTTTCTATAAAGTGGAAATTTTAATTTTAACTTTTTAGTTTATGTTTTTGAAGTCGGTATTTTTTGAAAATTATTTTATTTTTCAATTTTTAGTTGAACGCATCTGTAACGTATTTATATTTAGTATAAATTGGGCTTCTAAACGCGTTACTCAAATGAGACAGCGACGCGATTACGCAACTTAAATTCAGTTTCGAATTGAAACTTTTTTAAAATTTCAATCTTAATTAAGTATTATTTTTATGCGAACTGAACAGTTTGGCATATTGAACCGTATGACGTACGCCCAATAGAAGTTAACTGCTGTAAATCGTTGAGGAATTCAGTCGACTGTCAATGACCTCCATCACCAGACCTGTAATGGCACTTATAACCCATATGAGTGCAAAGTTCTCATCAATAGAAATTAATTAAGTCCAAACACCAGGTGATTGCTGTAAATCGTTAAGGAGTTCCTTCAACTGTGTATGGTCTCCATCATCAGACCTGTAATGGCATTTATGACCCAAGTGGGTGCAAAGTTCTCATTAATAGAAATGAATTAAGTCCAAACAACAGGTAATTGCTGGAAATCGTTGAGGAGTTCCCTCGACTGTCTTTCAGCTCCATCATCAGATCGACTCCTGACCTTCATTAAATAGTACTAGTAATTGTATTTTATAAAAATACTTTAAATACGATACTTTAAAATACGATTTTTGAAAGTTGCCCTCGATTTCTCTGGGATGCCATCATCAGATCCTGGTTTCCTTATCAGGGTATCACTCCTGAGATATCTCCTTTCTAACAAAAAAAAAATCATCCAATTCGGTTCATAAACAACGAAGTTATCCCTGAACACACATTAAAAAAAAAAACATGTATACGGTCAAATTGAGAAATCGCTTTCTTTTTTGAAGTCGTTTAAAAAGTACAATCCGCCAACAATACTATCACGTGATTATTATTTATAAGGTAGGAAAATCGTTAACATAAACTAAAAATAGAAATGGACCAAGAATTAACATATGTGACATGCTCATTGATACAGCAGATGCAGGTAATCTCTCTTTGTTGTTCACATCAACCCTCTGTCCTCTGCTCTGTTACATAAGTACGATTTCAGAAGGTCGAGTTCAGGGTCTTTAATACCATAATTTAATAGTTTCCCAACCAATGTGTCAATGTATCATGTTGGACATAATCGAAAACCTTAGAAAGATGTCAGAGGAGCACATTTATATCATCTCCCGACGTTTCCCAGGCTTCATAGGTGTACACAATTAGTTCAACGCCGATATTAGTAGATGAATGGTCTCAGGTGGAATCGAATTGTTTATGATGCATTAATTTGTTAAGGTGTGAAAGTGACTGATTCAATATTATTTTTTAGAATATTATGCTTATTGTTGGTAATATTGAAGAGGTCTAAAATTAGTGGGGTCAGATGTGTAACCCAATTTAAATAATAGAATGACTTTACTAACAAAAAAATAAAAACACCATGATCTTATGCATTTATTAAAAAAATAAGCAAGATGAGGTAAAATGCAATCGATAATTGGATTGTAATTTTAAGTTTGAGAGACCATGAAGCTCTGCCGTATTTTATTACATGGGTAATGTTTTAGTAAGTGCGGGAAAGGAGTTTAATGACTTGGTATTCGAAACAGGAACATCGGAGAAAAATTTCTCAAAAGCGTCGGCAGCCTGATGTTAAAATCTGATCAATAATTCTTAGTTCAAAATAAATTTTGCGAGCTTTTGCTCTTTTAGTTTCACAGTTCACAATTTGCCAAACCGTGCGATTTATTTTTTAATTTATTATAACTATAATTTGTTATCGTTTCCAGAACAAGAACCTGAACCTGCAGACTTCGAAACAGCAATCGAAGCAACCGGTTACGGAAAGTTCAACATGATTCTGATGCTGTGCACCTTTCCCGCTTTCTGGAGTGCAGTGTCTGTCACCAGCTCCGTTTCCTACATCTTTGCTAGAGCCAAATGTGATATGCAACTATCTCTTCTCGACATGGGAACCGTCAATGCTATCACCTATGGAGGTATTTTTACATTATGTCGCTACAGCTTTGTAGTCATAAGTCAATAACTCGTTCGGGGTCCAAAGTCCAATATTTTTATAAAGAAATGAAATACTTTGTGAAGTATAACTACAGTATACCCTATATTATAACGTTTAATATTCTCACCTACCGAAAGCTCTTGGAAATTGTCCACTGCAAAGCTTGAAAGAGAACACTTATGCATATGTGCATGGTTTTTTTCTAATTATGAAGTAGGTACTTATCAAAGAGACGATGTGAATGTTGTCCTAAAATCTTGTTAGCTAAAACTATGATAAATAGTTCCTACATAGGATGTTTTCTAATACGTCATACGTCAAACTTGGCGTGCAAATCTCTTCGCATACTTACATATGGCGTAGACGAAAGATTACGCTCGACAAGTATAACTGATGGAAAGACACTGAATAATACTCAAACGTGACTTTCCTGACGTCAGACCTATTAAAATGTGTTGTAAGTTAAATTATTTTAAAGTGCAAAAACGGCATAAATACATTTACGTAGTTACTGATGACGGTATGTGACGATGACGACCGCTTAGCCTAGTGGGCAGCGACCCTGCCTGCGAAGCTGGAGGTCCCGGGTTCGAATCCCAGGTCGGGTCAGTATTTATATGATGAATATTAATACTGGCACCGGGTCTTGGTTGTTATATGTATGTGTTGTCTTCGCTTGGTACCCAAAATACAAGCTAATGCTTAGCTTGGGACCTAGGCGTTGTTGTGAATGTGTGTGTTATTATCATTATTATTATTATTATTATTATTATTATTATTATTATTATTATTATTATTATTATTATTATTATTATTATTATTATTATTATTATTATTATTATTATTATTATTATTATTATTATTATTATTATTATTATTATATTCTTGTCTTCTTGCTATTAGTAGATAACGACTATTGTGAAGTTTTCTTATTGGAGAAAATTAAGCAGAATCATTTCGATAATATGTCGATAATTAAAATGCAATCATTGTTTAAACATGTTATTACAAGTAATAATAATAATTCCTAGGACATCCCACACAGCGTCATCGAGTCCCAAATAAAACAAGTATTTTGCTAGTGTTTTGGGGTACTAGAAAACTGGTATACATACTTAAATTTTCTTTTTTTTTAATAATATATACATATATAGATACTTTTTACACCCAGACACGGAAAAAAAGACATGTTAATACATACAAACATTTGTACCGGGCGGGCATCGAACCCGCGACCCTTGGCTCCGTAGTTAGACCACAATAAAATAAAATTTCATTGAAATAACTAAACATTGGCATTACATCACATTCCAGGCATGATATCCTCGGCTATGCTATGGGGGTTTCTGTCGGACACCTTGGGCCGCCGCCGCATTATGATCTGGGGCTTCTTATGTTCCGGCCTGGTGGAGCTAGCCGCTGCACTAAGTCAAAATTTCCCCATGCTTCTCGTCACCAGATTCATGGCTGGATTCTTGTAAGAACCGAAAAATAAGTACTAGACAAAAAAGAATGACGGTCAAAATTGACCTGACCTTTTTGACATGTATACGAATTCCTTCTATACACAAAAATAGCTCAAAAATTATTTACTTTAATTAACTTATCACTGTAAAAAACAGAAGAAAGAAAATTAAAAAAACTTATGTAAACGGTTTGTGAAGGCAAAATTCTGTAAATAAAACGGAACGTGGGTCTATTGAGTGTTGATCTGGGATGCTACCACAGAACACATGCTACTGGTGACCTATAGAGCATAGCGCAGTCATATTCTCCCACTGATAAGAAGGCAAAGGAACTATGCTTATACAGCCATGTCTGAAGTATTATTATACGGTATTTATTAATTCATTCAATTTATTAATTCTGGCTATGTATCGTAAATATAAATATATGATCATTTTTACTAAACCAATAATTATCAAATCCACCATTTATTATTTTTATACAACTACCCTGGAAATGAGGTCCAAGGTAATATGGGAGGTGGCCGATATTGTTTAGCACGTCTCGGCACAAATGAGGAGCAAAGCATATATTTGTACAAATAAAAAAAATATTTTTTGTTATAATTGGTTATAACTTCTTTGTTTAGAATCCTTTTACTTAAGTACTGGTTTCGACAATATTCGCAGCAGTATTAAGAACCTATAACGTTTGCCGAAGTACCGCATATAATGTATCTAGTTACTGCCTTTGATTATTTACAAGTCTGATAGAGATTCGGCATCAAAAAGGGTGAAATAAAATAAATGCTTGGCTAAAACTGACGCACACAGCGACAGTTAGCTGATAACAGTCAAACACACAGACATGCATGTAAGAACTGGCCCGTTATTTTTGTCATTATCACACCACATGGCTCTATCATAATATATGCAAATCATGGATGTGCATAAAGATACCGCCATGTGATGACAAAAATGTGAGCAAAAACGTATACACTGCGGACCAAATATACGCCACTTGATGTTGTGAAATATTCACTGTGAAGTGGAATTTTGTGTTTATTATATAACTTTACAAAATACTTGTTTATAACAATAACATTACGTCAAATACGGTCTGTCTAATCACTGAGTCTGCTATTTTGCTCACGTTTTCGATCGTTTCGCAGTACGTAACGCTCCATCTTGACGATTATGCTGTCTAAGATGAAATATAGTTCGTTCTAACGACACATAAGCTGTATACGAGAATTCTGTTACAGGTATCCACTCCAAGAAATATATCGTAGAATCTCTTGTGATGCTTTAAACTGAAGAAGACACATCTTTTCCTTAGTTTTACAATTACAAGAGTCGAATTATGCCTAAAGAACCATTAAAAAACCGGTCAATTGCAAGCCGGGCTCGCACACGAAGGGTTCTATACCACCGTACAATATTTAAAAAAACGCGTTTTTTGTATGAGGATCGTCTTTAATTTTCAACTTTATTTTATTTTTATTACTTGTTATATAGCTACATGCTTCATGAAAATTTGAAGTGATTTGACGATACAGCCTTGTGACATACGGACGGACGGACGGACAGTAGGGCCTGAGTAATAGGGTTCCCGTTGGTACCTTTTAAGCACGGAACTCTAAAAAATTATAAAAATGTTCAAATTATCAACAGGCTATCAGTACTTTATGTAGTTTATGTGTCAACTCATGCGCACCGATCGCCCTTTCATTGCCATCATTATATTTTTCTATTTCAGATTCAACGGACCTTTCGCTGTGTTACTATCGTACATAGCGGAGCTCCATCGCACACAATTGCGCGCACGCGTCATCTTATACACCAGCCTTTTTTTCACCATCGCTAACAGCACATTGCCGCTCCTCGCGTGGGCACTGCTTACTAAAGACTGGACATTCACAATATATGGAGGCTTTGGTAATTATATATAAAATAGTTACATCATTTGAATCTGAATAATTTTGCAATATGGATTCTAACATAGTTGGCAATCCAACTATGCTAGATTTACTGTGGTCACATACAAACGAATGAGGGATATCACATAAACAAAGAGACAAACACAAAACCTAAAATATGGAATCATATGTTGCTGAAACTTGTTGCGTTTGCGTTTAAATTTTAATAAATTGGATTTGTAGTTCATCAGACTTTAGAAGGTTTGACAGCACTGTTGCGCTTCCTGGTTACCTATTCTATTGCAACACATTGTCATATCATCTCAAACTCATCAGCAAAAACCCGCATCAAATTAAAGTTCACTAAACAAAAAGTCTATAGATCATAAACACAACCGTTATGTTTACATCAAAAACAATACTTGTCAAAAAAACCAAGTCTCGCAACTCAGTTGTTCTGCGGTAAAAAGTTGTGAGATCCATCTAATACCAAGTCTTACAAAATTCTTTAATGTTTTATATAAATATATTGAGACTTGGCCATCGCCTGAAAACACGTGTAAATTCAATCGCCTGAAAACACATGTAAATTCAATTATTTAGTGCGATGGCCAAGTCTCAATATATTTATATAAAACATTAAAGAATTTTGTAAGACTTGGTATTAGATGGATCTCACAACTTTTTACCGCAGAACAACTGAGTTGCGAGACTTGGTTTTTTTGACAAGTATTGTTTTTGATGGGATCTCATTTCTTTTTGTGTTTTGTAGACAGTTCTACTTTTTTCCTTTTCGGTACCTTCTACTTATTGTATATATGTATACAACCTTACGCACTCGTAATAAGTACGAATACGCACGTAGGTACGTTTTTTGCATTAATAAATAATTTAATACACGTGTTTTCATGACGGGAATACCCATTTTTTGCTCGATTTGGCAGGGACACTACCATGCGCCTATATTTATATGGGACTAGCTTAAACCCGCGGCTTCGCACGCAATATAATAATAACTGCCGTAATAAAACATCGTTACGAATAAAGCCAATATTGAAAAATTTAACTGAAGACTTGGCTGTATGGGCTTAATTTTTTTTTTGCGGTCTTTTCTAGATTTTTTAGTTTTTCCTTGATTCATATACCAAACACTACTTATATTCCAAATTTGAAGCTTCTAGGTCTGCTAGAAGTGCCTTAGAATTTTGATGATCGGTGAGTCAGTGAGTGACAAAATTAAGAAATTTGACCCGTTATAATTTCTTAAAAATACTGGTTCAAATTGAATGAAAACGTGTAATATGCTTATATAATATGCCTGCATGGTTACTGAAAATTTCAGTCTTCTAGTTTTATCCACAACGAAGTTACAGGGGGTCGAAAATGGTCTGAATTGCTTCGAGAAAAGGATGGTACGGCCGTGACGCTTTTTCGCTCGACTTGGTGGGGGCACGGCCGTGCCCCCAGATAATTGAGGCTCAATGAAACATACCTTTACTGTAATGATTCCAGTCATTCACGCTTGGAACGTGTTCCTGATAACAACTGCCTTGGTGCCGTTACTGACAGGTTTGACCTTCTTCTCTATGCCCGAGAGCCCCAAATTCCTCATGTCCAGAGGAAGGAATGAAGAGGCGATGAAAGTTTTTCATCAAATATATACTGCCAATACTGGAAAGTCCGCGGAAGAATACCCGGTAAGATTTTTTTTTTCAGTAGTATCTGAACTAGCACATCAGCTATAGAAAAAACTTTTATAGAATACCAAAGAGATAGAAGAGTTATTATACTCGTATGCAATATCGTTCAAATACGATCGGTAGATAAGAAGACTGTTGGATATTTGCGTTCTTAATAAGTCTTGTAGAATTTGCTATGAAACTTTAAGCTGGAATGGATGCTGGCTAGTAAAAATATTGTAAGAAAAATAAATGTATATTTTATTAATAAAAAAAGTTTTAAGGTGAAAAAACTGTTCGCTGAAAAATCAGAAGAATTGGCCAAGGGAGCGGCGGCGCTCAGAGGGGGGTGCAAACAGTTAGCACCACTCTTTAAACCACCACACATCCTTCTGCTTATACTTATATGCCTCATACATTTTGGATGCATGGTTGGGTGAGTTTTATTTTCTTATCTTCCTCATCTACCATCAATTATATATTTTTTTTATATTTCTACCTTCCTGCATCTTAATTGCTCTCGGATACACGAGATGACCGTGTCTGACAAGGCGAAATTTACGATAGCCCGTGATATAATTTAAAATTCTGCGATTTTTCTAGATACTTTCAACCATTACACGACATTTAATATAGGACCTAGAATAAGTTGACCGGTGATATTAATTTAAATTTGTATTATTATAAGAACGAACGAAGCCTCTTTACAGCGGATATTTAAATAGGTTTTATAGTGTAACTTGAATAATATGTGTAATAGTTGACAATGTTGATTTACAACAGCAACCTATTCAGCATTAAGCTGCAATAAACTTGTCTGTTTCTGGTCTAAAACTAAAACTATTAATAAAAACATAATTGTATGTACGCTATTTGCCGTAAATGTGGTCAAAAATTTATATAAAGTCCTTGTTTTTCTTTCAAATTTATCGTTAAGATAACCAATTGCCGTGGCTGAGTGTTCGACAGAATCAAATAGCAATAAAGGAATTGAATTGAATTGAATTACAGACTTCAATCACAGATTGTATATGCAAAAGCTCCACACTAAATTGGAAATAACTTTAATTAATTCCGTCTTTTTTAAGGATCTCCATTTCATTATCTACATCGTTTTTATTTTTCAGATCCAACACACTTCGTTTGTGGTTTCCCCAGCTGGCAGCGATGATCGGTGCTCAAGAAGGCAGCAGCCTATGCTCCGCCATTGCTCCTTCCACTGTCACTCCTATCATACCAGAAGAAGTGGAAACTTGTAAACCCATCGAAACCAACATGATGACTTACCTACAGAGCGTTATAGTCGGTGCGGGTTCTGTACTGACATATGGTATAGGAGGGTTGATCGTGAACAGTTGTGGCAAGAAGTTAGTTTCAGGAGTATGCATGGTAACATGCGCCATAATGGTACTGTTGGTGCCACTCTTTGGAAATGGGTCATTCGCCGTAGTTGGCATGATAACGACGGCGTTGGCGTTAACATCACTAGCTGGTGCGTCCCTCTCCAGCATCATTGTGGATCTGTTCCCAACATCGCTTAGGTGAGTTCTTTTACCTTTGGTACTGTAATATTATTAAAAGCAGAGCATACTTAGGTGTAGTGCCGTAAATTATCATATTGTGTGGTTACACCTTTAAGTTAGCCACACAATTAATTTATATTTAACAGCATGGCGCATTCTTGTGGCTCCGCCATAATAATAGTATAAATAATACATTTATCTATTTACTCAACAACCATATATTTATTTTATTTTCAATTATATTAATGCATGTTCTACCTTGTTAATATGATTACAAACGGCGTAATACGTTGATGCGGCTCCGCCATTTAAAATTTTTAGTACTAATTAGTTACTTTTAGTAAATATTAGCTTTCAGATAAACTTGTTATTTGTTCCCTTTTTACAGTAATTACATTTTACAGCCCTTCATCAGAAGCCTTTTTGTTCAAACTATTAATGGTGTCCACAGGGTGATGGCGTTAGCGACGTTCTTGATGAGCGGCAGAATAGGTACCATTACTGGCACGGTGACCTTCCCAGCTCTCTTAGAATTTGGGTGTTTGCCACCATTCATCGCCATTGCTGTTGTGTTGACGAGTAAGTATAGCGATTCGTTTTACCACTGCGTGGCCATAACTCTACGGACGCGGCATTCTTTTAACATTCAAAAGATATTGTTATAAACGGAATGAAGTTTCTAATTATAATGCTTATTATGAAAGATGTCGTCGTAAAAAGTATTGTGGTTTATTAATGAGTTCTCCCTGAACTGAAAAAAACGCATCTTTTTGCAGCCTTATAACTCAAGAACCACTAAAAAGATTTCGATGAAACATTTAATTAGTTAATATAATGGTTCAACGTATGAGTATTTAAGGGATGTATTGTCAAACTACAATTTTTAGGCGCAGGGTAGTAATAATATAAATAATATACCTATAAAGGGTTTTCACAAAATAGATATCGAATGTGTAAAAAACTTGATCTTATGGTGTGAGAAATATGTTTTAATATTCTATGTACTATCGGGGTTTTGGACGGTATACTATTTACGAAAAATCCGTTGTCCGCTCGGCCTTTGTCCATATCGCCACACCACGGTCGGTCGGTACAAGCGATCCGTATATGGCCACGATAGTGCCTACCTAGCTGGATTAAAAAATAAATAATGCAAACGAAAACTATGCGGACGAAGGCGCAGACAAAAGCTAGTTATATAAATGTTGTTTGTAAAAATCTAGCCTCGTGTGCCTCACAAAGTAAAAAACCAGTCAAGTGCAATCATCGTTACGTAGCATGTTTTATAAATGTGAATCAAATCTGGGTTAGAATTTGGATCTAACTCTTTCGTACAAGTAGGCTAGCATAGTAACCACTAGATGTATTGAACTTATTAGTTCTGAGTGCAATTAAGCAACACATTTTATACGCATTTTCTCTTCACGATATTTTGACTTCACGAATTGAAAGGCTTAAAATTTTCGTTTAGGTTTAGACCCTATATTCCGTATTTTTTTTTAAATATTTGGCTCAGTACTTTCGCAGATAAGTGGAGCAATTCTTTCGTCAATTCATGCTATCTCTTCACCTCGTTGTGATAGAAGAGTCGGTCTCACTGTGGTCAAACTGTAAACATCAGAATTTAAATTTTAGCTTGAGTACTTTTAATGAGTGAATTCTAAAATGTCAAATTTAAATCAGTTTTAGTGCATCTATATCTACTCTCCCTATATCAACGTATTTTTTACTACTGAATTAATAATGTTATAATTGTTACAGCTTGCGGCGTAGCCTGCGTACTCATTCCTAACACCAATTTGAAAAAGTTACAATAACTCAAATACATTCAATTAAATTATATTGTCTTTTATAATAATATTGAAATGTAATGTGCAAAGGAATACATATCGTTTGTTAATTATTATTCATTTTGAGTTTTACTTTGATAAAACCATATTTTCTGATAATTCGTGTTGAAAAGAATGTCCAAAATCTGTAGAAACTAAAAATATTTATATTGACAATTTTTCACCAAAGTTATATTTAGATTTAGGTGTAAGATATTAAATAAAAGTACTTTTTTAAAAATAACTTCCTTCTTTTATTATCATATCCTAGTATCGTCCATTCACATTCCAGTCTGACTTGTTTTTGCGTACAAATATAGACAATAATTTGTAATAATAATTTACAAAATATCAACATTAGTTAACATTGAAACTGGCATCATTTAACATTAACTTTATCTGCGACCGATTTTCAAAAATGTTTTATTGCAGACAAAATTTTAAGACTAGTATGTCAACACTTTGTGTCAACTGAAACGAAAAAAGCGATAAAAATCGGCCCCAGAATAAAACCAAGTTAAAATCGAATATAAATTTCAAAAGAGTTTAATATAAAATACGATACATTTTGGTAAAGTTGTAATGAAGAAAATATGCTTGCTACTTCAGCGATTTAGCTGCTTTGAATGTTAATTAGTATACACAAATATTGCACTTTGTTGCCTTATTAAAAATGAAAATGTTTCGGTACCTACGTAATGTATTCATCAGTGATCAGAACTTACTTCGCACCTTCTATGATCATGCTAAACGATCACGACTAGAACAAAATGAGGTTCGGGAGACAGATTAAAATTACAAACTATGAGTAGGTACCTAAAATATAAAAAAACACATGTCAACTCCAATGAAGATTTCGATAGAAATGTTTAAATTACACCATAAAACTTTGTCACCCTAAATAACAGGTGTAGTCATACTTTTGCAGAAAAAATGGAATATAAAAATCTTCTTCCAACAAAAGCACAGTTATAACATCGCAATAACAGCGTAAACTCGAAATTTATCAGATGAATTGACTGTAGGTAATCACCTTATTCGTTATTGAAGGCACAATCAATATTTATTTTTATAACCATTTACAACAGACTCAGTTTTCTCGACGTAATAATATATATCGTTCTATTAAATTCGGGCGTGAAGAGTGGAATGGCATAGCTTTGTGAGTTCTAACTTCCGATCCAAGCTTAACAAAACGTATCTCCATTACAGATCTTTCCATAGTTCAGAAACTAAAAGCCTACTTGAGAAAATACATCAAAATAGAAAATATCTCGCTACTAAATATATTTGGGCACAATCGACGTAGGCAGAAAAATTACAGAATGCGAGATACCAAAGTTAAATTAAAGGTGGGGTCACACTAACGTGTAACGTTGATCGTCAGGCTGTGACTCTTACGTGGCGTCATGTGCCTAGTAGTGGCTTCTGGGACAGTGAATTGATATGACACCAATGAAATGCAAGTGTAGCCACACCATTAAGAGCATATCTATACCATCATTACAAAAATTTGTTTTTGTATGAATACTATTCAACTCTTTCGAGTTTTGATTCAAAAACGTATGTTCAAACAGTTTAAAGTTTGACATCCCATTAACTACATGCGCGTATTTCATATGGATATATATAAATTCTTTTAGTATCTCCTCGATGGAACACTATCATACAAAAAAAAAATGTAAAAGAGAGAACAAAAACTGAGATACATTTTATAAAATGCTTTACACACAGCCCTTAACAGCGCATGCGCAGTACGACTCGATCCTTTTGTACAAAACGTTAACTCTATAATCTATGCTTATACGACATCTACACGCTAGAATAAGGCATATTTTATGTTTATAAATAGTAAATTACAAATATAATTTATTAGTATTTACAGTCTCGCAATCCTTAAAGCCACTCCAAACTACAGCGGACTAAAAGTATGTACACAGCACTGAAAGGCCTCGTGTTGTTAATAATATTGATGGTGGAGCCACGCTAATTGTAATGCCGATAATTATTGCATAAATTGTAAATCAAATCACGTTCAAAATCAAGTGTAGCCACACAATTAATGCAATAATCGACGACTTTACATGTTAGTGCGGCATTTACAGAAAAACAACTACACTAAAAAGTTTTGTACTCCGCGACAAAATTGGCTCATCCAATCTGTGCTAGTAACAATAGTCCATTTTAAATTGTCTATTTTAGTGTTCGCTGCTGTATTCTGTTTAATATGACGTCACCGAAAACTGTGACGTTTATCGGAGCGTCATGAAAACAATCACGAAGGCCTCTATTATCAAATATTATCTGGCGATTTGTTGTGATAATTTCTAAGTATTATAACTGCTAATTTTATAACGTACAAAGAAAAGTTTTCATAAAATTTGGTTACAAAATATTACTCAATATCTTTATGGACACGTTCGTATAACATATATAATTTTCAACAACTGGAAGGCTGATGACTTCTGCTGTGGCGCAGTCACTATAATTTCAAAATGTCCTAAATACAAAATAGTTTTATCGTTTTTGGTAGATTTCAGTCGGGATAGACACTGAGTAGTAGATGTCATTCCCAATTGTAAAATCTACAGACATAAAAGCACTGAACACTGAAACACTCTATTGTTTGCGTCAGCTGTGGGGTGCCAATAACACTTCTAACCAGCAGGGGCACGCGGTGACGTCACGGCGGGAGTATTTCGGACCCCAGCCTTTAGCGAAAGAGATGCGGACAGAGCGGGGGTCCACGGGACCGACGTGTGGTAATGAAGTTATCGGTGGTGGAGCAGCAGGGTCAAAAATACACAAACAGTGACCAGGCGCCACCCTCCAGACGAGAAGGGCACGAGCGGCGGCAGCGTCTAGGGCAGGTGAGCTGACGAAAACCGGTTCAGAACTACGGTTGTACAGCCAAACACCGTCCGCTTCTAAAGATAGAGTCACGCCGAGTCCGATTTTCGCTCGGGTTTTCCGCACCTGGTAATAAATAGCGTTCATAATTAAATGAAGAGGGAACTTAACACACCATCTAAGGCATCTCCCAAATGAATCTTATACGCACATCCTCGACTAGTGTCAAAGTCAGGCTTTCAGGTGGAGCCACTCGCTCATACAGTACTTATCTCAGAATTTGAAACTTTAAAAAAATGCTACATGCGACTATCAGTATAGATACTATATACCTTAACCCTACACTATGCATGGTCCGAGACGCAATTGGCTGGTTTTTGTAATAATTACAACTCTATTTCGGGAACGTTAATTCAAACCCAATATGCCGAATAATTAGAGACCCTGACTGCGGAGCCAAGGGTCGCAGGTTCGATTCCCGCCCTGGACAAATATTTGTGTGCATGAACATGTCTATTTGTTACGTGTCTAGGTGTAAAAAGTATCTATATATGTATATATTTTTTTTTAAAAAGAATATTTATGAATGTTTACCAGTGTCTAGTATCCCATAATACAAGCAAAATACTTGCTTACTTTGGGACTAGATGGCGCTGTGTGGTATGTCCCAGGTATTATTATCTTGCTTTAGTTAGACTAGTATTATAAAAATAATACTATGGGGATAAATACGTCACAGCATGGTTTAAAAATGGCAGCGTACAAACGAGGCTAATTTGACATAGAGGCCTAGTTTCAGATGAGTTGTGCGCTAAGACGCACCTTTGCAGGGACTCATGCTACATTTATAAGATGTGTAGCATGAGCACATTGTCATTATACATGATTGTTCCTCGTTTTGACTGTGCGCTATTGTAACCTAGCTCGTGATCTAGCATTCGGTATAATTATGTTGAAATATACCTCATCAACAACCGTAGTCGGAAGTGGGGACGCCGGTGGCAGAGTAGCAGACTGCTGGGCTTCAGCTAACGCATCTAGGGATAAACCGTGTGCAGTATCACCCCCTGTACCATACACGTCGACGGCACGGAGTCGCACGCCAACTTGTCGGCCGACGCGACGTGCCTGCTCCCAGTAAGCTAGACGACACCATTCACTCTCCCATGACGGCTTTTCTGTAATAAAATGATAATACTTTTAGAATATTATTACTTTCATGCCCGCAATATCGATTACTATCGATCGGCATTAGTGTCGTGATAGCCCGAACGCAGCGAACTTGTTCCAAATCTATAAGGCCAAGTGGCCATGATTCGAATCAGAGCGTGTACCGATGAGTTTTTCTGACTTAAGTACATTAATTATCACTGACTCCGTGCCTCGAAGAGCACGTTAAGCAGTCGGTCCCCGTTGCCGTCAATAGATGGCAGTCGTTACAATCCGCCAACCCGCATTAGAGCAGCGTGGTGGATTTAAGCTCAAAACCTTCTTATGATGAGGGGAGATCTAAGCCCCTGCAGTGGGGTATAAAAAGGGCTGATGGAATAGAATGGATCACTAGTTTGATGCCAGAAACATATGTGAAAAAGATATGGCAGTAAAATTCAAATGGGGTCTCTAGAAAGCGCCACAACGATCGATGACATACATATAATCACGCCTGTTTCCCATTGAGGTAGGCAGAGACTACAGATTTCCACATAGTGCGATCCTGGCATACTTCATTCGCTTCATCAACACTCATCACTCTTTTCATACACGCTCTCCGGACACTCCGGATACTCCGGGTACTCTGGACTGGACTTGACCCTTTTCTAGTATGTTCCTAATCTGGTTCCTGTAAGTTCGTCTAGGGCGACCCATTCCGACCCTACCATTCACCTCCGCACAGTAAATTTCTTTCGTCGGTCTTCTTTCATCCATCCTGTCAATGTTGGAGGTTTGGAGTTGAAGGAAGGAAGGAAGGAAGGGTTGGAGTCCCTACGTAACAAAGCACTACGTTTCTCAATAGGGGTGTCATATCTGTCTGATTATATTTAATGTGAACAGTTGAGTGAAACCGAAGTTCAAGCGTAAAAAAATAACTGTCAGTTGTCATAATGATCTGTAGATGTCACCGAAATTAATATAGTTCGCTGTAAAAGAATGTTGTTGGCGAAATAGATGTGTATAAGACTCATCGTATGTTTCAATGTACACACAGATCGTAAACTGAAATCAGACGTCAGTCTACACAATTAAAATAATTCCTTCAACCAAATATGTTTGTTTCAGCAAAAAAAAAAAAAATTTTGGATGAAATAGAGTTTGAGAATTTCCAAATCTAATGCCAATAAACAGGAGCATTACGTGTGAAGTAAACTATATTTCTAACTTAAAGTATTCGACACATATTTCATGAATGATTATTTCATTTCCTTCTGTGTAGGTAATTAGTATTAGACAGAATTCGATAAAATGTTCCAAATACCTACATCCTCAGGCTTACTTTATATACTACTGTTTAACTAGTCAACAGTGAAACCTTATCCTCATAAAAATTAAAGTGATTTTAATCTAAGATAGAGATAAGAACAGCGATACGAAAGAATGGTATGTTAGGTCAGCCATATGGTAATAACGAGTAGTAGTAAAGTGAATAGTACCTAAATAAATTTAAAAATATGTTCAAGTTAAGATATATGAGTCTTGTTTTATTGCGTGTGTGCAATGAATATTTCATTGAAGTGTACGCCTTATACGTGGGCCATACTGAAACTTTCTGGATTCCTATGAATAAGACCTGATATTTTACTTATGATACATTTATTGTTTTTCGAAGTATATGCCGCCATAATTGACACACTTTTGCATTCGGTGGAGCCATTGTAAAAAGCTGTTGGACCAATTTCTTTAGAGACCTCTTCAATAGCTTCATGGAATGCACTCGTCGCCGATTCAGGGTCGTAAAACGTATACCTCTAATTTGTAAGTTTATCTTTAATTAACAAGAAAAAGAAAGGCGAAAGAAAAGAAAAAAGAAAAGAAAAAAGAAGGCGCGCGCTGCGAGGTCTGGACTGTATGGCGAATGCGTCATCAGTTTTATATTTGAACTCTTCAATTACGCCTTCTGTTACCTTAGCGGTATGTGAGGACGCATTATCGTGATGAAGAACGACTTTGCTTTCTAAGACTCTGGGCAAGCAAGTGTTGACATAATAATCTGGTCTTCAAGTGACACTGTTGTGTAATGTCCCGATTTGCCGAAAAAAGAAGCAACCATTTTCTTCGACTTTTCTTAACTTTCGTTGGGAAATCTTCAAAAGGAAAGACCTATTATGCCGATTGACTTTTCTTTCCGGTTCAAAGCAGTACACCCAAGTTTCGTCACTTGTCACGATATTATAAACAGCCAGTGAATGCCTTCCATTCTTTGCTATCGTTTTGCCACACATACGCAGTTGTTTCTGGTCTTCCGTCAAATCATGCGGTATCCATCGAGTATTAAGCTTCCATACCTTCAGATGCACATGTAACATCTTTTGTACTTGACTCATTCCGATACCTAATACAGTACGAATTTGCTGACATGTAATTTTTTTTAACAGTCTCAACTAATTTACGTACGGTATCAATGTTAAATTCGGTGACCGCAGTCGCTGGTCGACCTTCACGTGCATCGTTATGGAGATAATTACGTCCACGTCTACAATCAATGAACCACGTAGGTATACACAGAGATCGAGATGGAGCTTTATTACCAAATGCCAATTGCAGTTTCTGGTAACTCTCTAACTGGAAAATCATGGAGCGAAAATTTTCTCTAGTTAAGTTCATTGCAATTCCGACACACAATTTTCAAACCGACGCCACAATCAAGAAAGAAATGACTATCTCGCAATTTAGAAAGTAACGTGTTTCCAGAGAGTCCCATTTTCAAATTTCATAAATGGCTTTCTATATTTATTATTGTAAGTGGCCAGTTCCAGAAACTTTAAGTATGCCCTACGTACCCATGTCGTGAACGGGTCGATAGTCAAGGTCAGGTTGGCGCCACCACCACGCCACCATAATACCTACTACTTGTACTTTGCAATGGAATTTAATGGTTTTATCATCCTCTATACTCTATTTTTATATTTTCTTGATATATATAATATATTTAATATTAGTCGAATACCGTATTGCCTTTTTCTTATAAGAATAGTGTTATTGTGCGGTGGAAATTACAAACGAAACTGAGTGGATTGAAAGATAGATTTTATAAAATAAAATATTTATAAATAACGATCGAAAATACTCATATGACCCTCATAATTATAAATTTAATTTTGTACAGTTGAATTATATTGCAGTATGTACAATAAACTAAAATTATTTATCTTTGGTTTTTAGTTCGATTTTTTCAGGGTTTAACGATTCTTCCATTTAAATACCTTTTTAAGTAATGAAATATATGTAAATATATAATGATAGCATTATGACAGACAGACGAACGAACATACGACCAACCGATCAAGACCATAGAGCACCTAAAATATTAAAATCGCAACTGTGATTAACATAATGTTAGACTTTTACCTTGGTGTTTGCACTGTAATAGTGTTTCATATGATGATAAATATTCTGTTTCTAAGCCATTCGAACGAGGCTACGAAAGAAAGGTGCCACGTGACCCATGTTATCTCTTATCAGTTAAGGTCATGCGATAACGATACGCGTTAAGTACGAGAAACTGAAAATCGATCAACGAAAATAATCCTCTTATACGATAGCAATATCACCAGAGCTTTACATCGACTTAGCTTAAAGCTGCAATTTCACCTACTTGTCTTAAATAATTTGTATTATTACATTAGTAAAATTAAAGTTGTACTATATTTCCGACCAGTTTTCCCCGTGGCTCCGCTCGCGTGGACTACACAGTTGTACCGAGACCTCTTTTCCCGGGAGAAAAAGTATCCTATGTCACTCTTTAGCTTATAAAGTATCTATGCAAAAAAATATACCGGTCCCGGTACCACTGTGTAGTCCACGCGAACAGATCCGCGGGCACAAAGCTAGTTTGAAAATAAATTATAGCCCATGTTACGCGCTGATAATATAGCTTTCTATACGTGAAAGAATTTTTAAAATCGGTCAAGTAGTTTTGAGTTTATACGTAACAAATAAAAAATCAAATCTTTCCTAATAGGATGTTGCCTAAAACCTCACCAAAAATTGGAAAATCATTGTACGTTGCAATCTCATCAACGCAGGTTATTAAATGTATGTTACGTGAATAGTGGTTATTGTAACATAGTTAAGGTGTAGACCAACCTTCGCCATCGGTGGTGAGCGAAGGGCTGACCAGCCGTTCGTGATCAGTGCGTCGTGCGTCCTGAGTACTCACACCCTGCTCTGAAATGTATAAAAAATTATATTTAGAGCGTTATTTTTGTAATATAATAAACTATATTATGTAATGTGTAGGTACTACGAGTAATGTAAAATTATAAATAAATAACAAATGCAAAATATTACCTGAAAAATAATGCAATGATACTCGACTTTTGTCTTTCAATAAGTGTGTGTGAACATCTTATAGTATTTAATAAACATTTTTGATTTGATTTCTAAACAAAATTAAATTTTTCTTTTTGTGCGCTTGTAACTCAACCGATTTTTATTAAATCTATAAATATATTTAATAAAACATAATCATTTTTCAGCAATATCTTGCATATATTACTTATTTAGCGTAAATGTATCATCTGCTGAACAGAGCAGAAAGAAGAAAATTAATATTCAAGTTGAATAGTGTTTTTCAAAATAGATTCAAAAAACCGTTTTTATTAATATGCGTTAATATCCATGTACATTGAAAACTAAACAATGGGAATCAATTTGCGAATTACCGAAATTTTAAAAACAAAAAAATTCATAAAATATCGGATACAAAACAAAAGGTAGAGTAGGTATCCTTGGTTAACTTTCGAAGAGTTTCACTTAATTTTTAAAATTTAAATATAAGGGAAATCATAGGTATATAAAATATCTATAATAAGTTATTTAGAATTTCACTAGAAATTGTAAATTTTATTAAGACACGCGTTTCCTGTCCAAATAAACCTAAATTACATCGATTAACTTATCAAATAATTAAAACGACTCGATCGAAAGGACCGGGGGCCAACGCGGAAAAATTCAAGGCGGATAATGAATTAGAGGGGAGAGAATGAGGTACGACGGGGCGCGGTAACCAGTCGAGTGGTGACATCACGCTGGACACCTGCCGACTGACAACCAGACAGGCGAACGACTGCGTTATTAGGTGCCTCTGAGGCCCCAATTAGCTAGGAAAGCCTCTGTGGATCTATAAATTTATTCCAAGTTCAACCTATTTCGATCTAAAATTTTCAAGATTTAAAGGTTTTTTCTTATTTTATCCTATATTTTTTTTGTAAAGTTGAGGTACATTCAGATAATTTTCACATCGATATCGAATCGGCATCGGAATCCACTGTTTTCTTTACTTTTTTCTTAAAGAAGATTAATACAACATGCACTTTGTATTTTTATATGTCTCATAATTATCTATCTGTCCGACACCTAACTGGACAAGAAAACTGAAATTTAGTACATATAAAATTGACCCACAATCATGGACGTACACCGTAAACAAAGAAATTCTTACTAATAAGGTTTATTTTGGGTGCAAATTACAAAATAAAATAAAAACTCTCGTCTAAGGCATCAGGACGTGACATATTAAATAAAAGTACTTACTCATTGTAAGAAATATAAGTACATGTATATTTAAATATTTAGAAGCATAGTTTCAAGAGATATTAAAAAATATATCAAAATTGAGCAGTTTCATATCTCCGATACTACTGTGCTTAAAATTATGAAAAAAAAAAAACTGAATAATGGGCTTTCTTCACAATTTAGAGAAAAATTTAAATAAAAAAAAATGCTTTAAATTCCGAGATTAGAAAATAAGCACAAAATATGTTACTCAATTTAATTGAGGACTAATAGTTCAATCGGTCTAGTAGTTACTAAGGTGACCTATTAATTCTAGGCATTTGGGTTAGATTTAAACGTACATACCCTCTTTACGCGAGTCCGACTACTACATAATCGGTTTGTTTAACGCACGTTTAACATGTAGGTAATCTCGCTACATGTAATTTGAATACAGAGTTTGAATACATAGGCTGTGGCATATGCAAGCTGGCACCAAAAACTAGTTGTACGGTATATGTGCGCCAAACTGCATTGTCTATATGAAATTTTTTTTAATTGTTATTGTTATAACAATTTGATAATAATACGAGTATAATGGCGGAAACTAAAGTGAGATTGTTTGTTTTTAATAATTCGATCAATACTTCGATGAGACCGAATACAGCTACTTTACATTTCTTGAGATTTTGGCACCTCTTTGTTTCCAAACGAAGAAGAATTACTTTTTTTAAGGTACGGTTTTCACATAAGCAAAAGTAAATGTAATGTAAATGTAAATGGAGTTCGCGTTACAAGCTTGAACTACAAACCGATAAAATATGTTCTACATATTATCTAGTTAAACGTAATCAAAAACTAATTTCCGTTTATCATTTACACTACTTAGTGATTTGAGTCATCGCTCGCATATTAATAGAATCACCATAAAATCGTACTACTAATATAAATATATCGACGCGGCCACGCCTGTGACAGACGAACGGACAAAAAAGGAAGCAACCTTCGCATTATTTTAAAATGTCATCCTATTCAGTCGAAATGCGATAAAATGCAGACGCATTATGTTTTCCGAATACATGACGGTATCAGAAATTGTTTGGTAATATACTTTAAAATAAAATGAAATAAAGTCTAAAGTTGTTTGTCAAAATTTTAAGTGGGCTCATGACAATCAGTGCTGGCGCCGAGGGGACGAGACGGTCCGGTCACGCCACTGCAATGTAGATGGGTCGGCCTATCTCATGTATTATTATTATACGTAAACAAAGTCCGCATCTGAGAGGCTCCTTTTAGACGTGACGTTATTTATTTCATTTGCTATCTATCACAAGTTATGATATACTACGATTTTATCATTTTGGAAAAGGCAACGCGGGCAGCAACGTAAATTATTTAAATTGTAACAACAGGAAAAACCTGTTGTCTTAACCAATGTCTTCGTCTATATACATCTGTAGATAAAGTTTCGGCGTCAATAACGTAGATAAAAATATCACTTGACCGTTTGGTTATAATTAAGGCACGATTAGTGTGGCGTTGCATGAGTATGTAGGTATATGCTCTTTCTCGTTACAAATACAAACTTATGAAAGTTACGTTAAGTATTTTTATGTAAAAGTTATAATTTTTTGTTCAAGAAATATTTATTTCTGTGACACATTCAAGATTATAATAATATAATAATAATAATACCTGGGACATCCCACACAGCGCTATCTAGTTTCAAACTAAGCAAATCTTGCATTATGGATACCAGGCAACTGATATACCTACAACTTCATCAGCCCATTTTTACCCCAATGCAGAGGCTGAGGCCTCCCCCGGGGTGAGGGAGGCTTAGAGCTTAAATCCACCAAGCTACTCCACTGCGGGTTGGGGATTGTAACGACCGCCATCTATAGACAGCGACCGGGACCGACTGCTTAACGTGCTCTCAGAGGCACGGAGTCAGTGATAGTTATGTACTTAAGTCAGAAAAACTCATTGGTACACGCCCGGATTCGAACCATGGCCCTATGGTCTTATAAATTTGAGACAGGTTCGTTGCGCTTTGGGCTATCACGACATTTACATACATACATATACCTAAATACTTCAATGTTATTTATAATATGTACGTAATATATAGATATTTCACACCCAGCAGACACGGAACAAATAAACGTGTTCATGCACACAAATATTTGACCCGGGCGGGAATCGAGCCTGCGATCGTTGGTTCCACAGTCAGGGTTTCTAACCACTCGGCCAATAGGTCAGTCATTTGGTAGAGTATCAACTTATTACTTACAATTAACCCCTTTTTATGTACCTACTACATTTATATAAGTCACCTGATCGTTTTTTGTCGAATTAAGTCACTTGAATAGCTAATAAATGGTATATATTAAGTTTAATTATATAAATAAGATATGTTCAGAGTCGATCAATAACTTATTCTAACACGTCACCGTCAATTTAATTGTTTCTGGACACGAAATTTTATTGTAATTGCGTTACCACAACTCAACATACATAAAACGACATCCTCGATCAACGAATATCATTATCTACACCGGCACTTAGTCTATGCAGACCGGCGCCGGCGCCGCAGATAACGTTAATGGACCCGCATTATCATCGTTCCGATATCGGTCCGACGTCGCCCGATGATGGCCGAACACGACCGAAAATTACCGATAATACTCGAAAAAGATCAGTGAATGGGTTCGTGGAAGCACGTGAGAACGCGACACCGGACTAATGGACCGGGGGGAATCAGAATCTGTTATCGCGTGTAAATAAAACAGTTTTTCATTCAAATGTCATTAAGGTTCTTTGCTTTTTAGTATTTTAAGTGCTATTTTATCGATTCAATGGTGTTTGGTTGAGGGACTTACTGTAAAGAGTTAATCAAGTCGATATGAAATATGAAGTCGCAGTATAAGTATTACGAATACACATACCTATATTCATACTTGTATTCTATAGAATACCGGATTATACAGATTGCCGATAACATTATACACATCAACTCACGCGTGTCTCTTAGGGGAGTAGAGACAATATAGATATTCGTTCGATTACGCAGCTAGGTATACTGGGTGTTCGGATGAACGTAGTCCAAACTTGTAGAGCGCGAAGAGTTTACCAAATGAATTAAAAAAAAGATTTTATAAGCAGAAGGCGCAAACTATCGGTTACCGAGAAAAACACGTATAAAGTTAAATTTTTAAACACATCGTTTTTTAACTTTTTGTTTATAGTTCGGTAAGCTCTACACCATACAGTAAATTAATTTGACAGCAGCGTTCGATTTTAATAGAATCATAAATGTCAATTCATAGTATCGAAGTGACAATACGCAATTTTACGGGGTTGAAGACTGGCGCGCGGGGATTTAACGGGGATGCAGACCGGCACACGGCACCGGCACCGGCACCGGCACCGGCACCGGCACCGGCACACCTTGCGCTCTGAAACTCTGACTAAAACTCGTCATCTTTTACCAGTTAACTAGAGTATGAGTGGTTAGACGGTACACGCAGAAGAGGGCTTCTAGTCAATTCGTACTTTTATGCTCTACTATAATATTCCGGGTGTTCGACTGAACGTAGTCCAAACTTATAGAACATGTAGAGCTGGGGCTCCCAACGTGTTAGCAACTGCGTATCACCTGAATAATATTGAAGATTTTGGCGTACCACCTTCAACAGGGGGTCTGGGTGTGTAGATTAGAAGAAAGCCCCCCGATCCTAATTTTTTAGTTAGAAACACATTTTCTATGAGAAATATGTCCATTAAGTATTTTATTTTTATGAAATAAGTAATAAAAATTTACCTTATATTTGATTATTCATTCACTTTTCCGTTAGTTTTCAATAACATGAAAACAAAAAGAAAAAAAAAACGATTATGCACATTAGGGTTAATTATTACTCATGTCTATACAAAAACATGGTATACGGTACAAATAAACAGCCAAAAAACGTAAAAATCAACAAAAATCGACGAAAAGACGACGAGGCCAAGTGACGCACGTACCACCGTTTGAGAACCCCTGATCTAAAGCTTACCGAGCTAAACAAAAAGCTGCAAGTAAATACATGGTGCAAACTAGTGTTTACCGAGTGAAACATGCTTAAAATTTAATTTTTTTATCATGTATATTATTTTTTTTTTTTGCAACTTTTTTAGTTTTTCGGAAGCTTTACACTCTCTTATTTATATAAGAGAGTGTAGAGCTTACTTAAAAAGCTCACGCATGTCTTCTAGCGGGGTAGAGACAGTGCAGATATTCTTTACGCAGAGCTAATATTTGATTATATTGTGCTATTATGCTTCTCCAATTTTTAGGCACCATCCTTAAATGTCTTTCGGTTCATAGACAATCATTCTATAGATCTAGTTCTATGGAAGATCATCGGTTTCGGGAGTTTAAAATTTCTACCTTTTTTGCCTGTTGTCTAATAGAAGAAAAACGGGAGCCTTATATTTTTTCTCTGTCCGCCGATTTTATTCGGAGATTATTGGCCGATATATTAAACAATCTATGAAATGCTCGTGTTTGTTTATTGAGATGCCACGTTGTGACAACAAAAATGTGAACAAATAAATATAACACGTAGAACAAATATACAGCAGTTGAGGTTTTGATATATTCGCTGAAGAGTAGAATGTTGTGTGATCCACGTGTAAAATTTGTATTGGTAAAGAAAATAACGATTCTGAAATTTCATTTCATGTGTAATTTAACAACATGTTTGCTTCAAACGATGATAATAACGTATGGTCTGTCTAATTTATAAACCTTTTGGATATGTTCGAAGTATGAGGCACTCCATCCATCTTGATTATTAACTATCCAAGGAAGCGCTATACAATACAACGCTGTATGAAATCAGAAAAAAAAATTTTTGGTTGTAGGTCCACATAATGTATGTATCTATAAATAGGTTTTCAAAAATGATATCGAAGTCACAAAACGATTTTTTTATTTAAGTCAACAACTATAGTCGTCGAGTTTGAAAATTCTGAACATTTTTAAGTTATTACAACCTAAAGAACACTTTTAACAAAAAATATGTTGAGCAGTTTTTGAGATATTTGCTTTTACACTTATTATTTTGATTTTAATCATGAATGTTAATCCCCACTACAGAACTCTTCACTGTGCGTAGTCCGACATGCATTTGGCTAGTTTTAGAGATTATTATCAATACAGATTATTTTAAGATTTTATTCAAGACACATTATATTATGCGTCACATGGCAAAAGTCGGAATGCATGTAGCATGTATTTACTACTTATCGTAAATACACTAAGTTGTAATAGTGATGTGAGAGAACGGTGTAGTCTGAAAGGAGATGCAATGACTGTCTTTAGACAGTGGTACACTGTGATACGCTGAAGCAATCTGACAATATAGAATGAACAAAAGTAGAGAGACTTTATAGAGGAAGACCCTGGAAAAATTAGATGTCAACGAAATTATCGCCATCTCAAAGAAGAACCAAATAAAACAAAAAAGGACTAGGTAGGTACCTCTCTGGGAAACAGGAATAAGTGTATGCATGCCACGGTACATGCATGCTGAGTTCCGAAATTCTTTGAATTCTCCAACTTTCGATTTTTTCCAAAGCAACAAATATATATTAGGTTAAAGCATCGACTGACATCTAAATTTCTTCTATTCATCTAAATTTTTATTTAAATAACTTTCTAATTGGAAGACCATCTTCATAACGACTATTGAACACGTCAACCGCAGATACAATATATCAAAAGACATGCAGTCGGCGTCCATTGAAACGTGCCGTCACCAAAGCGGAGTTTATTAAAAACAAATAAATCGGATCTCAGCGGGCGCCATTGAGGCAAAAGAAGGTAAAAACCGGCGGAATTCCGACCCACCCGGGCGGGCGGCGGGCGGGCGGCGTGTGGCGCGGCGATGATGGGATGTATTCACGCATCCATTGATGAAACCGTTTACTTAATCCACGGACTTTTGACGGATTCTAAGTTTCAACTAAGTACCTATATTTTCGGTCTCTATCCAAAAAAAGTGATCGCAAACCTTTTGGTTCCGTGAGCATTTAAAAAGGTATCTAAATTAAAAATAATCGGACCATGAAAATATATTTACATCCGTCATTTTTGCGACGTCACATCAGCGTTTTCTGACGACACGAGATACGTTTTTCGCTCTTGACTGCCTAACGGAAAAGACATCGTCAATATAAAAAATTGCACAATAATTGGGTAGTTTTTAAATATCTTATAGGCATATTATGTCTTTATTACCTAGTCAAACTTGGTATATTTAGTAGATATTGGTTTTCTAAAACAGAGACTCGCTCAAGCGAGTCACTGCGCGCGCACCGAACATTAATAATAATGCAGTTTAAAGATGGCCGCCGGAATGCACCGCACGCCGCCGCTCGGCATTTTAGTGATGGGACTTCATGTTTACTTTAATCGTCTGATATAATTCACACAATGTTTTTGTACAAATGAGATCTATCATCTAACATCAACTCACATACACAGTGTAGCGAGAAACAATTAAGGTTTGTGCTATTGCTGTACAACTCCAAAAGGGGCCCAAAATATGCAACATTATACGTTTTTATATAAGCTTTAAACACATGACGTAATAAAAACTGTAGATTAACAACTAACAACTAATGAAGCAGTGTAATGGCGGCCGCCTGAGTGGAATTTTGCAGGGCGGTCGGTATACTTACTATGGTATGAGCGTGTTTACGTTAACACCTTAACCATACATAACCAGCCGACTTACTAGGGTCCTTCGGTAGTCAGTTGGCGTATTAGTTAGTTCGGGTACTTTTAGTTTCATGGCTTTAACCGTCGATGTATTAATAAAGAAAAATGCACGGGCCGTCATGCAATAACGTCCTTAAAAAGAAGAGCTAAAATGGATAAAAGACGCTGTTCTTTGGTGAAGTGTTGTTTAACAAAGAGACATTACTCTTGCATATTTTACATTTAAAATTGAGTATTGTGTCTAAGAAAATACGGATAATATTAGTAGACTGTAAAAATAACATATTCTTTCATTCTTTTTATTGTGTACCTAAATAAAGATATCATCGTATATACCTCCTTGTACACTTTTAGCGGCGATTTTTTCTAACAACTGTACATTTTCCATAAATTTATAAATCAATGGCTTCAACACTTCAGATTTATTCCGTTCTAATAAGGCTTTTCTACGGCTATTGTACGGTTATCATGATATTTAAGCTACACATTATAGGCTCTTTTTGAAGCTGTTAGCTGTTCCTACAACTTGTATGGTAGTTGGGTAAATGTGTACAATGTACATACAAACTCGCTGATTTGCAGTGAAAGTATTTATTTATTATTCATAGGGCATTCAGCTAATAACCATCTGACTTCCCTGCGTGTCGTTATTTTAAACTTATATGTATAATTCATAACAATGCGTCTCGTGCTGCTATAAGTGCAAAGTTATAATTGCAGCTAGTAACGTCTAAACAAGCCTTGATGCAATAAAAGTGAGGTTAGCGAATGATATCGTTTGTAAGAACATGGAGTGACCAATTGGTTTTACGGAAAAAAATAAAGCACAGTGATGAGAGAAATCTAGTGAGCGAGTATGTGTAATTGAAAGATCGGTAAGGGATGCCATAGAAAAACGTAGGTATGTCCGACCGAATTGGCAGCACTTCAAAAACTCGAAACCAACGAGCCTGCATGAATCGACCGATGCAAGTGAAGGATATACTTTGCTTACCCTCACTCCTTTTTTCCAGAAGTAGCCGACTGAGACCATAACAACATAACATAACATATATTTACCATAAACCATTGAGTAAAATTAAAATAACAATTTCAAATCGGATGGGAGACGACAAGATGATAAATAAGTTGCGTACGCGCATTATTTGCTCTAATCGGAGTGCTCCCGATATGTCACTATTTAATTAGTAGAGATAAGGGTGTTTTTAACACAACTCGATTACAAGCGCCACTCGGCCCGTTATCTCCAGTTTTATCGTTCAACAAAGACTTTGAATAAATAGAGACATACGCTCGCATTAGTCGGCCCGACGATGACAGCTCGTGTTAAAATATATTACACGAATAAAAATATTTATTTGTACTTTAACTACTTATCTCATCGTAAGACATTCGACTCGAGTAAATAAAATATTGACTGATATAATTTATATAACTCTATTTCTTTAAATTTCACGAACAGAATATTAGAAATAATACGTGTAATTAGACAAATCTAAATAAATTTTACGTTTAGAACGTACCTACTTTATTGGTGGAAGATATAAAAAAAATTACATTAACAATCACCTAATGAGAGACTCTAGCAACCTATGCCCGTGTCATCAGAAACACATTACAAAAAGTCATTATTAGGAGCATTCTATTTTACAATAATTTTTTTAATCAATTATTGTGCAGGTTTGGGGAAGTTTATCTACAATAAATTATCCATGTTTCTAGTTCTGTTTCTAATAACCCCAAATTACTCACATGTTTATTATTTAGTATTACTAGTTATTCATTTTCATCGATACTTTTAGCAAAATTCCAACCCTCGGTTCCAGGAAGCGGGCGCGGCGGCGCGGGCGCCGGTCGAATTCCTCCATCCTCCCATTTCCCAAACGAGCGAGACGGCACCGCTACTGGGACAAGGTTGCTCGTCTATATTGACTTTACTCTTTATTTATTAAAAAGCTTCTTAAGCTTTTCAATATATCTCGAACAAGAGTCATAAAGTAGGCAGCAGTTGTGACTAAATAGAACCGCGGGGTCTGTTTGATGATGATGAATTGAAAATGATTTGAAAATGATGATAAGTAGGTATAATTAACGCGAGACAATCCTGACTACTATCCCGTCCACCGACTTATTAAGTCGGCGATGCCGTCATAACAGACAAGCGAGCAATGTTATACATGTGATTATTTTGTACACTGTACTAAGTGAATGTCAACTAAGAAAAGAAGATTTATTGCTATTGCAAGACGATATATTATCGTGGGGGGAATGTAAATTTTATTTGTCTAATTGTTTTTCTTCCATAGAATGCACAATGCGTTGGTTTAAGTGAATAGTTATTTTCCGTGTTTGTCAATTTACCAGAATCATAAACATCTTTAAATGCAAAGGATGTACAAAAAAAGCTTAGCAAAAAATCTATAGACTGGATGTGTGTATTAGACGGGACGGTAAGAGGCGCCCTAAGCACATGTACCTATACAAAATTGTCGACATGTTGATTTGAAACAAATGAATGTCAGTTATACGATGGAGTCAATCAATATCGATTACAGAGAAATCATATTATTATGTCTTGCCTAAGGAATAATATGATAATTAATTTATAATTCCTGGCATTGTCATGGCATGGCATGCTGTCTATTTATCCACATGTAAAAACTTACATTAAAATATTCTTTTGTGACTCACCTTTAGATTTAAGTTGTTCCATCGCGTATCTACTATAGGGCGGAGGAGGCGTCTCTGTAGACAAAACGAAAATTCAATTTAATATTATGTTAATTAACTAAAATTAATTTACTTAAATCACGTTGACAGCGCTATAATTATATCGATGATTGAGTAAAAAAAAAGTACAGTAAATATGAAAAACTCGTCTCGAACTGGTTTTACGCATCGCATTGAAGGCGGGTTAAACAGAAGACACAAAACAAACATTCATCGGCCAGGTATAGAATCTGGGCCTACCGTAATTAGTTTCCAATCGAGGAAAATAAACCGAAAACACGCCGCAGGCGCAGGTAACAAACGCAACCTATACTTTGACCTCGTAAACACAAAATTATGTGCGGCCATTTCGATCTTCAAATAGACTGTCATTTGGAAGACGTAATATGTGTAATTGTAGACGAATTTTATGTATTAGAATTATAGACAGCCGAACACTTTGAAAACCGCGTTTAGAATCAAAAATCCTAATTTACGAGATCTTGGGGTTTAGTCCTCTGATGGTTTACGGCATAGATAATCATATCCCCTCCTTCGATAGGTAAAGTGGATCGGATGCCCAGAACACCAGCCACTCACCTAAATACAGCCACTGATGCTTTTGTCCCAATAATGAGGATATGTATTCATTCTAATCAGTAAGAGGCCAAAGTAAAAAAGTATGTACAGTTTTAGGAATGCGTGTTCCAAGTTTTGTGATACTCAGAGCAGCTGATTTGTGTCACATTTAATTTGCAATAGGGAAGAACATCAGGCCCGAGGCAAATTTTTCGTAATTTTTGGACACAATATACATACCTACTAGGCGTTTCTTAATTAATCATTTACGCACAAACAAAAATCTGATAGTTTATTTCTCATTAAAAAAATTCTTTATAGATATTCTTCGCATATTTTATAATGTCGTTCCATTCTTTAAACATTGCATAATTGTGAATAATTAGTCTTAGTATAAATTAGAGTATTTTTTTAAATGTTAAAAAACTGGATTTCAGAATTACCAAAATCGCTGTGGGATGTTATTAATTCACCTCGAAAAGTTATTTGAAGACATGGATTCACTGTGCTCACCAGTAGAAATGGGAGGTGCGATATCATTTTGTGATTTATTAATTAATTTTAATTTAATTCTCTATTTTGATTTAATATGTCTAATTTAATTTTTATTTTCCTAAATTATAAAACTTTAAAAAATAGAATTTCTAAAACTCCATGTATCAGAAATTAAAATCTTAATACCTATGTTATGGCATTGTGTCTATTCAGTTTCAAAATACTTAATCTAAAAATTATTCCAGTTATTCTAGAAACTAGGTATTGGCTAACGACCACCCAACGCTGTGCAATAAAAGTTATTATATCAATTAAATTCAACACTCGTTTCACAGAGCTTACGCATACAAACGACTATACGCGGTGCGCGATGAATGCAACCTTCCTTAGAGAGACACACACTAGATATACGAACATATGCAATAGGCTTAGACCTCATACATTTTTTCTATTCACGAATTTGCCAGACATTTATGAAAATTCGTCTGACGTTGAAATAGTCGCTGTGACGTCATCTGGGCGGTTGCGCTTTCCACAACAAAAAATCAAAGCTAAAACTAAATAAAAATATTGAGGTAAGGTCACTATGTCAAATGAAATTGTAATCCTCACGAATCAAACAAATTTAGTCTAAGATAATATAAATAGTAAACATCCTGCCCAAATGACGTCACAAGGATATTTTATTAATGAATTTTGGAAAAGAATTGCTAAGAAAATTACAGATCTATTTGTTTATAATATACTTTATATATTGGTCTAAATTTACGAAAAAAAATATAAAAACGTATGTTAAAAAAATCGTACCAAGCCTATTGTTGTTCTATAACCTTTCGAAAGGTACGCTAAACTTATTTTTTCGTATGCATAAAATTTATGCAAGGCAAACTAAAACTTTGTATTCGTATATCTTATTATTATTAGTGATAATTAGTAAGCGTAATATTTAAAAGAGTGAAGAATAAGATCAAGTTATAATAACTATAATTTAGTTAATAAAATATTTTACTACATGTTGTGTTCTGTGTTGATGTCGTAAGACGTCACATCGTGTTGTGTTTCCGACATTCGGATTGTGTCGCATTAAAATTTCGTGAAGAGAAGCGACGCGTCTCACCGGCGCGGGCGGCGCGGCGCCGGCGTCGGCGCCTATGCGCTGCCACCCGCATACTCAATGACTTTAACGATTCTTTTACACGTGCCTCTCATAACTTATCAATAACCGATAACTTTGCTATTGTTATGTCGAAAGTAGAACGAGAGAAGGACAAAGTTCAAGTATTTAAGTCCAAATACTTACGTTTCTTTTTTGTACCTACGTAAGTTACTTATTCGACTGTTTTTTTTTTAAACTTTAGAAAACAGAAATTATTTCATTGAAAATCTGTAAAAAACCAATGACTTTTAAACCAAACATAAATTGACAACTGAACACAGATTTTATAATCTTGAAATATAATCTTTTCTGCTAGTCAGAATCGGTGAGAATTGAAAATTTGACTACAAAATGGAAAATAGATCTACCTGTATATTATTTATTGCACCGTTTATCACATTCCGAAACGTTACATAATATTCATGTTTCCGTTAACAGAAATATTATTAAGATTATATTTACATTTGCTATTTTTATGACGTTACACCCGTCTTATTTTTCACGTCGCATCTGTCTGTTTTTCTTTTTTGGCTTCACACCCTTCTTACTGTCCTGTATTCTGCCCTGAGACGTTTTTATTACTCACATTCCATACTACACATAAAACAATCGCTTAACCTAACATTGAACTTCATTTTTCCTAAGATTTCAAGATGACACTTATGATATAAACGCAATTTCATGGTTTATGTGGATTATGGGATGGGATACACTAAATGCACTATTTATCCGATTTCGGCGTCCAAGCCAGAGGAGACGTTGCTTTGTCGTATAGTATGAAATGAAATTTTACATTCCCTTATTCATATTTGACTCCCCAATATTACACTACTCTTTTTCTTTAACAAAATCTCTCTTTAAAGAAATCCATAGAGCGAATGTGTGTGATGAAAGGGTCGGTAAGATGCGCCCTAGTATGTCGACTGAATTGACGGTGGATTGTCTGCCTACCAGTCTGGAAAACGTAGACTTACGTACCTATGTATGAATGTATGTGTGTTTGTAATTCACATCTGAAGATTAAAACGTCGTGAAGGTGGGCGCGTCGGTTGCTATGGCGACAGGCGTGAGTCACGCAACACAAAAATCTCCACCCATCAAACACGACATTCCTTTGCACCATATAGTAAATGACCCCAAATGGCCGCTATCTGTTTTAACGTGTAAACATGTTTATCCAGAAGGGATTAGTACATTTTATTATTTGCGTGTTGTGATCAGAGACGTGTGTTGTGATTGTTGTGACTGATATCATCAATGTTAATCAAAGTATTAAGGGCCTAGTATTGGGAACTATTTATATTCTTTTATTTTTATTGGGAGCTATCATTGATATATTATTACATGGATGCGGCACCATAATTGCAGGTGGCATAGTTGCTTTGGCTTGTACCTAGCTATGGTGACAATCACTGAACTTTCGATGTAGCAGACTAGAAGTCACACGCTTGCTAAACTCAACGACTTAAGGGAATAGTCTTTCTAATTGCAGCTTCAAATTGGCATCGCCATCTCCTTTTCAATCCCTCTTCTTCGATCTGTCCCTGAGTGACAGAGATGACCAGAGCAACTTCCCAAAAATACCTATAAAATATTTGTCGAAACAGCTTGCGGGCAGTGACTGTTTCCACCCCTGGAATGTGTATGAAGTGGAACCAAAATTTGCAGTCATTAAGAAAGGATGTCTCTAGGGTGGTACGTGTTTTTTTTTAATTCTCATTTATATCGGACTAGCGACCGCCCGCAGCTTCGCTTGCGTAGACTACGAATTCCTGTTATACGTACTATTAACGTTCGTTCGTTCGAGATGGTTTATACGTACTTTTTGCTGGAACCAATTTTGGTTACACCCATTCAAACTTTCAATCTTCATTCCCCTTCCACCCTTTAAAAAAACCGATACAATTTTTCATCTCCCGTTTCCCACCCTTAAAATGTGGAAATCCAAAAACCCTGAAACACGTCATTATTTGAGTCCCTCCATTCCCATCCTTAAGTTTGAAATTTCTAAAAAAGCCTTTCTTAACTTAATGCTCACGTTATAAAATAAACCTATGTTATAAATTTAAGCTTCCTAGACTTAGTAGTTTTGGCTGTAGTAGTTGATAGATCAGTGTGGACAAACGACAGACAGATAGACAGACAAACAAACACAAAAAGTTGCTTATGACACTCTTGACAATCTTCTTTCACGTCTGCAAAGTTTCATTAAAATCTGTTCAGCCGTAGTGGAAATTAGCTCGAATAGATAAAATTGAATTGAATAGACACATAGACGCACAGACAAACAGATGGACAAAAAGTAGTTAATGTCAAATCTCTTGACAACCTTCTTTCCCGTCTGCAAAGTTTCCTTAAAATCTGTTTAGCCGTTTTGGAGATTAGCTCAAATAGACAGATACACGTACAGACAGACAGACGGACAAAAAGTAACATTTGTTAGTTTTGACGACCTTACACGTACAGACAGACAGACGGACAAAAAGTAACATTTGTTAGTTTTGACGACCTTCTTTTCATACTTGTGATGTTTCATTAAAATTGGTTTAGACAGATGGACGTACAGACAGACATACAAAAAGTTCTGTATGTCACTTTTGACTACATCCTTTCCATATGTGTAAAGTTTCATCAAAATCGGTTAAGCTGTTTTGGCTGAAACCTATTTGCTCGAATAGACAGACAGTTCGTTTTCAAATATATATAGCCTATAACCCTCCGCTAGATTCAGGCTATCAAAAGCAAAAAAAAAAATTTCAAATCCGACTGGTAGTTTCAGAGATTAGCGCATTCAAACAAACAAACAAACTCTTCAGCTTTATAATAAGTATTTCTATTATATAGATTAATAGATTATAAGATAATAAGAAAATAAGATAATACTGAAAACCGTATCAAAGTCTATTGCATGGTTTGGGAGTAAAAAGTTAACTAACAGAGGCAGACAGCGAATTTATTTTCTCCCGCTATAGTTTTCATATTTCGATAAAAACTGCTAAGATATTAATTTAAATTGTGTGATGTAAAGGGCAATTATAATATGCATGAAATGCTTAAGACAACTAACGTATTTAATTTGATAAGGATTAATATTACGTTTAAAAAACATCTTCGCAAATAGTACATAATGTTAGAACAAATTTGATTGTCATAAAAAAGGTTATAGTAAGTTAACCTTAAAAGATACACATATGGTGTTGCGAACTTTTGGTTAGAACTTTTAAAGGGGAACAATTCCGTAATACATGATTTTTGGTTAACATCAACCGTTTACGCAGCGCGCGCGACGGAAGCCCTCAAAAGGAATAATTTTTCCCGTTTTTTGCAACATCTTTCATTGATGCTCCACTCCTATTGGTCGTAGCGTGATGTAGTATAGCCTATAGCCTTCCTCGATAACTGGACTATCCAACACAACCATAATTTTTCAATTTGAACCAGTAGTTCTTGAGATTTGCGCGTTCAAACAAACAAACAAACTCTTCAGCTTTATAATATTAGTATAGATTTATGGCTCATTATTTTCAAAAACGAAAAACCGACGCAAATCATGTCTTTCAAGAATTTTCAAGAGAAGAAAACAACTAAACAAGATATCAAAAAAACAAAAACATACCGCCCTGTGACAGTATTTCTACTATTACATATACTTTTTTTTGTAAATATTGATATAGAAATACAGCGAGGTAGACACGGACGGAACCCTCTTTTTTTATGAAAAGCCTACCTCCTTATAGCCGACAAATTTTGTCATCTTTATTTACTTTTTTTTTTTTTTTTAATCGAAATATGCCTTTCATTCTATAGTTCTAATCATATTTGTATCTTTTAATTTAAAGAATGCAACTAGAAACTTAAGGAAAATGTGAGATTTCAGATGGCATCAACGAATCACGTCAGTTTTTATAATGTGTGTATAGATAGTGTGCATAGTATCACAATATCCTTGAATCAGCCATCCTTATGATAGTTTAGTTTACTAAACAATAATACGAATTTCAACGGCTGTACCTACCAAACGCACCAAGGTCATGCCGGCAGACCGACTCCATTCTGCTCACATAAATGATCTACATTATTTATACTGAATCAGCCATCCTAACGATAGTTCAGTCAATCCGTTACCACCTCTTATACACTACTCTATTCCATTATCTCTATGGTCATGACACAGTTCCGTCCTGTTTTCGTTGAAGTACATCCTCTTAGACACATGTTGCCATCTTCATACTTTGTCTTAATAGTAGCTTTAGCGTAAACTCATGAACATACATGACGATATAAATACACGTCGCGTGGCGTGACCGGTGGCCAAGTCGGTCTTTTAAGACATAACAGAACATATAGTGCACCGGAAAAAGGTCTATAAGATAAACAAAATAAAGTTGGAAATCATATGTACCAAACCTTATTGAGTTTCGTCGCTGCTACTCTCAACACTGTTATATAACATTTAATCCTATTACTATATACATAAAGTTGAATTTGGTGAAAAAAAGTTTTAGTTTTATTCCCGTTAATTAGTCCGCTGCCATTCAACAATGAGATGTAAACGCAACTTTTAAGGTTTATTTTTCTGTACATTGAACCTGGAATGTAGTTGGTAAGCCATCGAGAGAAGCGGTCACTGCGAGTGCAGCGTAGCTATGAACTTGTGTATTTTATAATGGTACCTAGGTACATAATCCCACGCCTATCTCCCACTGGTAGACATAAACAAATACTCGCGGTACGGGCCTTACATACATCATTCGCTTAAATGATCTTCATTAATGCCTTTGTGCAGGGTCGTCGATTCTGGATAATTTGGCCAGGATCGGCTCCTGGGAGTCCCTTGCCGACCTTTCTATAATACAATATCTACAGCCGCTCTACTTTTTTCTGTCACTCTATTTTTATTTATCCTTTCTAGCGTATAAATTATATAAAATTTTGTTATTAGGGTTCTGTACCCGAAGGGAACCCTATTACTAAGCCTTGGCTGTCCGTCAGTACGTTCGTCTGTCTGTCACAGGGTTGTATCGTCGCAACGGTATTAGATAGACACTTGAAGTTTTTACAGAATGTGTACTAATATTATATTATTCACAAGTCGAGTGCAAAGCTTAGATAACATAATATTCAATATCAGGATGGAGCGTCTAATACATAGAAACGACCAAAAACCTGAGCAAAATGTCTGACCCAGTCATTAGACAGATCAAACGTCATTATCATTGTTTTAAATAATCATTTCAACAAATATTTTGTTAACTTACACATGAAATATAATTTCAAAATATTTATTTCCTTTTCCAGTAAGTACGCACTTTACATATGGGTCACACAAAATTCTATTTCTAAGCAAATATTTCAGAACATCATGTGGTGTATATTTAGTGTACAGCGTATATTTTTTTTGCTCACATTTTTGTTGTCACTATGCGGTGATCTCTATGAACATTCATGATATATATGTATACACAAACTATTTGCTTTAATCGTAGTTCAAGGGCAAAGATTTTGTGTACTCATCCAAATGTTATCTGTTTTTGAGAATTTCCATTATATTCATCATAGATTTAAAGATAGTATGTGAGAACGGGATGCGATAATTTTTTTAGTTGCGAGAAATATGAGCGCACAAACTTTGAGCATAACGTTTACTTTCTATATCTATCTATTCATAAACCGAATACACATTACGTTATTTTTCTAAGAATTTAGATGTTACGAGATACTGATAATTCTCTGATAAGGTTTTCCGATAAGGCGGTCTACGTGGACGGAAATCTTGGCTGTCAAACGGTTAACCACCTGCACGTAGTTGTTTAGTTAACGAATAAAAATAACTTTACCAACACATCTGTAGATTGGAGTCATATATCTATTCTAAGAATGTCCATATCCATTTTTATAAAAAAAAGTATTTATCTAATATACATATTTACAAAGGTTTACTACCTACTTTTAATCTATGGGCATGAAATATTCTGTCTAATGAACTACTACCATATATCATACATCACAGCTCATTATCCCCCACTGCAGCGACTTAGGCCTCCCCTCGGAATGAGGATGCTTGGAGCTTAATCCATCACGCCGCTCCATTTATATACTTAAGTCGATGATAGTTATATACTTAAGTGAGAAAAAAGTCATCGGTACATGCCTTGGGATTCGAGCCACGACCTTCTAGACAAGAAGTGGGCACCACACGGCTACCATGACACTTGATAGAAACCACTAAGTACAAAAATTAATTTGTTATTTATTTTATAGAATAAAAATGAAATATAAATGAAAATCATAACAGTACCAATTGACTTGAAGCCCTCTACTGCGTTTACCGTCTAACCACTCATACTCTAGCTGGCTGGTAAAAGATGACGAATTTCAGTCCGCAAGGTCCCCGCGAACCGGTCCTCACCGGTAAAATTGGATTTAACAGTTTCGACACTATGAAGTGACATTTCTGACTCTATTAAAACCAAACGCTGCTGTCAAATTTATTTACTCTATGACGAAAACCTACATGCGTAATTCTATCATTTTTTATACTCAAGCGAAGATTACCACACACAATATAAGTAATCTCAATTAAAATAAAAAGTCATTTTTATACAATTCTCATCGATAACTGAATTGTTTTTTTTTTTAATTTTTAGTGATTGTTTATTGATTTTTCACGATCTATAAGTAAACATATATATTATGTCATAAGTGTAATATCGAAAAGCTTAAAAACTTTTATAGTCGAGGTGTAAACTGAGACGAAATTGGGAACGGGGCCTTTCAGGCTTAGTTTAAAGATTTGTGAACGATTTTTTTTCTGTGCCTCAGAGCGGACAGCACCATTAAGCCGTCGGTCCCGGTTGCCGTCACCAGATGGCAGTCGTTAAAATCCACAAACTTGTACTGGAGCACCAAAACGGATCTAAGCACCCTCATCCCAAGGGGAAGTTTAAACCTCTGCAGTGGGGCCTAATGGGGTGATATGGTATAGTACGATTTTTATAGTTATTACTTACGGGGAGTCAGATAAAAAGAAGTTACTCTTACTAACGGCTGTGAATAAAACACCTGTTTCGGTGGGTCGTTTTTGGGTTGTACAGCAGTTGTACAGCAGTTGTACAGCAGTTGTACAGCAGTTGTACAGCAGTTGTACAGCCATTGTACAACTTATGTGCTAGTTGGGTAATCATGATGACGTAATAATTATAAATAGAAGAATTATAATAATATAGTGAGAAATAAATAAATTGTCTAAGACGCTGTTCATTTACATTATTTAATTAATACTATAGTTATTGACTATAAAGTTATTAGAATGACAGAGCCATTAAATAATATAAAATTTTAGTGTTTTTAGGGTTCCGTACCTCAAAATGAATAAAAAGAAAACCTTATTTCATCACTTTGTTGTATATACGTCTGTCTGTGTGTCAAGAGAAAACCTTATTTCATAACTTCGTTGTATATACGTCTGTCTGTGTGTCAAGAGAAAACCTTATTTCATAACTTCGTTGTATATACGTCTGTCAGTGTGTCAAGACCATTTTTCTTAGGAACGCGTAAGGTCCCTTGCTGCTGTAAAAAAATGAAGCTTCTAAATAAAGCCAATAAAAAATACAGCCATTCATGCGGCATATTTTGACACTCGCAAGTAAATGACAACTTATAGGGTTATTTCCCGTTGACCTAGAATCATGAAATTTGGCAAAGAGCCATGTCGTACAGTACAAGTAAAGGATATATCCGAAAATCGATAATTTGTATTTATATGACTTAAAAAGTGTTTTCTTTTAATCTTATTAAATTGAAATATGCGTTTACGTGGCATTAAGTAGCTATTAACAAGTCAATACCTACATTTATAACGGCATGGAACCCTTAAGACGCTACTGCGACTAGCACTTGTCCGGTTTTTTTTAGTTCTACAGTTGATCAATTCTTGACTGTGTTTATAATTGGACTCGCTAGTAAAAAAAAAGATATATCAAAATAAATAAAAACGTCGATATTTGTCAGCATCCGTAAAAGGCTTACTTACAATGGTCGGACGGCAAAAAAAGGGGGACGACACACCGGCGCTGAACCGGCGCGGCAATCGCAATGCTCAACAAAGGACCGGCAACGGCTACTCATTGATCACGCAAGGTGGCCGGCTGAGGCGCGCGTGTGAATCGACGGAAATAGCCGTGCCCGAATTAAACATGGCGGCGTGTGGCGCCAGTCGCGGCGCCAAGCACACCCCGTGCCCCGCGCCCCGTCGGCGACCCAACAACAACTGCGCCTGCGACGCACATAGCGTTAACTGGCCGGTATGACTGTCAGACAACGATAAATTTCTTTTCGAGACTGTTTGAAAAGTGGCCACGTGGAAAATGTAAATACACTTACTGAGAAGGCACAAAACCGTTCGTTGTGGAGATATAGGGCAAGAAACCTATGGAACCTAGGGAAGAAGTGTTCGATAAAACAATATATATATATAGCACTCGAGCTAAATTTTACATTACATCACAATTATTTTTACGATAGTTATCAAATCGATTTTTAATCGTCGACAGCATTATGATAATTTGAAATAAATAAAGTTTTAAAGCATTAAAGGCATATGGATTTAAATAAGCGAATAATTCAGTTATATAATTAAATGAACCTTTTTTAACGATTATAGTACCTATTTCAATGTCATTTTCGGAAAATTTTTGATTTAGAAGGACCTCGTCTTAAGCTAAATGTAGTCTGATGTAGTCGAATCAGGTCGCTTTAATGAATCTATAGAAAAAAGGAACAAACCTTTGAATAATAGTTGTAACATGAAAAACGAAAGGTATTAGCGAAATATATTCAAATGCATCCAAAGATTCTGTGACCGATTGGCCGATTGGTTAGACACCCTAACTACGATTCCCGCCCAGAACAGATATTTGTGTGCATGAACATGCCTACTCGTATTTTTTCCGTGTCAGGGTGTAAAATATATATATCAGTTGTCTAGTACCCCATAATACAAGCATAATACTTGCTTACTCTGGCACTAGATGGCGCTGTATGGGATCTCCCAGATGTTATCATTATTACCATAAAAGTTTGGTGAAAACCAAAGAGATTTATCAAAAGTAAGTTTAAAGAAAGAAAACAGTTAGTGGTGAAATATATACAAAGTCGTAAACTTAAAAAACGCCCACGTGATAATTATTCACGACACGGAGTCGTCGTCGGTTCTTCACAAGAATCAATTTAATCTAATTACCCAAATGGCAGTTTCCATAGACCGTCTTATGACTTTGGTAGTAGGTTTTCGTTATTGTATTTATTTTATTAATAAGATCAATTTATTCGTTTTAGTATAAACAACAAATTTACAAGTGAAACCTAATCTGAAGCGTAACTCATTTTTGCGGGATTTTCCGGCATAAGTACTGGCTGTTGGCCATCGTTTTAAAGGCGGGCCCACATTGGCCCTGTGCTTGGTTTTAGTTTAGTACGCCAACGGACATTGCATTCTATTCAGCAAAAACTCACATCCAATGACAGTATCTGATCTGACCGATTGGCCGAGTGGTTAGAGACCCTAACTGCGAAGCCAAGGGTTGCGGGTTCGATTTCTGCTTATAAATGCGTACATTGTAAAAAATATTTAAGTACATACATATATTCAGTTGTCAAGTACCCATGATACAAGCTTTGCTTAGTTTGGGACTAGATGGCGCTACAAATATTATTATTATTAAATATTATTGTTATTATTATATCTAAACTGATCCAATTATTAAAATCAAATGTATGCAACAAAACTTCAACAGCTTCCACAGTATGGAAATGGACTTGTACCAAAATTGGTTAAAAGTGGTTATTAAAATTTAAAGTAATGAGTAATAATAAGCTTATTACAATTTTATATTATATTTACAAAAAAATTATCAGTCTTTGAAATAGTCCCTGTGACGTCATCTGGACGGTATTTTATTCCTCTCCTATCCACAGTAAAAAAACAAAGGCTAGAAGTAAATATAAAATTATTTAGGTTAGTTACTATGGCAAATGAACTTGTGATCCTCATGAATCGGTCAAAATATTATTACTTTATTCAGTCTAAGATGATGCAAATAATAAACATCTGCCTAGATGACGTCATGTGGACGAATTATTAATAGATTTTTGGAAATAAATAGATTTGTTTGTGTTGATCTATATTTACGGAAAATAATATAAAAACGATGTGCTAAAAATTTTGACCCAAGCCCATTGGAAATCCGGTAGGTTTCCTAAGCAACATGTAGGCCCATCTTCAACCATTTGGCCAACACTTTAGTGACACTGAATATAAAGAGTGACTTACATTTTTTCGACATCAATTTATTAGTCACCGTGACATACGGTTCTCAGAAGGTCCCCTTAAAGGCCTCTACTTAAGATAATGTCGATCCACTAAATTCCAGACACTCCAAGAACAAAAATGTCGATGACAAACATATGACAAAATGGTTGACATTCAGCACTTTCAACATCTAGCATTTCCTTGCGGCTTCGGCCGCATAATTTTTAAGTTTTATTTCTATATTTTCTGCAACTCAGTTCTACATGGCTAACTATACTACTCTATTCCTAAAAATAGTAACAAGATAATGTTATTCTCTATAAATTGAATATACCCATAGGTGTTGTACAGCGAGACGTGAACATTCGAACAGCGTGATATGATAAATAATAATATGTGGCACATCCCACACAGCGCCATCTAGTCCAAAAGTATGCAAGTATTGTATGATGAGGTATTAAGACAATTGATATACATACATACATTTTACACCCAGATACGGAACTAATAGACAAGTTCATGCACAAAAATATTTGTCCTGGGCGGGAATCAAACCCACCACTTTTGTCTCCGCAGTTAGGGTCTCTAACTTGATATAGCAGTGTGAATCAAATACAATGTGACGCACATGTAAAAATCCTATAAAGGTTCTAGAATAAATTGTAAAGTGTAATTTAAGAAAATAACTATAAAAACAATAATCACGACGTATGTACGTTCTGTTTGGACTTCATAGATGATGCACTAACTCATGTCCGTTATTTTGTCATTCGGGTTTTGGATCGTTTCAAAGTATGAGCCGCGGCATCTCGTTAATTTTGATGTCTAAGGTTGAAACCTTTACCTACACCTATATAAGTATAAACATTTAATAAAAATACGTTTCGTAATTTTTGAGCTACTAGGGCACCAACAATGAAACAAAAAAAAATACAATCAAAAAACTGAACAATATCACCCGTGTATAGACTTCGTTATAGTTATATATCGTAATAATAATAATAATAGTCCCATAATAAATTTATCTAAATAATATGTATTAGGTGGGTAAGTTTAAACTTTCATCCAATATTCAAATCTATTATTATTCTTTCCAGAATGATTTTTTAAATTAATTCATGATTTACAGTAATAAAACAGTTCAGACAATTGCTGATGCAAGAGTAGACAGTTTCTCGGCGATACTGCATAAAAGAATAGCGTCTCTGATGCACAGAGTTCGTGCCAGCAATAACATCTACCTGCAGTTATTTGCTTATAGACTATGATTCACAGATCATGCAATATTGGACAAAAACATATTTAAATGTGCATGCAAAAAAAAACCTTGTAAATCCTTGATAATTGAAAGATAAATTATTTTCACTAATTATGTATATAGTGTATATAATATTGTGTATTTCATATATGGACTGTAAAGTTTGAAATAAATAATAATAACTATTATTAATAGTTACTTATTTAATAAAAATAACATAAAGTTAAAAATTAAAGGGAATCCCCATACAAGAAACTTTTTTATATTATACTGTAGCAGGGAACCCTTCGTGTACGAGTTCGACTCTCACTGAGCCGATTTTATGTACAAATAGCCGGGCGATGAGAAGAAGAAGAAGACGATGGCAGCTCTAATGAACAACTCTGAGGCTAGAACTTTGAAAGGCCGTCTCGCGAATCCCGCGCGCCCGCCTTCACCCCTCAGAATTGAATAGCCATCGTTCCATACTTAAAACCCTTAAAGTTAATATTTCAGTCTATACTGAAACCGAAGACTGTACCACGTTGTAGTCAAATTTATTACTGTATGTATAAAACCGACCGTAAAATGGAAATGTCACAGAGTGATGTTTTTGCGTTTTCGACGTCATGCTGTCGCGACACCGGCCGAGCGTGTCTATTAAATATTTAACGACCTGGCCACACCATAAACGTGTCAATTTGTTTATTTTTTACACTTAAATTAAAATAATAGGCAATATATATTAATCAAATTCGAAACACGTCGCATAATGAAGATTATGAGACGATGTCATCACTATGCTTAATTACCTGATCAGACTCAACATCATTTATTTTTATTTATTATTTTCATATATTTATTTATTCAATCAAAATTTTAAACTAAAATGGGCGTTTGCGTGAACATCATTCCGTGACGTTACCTACCGGAAATCTTCTGATTACGAAATATGATTTTATGACATACATAACGTCTTTATAATAAGTCAATCTCTTTATACCTTTACTTGTAATTTAGCAATTTGGTATTCAAATAAAAGAAAATAAAAGTAAATTGAAAATAAATAGCGTAAGTGTGAACCAGTAACATAACCGAGCCCCATATATTTTACACCTACATCTCACATGAAGACACATAATTATGTAAATCCCCAAACCTAGAGAACCTAGAAGACCAAATAACTGTTGTATAGCATTTTTTTATTTCACTTCTTGAATTCTATCGAAGGAAAGTAACATAGCCTATCGATCCCTTCGACTATTTTTGCAATACTAGGTATACTATTATTTTCATAAGGCTGTCTAGCAGTTTATTCTTGAAAAGGTAACAAACATACAGACAAATGGACAATCTTTGCCATTTACAATATTAGTTAGGACTCGTGTATATCAATTATTATCATGCAACTTGCACATAAAACGCAACCTACAGATAACACGTTAATAAAAACTCCATTCAGTGATAACATTGTAAAAGCATTGTACGATTTGTAAGTGGCGCCTGAGCATACTTCGTCCCCCGCACCCTTCCGCCATTCCCCTCAGGCGCGACAGGCCCCGCGCCGGCGCCGGCCGTCAAGCAATTATAGCAAAATAAATTAATCGTACTACCTACAGCCAAAACTCGCACAATACCTTCTACACTAGCGAATGTCATTGTTCGACTGTTTTAGTCACATTTTTAGTCGCACCGTAGCGCCAATTACTTGTCCCAAAAACGAAAACTAAATTTCGGAGCAGTGTGAACTTCGTCGCGCTTGAGACGACATTGCCTTGTAAGAACGTTTCATATTAAACATGTTCTAACTTCAGGATGATATCGTGTAAAGGGACAAACCATAGATAAGTATGGACAAACGGACGCGACGACGGACGGACGGATGGACGTTGATTCAAAAAGTAAAGGTGCCCCATCCAAGCGTTAACTTTATAAGTACTTATTATATTTATGTCAATGATTGTACTACAAAAATTAGCGCCGTCTGATAAATCTTCAAGGTACAATTCACATTTTAATCGCTAATGCTGTTCTTTCGCTAATATGGCAAGCAAAAATACACGATTTGAATTCATAGGGTTTATTCATTTTCTGTTTTATTTAATATTAAATTAAAATCTAACAAAATTTCATAACGCCTCAAGAACATGCATAATGGAATTTGTAATTTTACGGATTCAAGAATGGACTTGGACCAATATTTTAAAGTTGTGTATATATATATAATTACCTCTTAAAATGTCTATTATTTCTTTTTATGAATTTGCCTGATATTTACAAAAAATATCGGACGTTGACATTGTCCCTGTGACGGCATCTGGACAGTTAAGCTTATCCCGCCGCTTTATAGGTACAGTAAAAAACAAAAAGTATAAAATATGCAGGTCAGTCACTATATCAAATGAAACTGTACGTAATTCCCGAATCAATTAAAATATTATGATCCTAATTAGTCTTAGATAACGCAAACAATTAACATCTGTCCAGATGACGTCACAGGGACATTTTATTAATCACATTTAGAAAAAAAATAACTAAAAAAAATTGCACCCTTATTTTTATTTTGAGAGGAAGGTATAGATTGGTCTCTATATTTTCGAAATACAATATATGTTAAAATTTTGGAGCAAAGTCATACATCTCAATTCTTGGTCAGTTTGTATTCCATGAAAACTACGACTAGAATGGACAGTATAGTTTATACTTTCCTCATTTTTCATTATTTCCGTGCAAAAAATCACGTTTACAATCAGCCCATTAACCCTAGGCTGGTCGCGTGTATTACATATACATGGTTGGTCGCGTGGGGTCAGCAAACACCTTCATATTAATTAGCTCACAAATAAAATACTAATGTAATTAACGGCCCCATATTTATACTTTTTAACGCGGATATTACTAGGATAAAAATAAAAGAAATAAAATGGAAATGAGTATTTATTGTGACAATGAAAACTAGAAAATTTCTTAGGAAAATGTTTTTGTCAGTTACTTTCGAAGCACGTCTAAAACAATGGAAAACAAAATTATAATTATCTCAGACTTTTTTTTTAAATCGACATCATGATTTTAGAAATTATCACTCTATGAATATAACAAAAAAAATGTGAAAATGTGAAAAAATATATAAAATGCATGCACATAATTCAGGCATAATTATTTGCTCCCTGTGCAGTTGTGACAAATATTTTTACTGTGCCTTGGACAAATATGGCTATGGCATGAGTAACAGACTGTAAAATATTTTCTATCTATGGTGCGTGGACAGTAATAACATCTCTTTTTAGTAACGGGAGGTCGAAGTACTTGGTTATCATCTTGGTTTTCAAGTAAACTGTGTCCGGCGGCTTTTAAGTTCACGTGGAATATTGGACATAAGACTTCTATATTTGATATGTTCCTCACACAAACTGAAAGCAAGTTTTTTCAGAAATTCCTTGCGTTTTGTTGATTGGTTGTCTGATATATTTGATAAAATTATACATGCATTCAAAGCACCAATATCCAGTAAAGTGAAAAATACCCGAAGAGGCCATCTGAAGCAATTTCTCGCTACTGAGAAATTACTTTTCAGCCTGTCAACAATGTCGACACCTCCTTTAGTCATATTATAAAAGTTTATGATTTCAGGCTTATTAGCAGGCGTTGAAGTATCAATCTGGCTATTCTCATGCAAAGTGGAGAGTTAGAGAACTATTTTATCCTTTTTCGGAACATAAGAAACTAAGGTCGTGTGGTTGTTGCCGAATCCAAATAGTGAAGAATGTAATGAACGGCCTTTGTTTTTGAATTCCAAGGGGATTTGTGGCTTATTTTTCTTGAGAGTTCCGACAATAGTCAGTTTGTGATTCACTACTAAATCCTCTGCTAGAGGCACACTTGTGAACCAATTATCGAATGTTATATTCCGTCCTGAGTTGGATATAGGTTCTATCATTCTCTTTACAATACTGTTCACCGAATTATCCGTAGAGTATGGTCCTTCAGGTTGCGAACCAGGATAAATTTCCATATTGAAAGTGTAATAAGTTCTTGCATCAGTGAGAGCAAATATTTTTATCCCATATTTTCCTGGCTTCCTAGGCATATATTGCCGAAATTTACAACGACCTCGAAATTTTTCTAACATTTCATCCAATGTAACATATTCACTCAGCGAATAAGAATTTTGACAATTTTTCACGAATGAATCAAATATATCTCGTATTGGAGCTAGATTGTCAACACTCTGTCGATCTGTACGTGTATGTGAATCATCAAATCGAATGCATTTCAAAAGGAACTTGAAGCGTTGTACAGACATGACCGCTCTGCAAATGTCCAACCCGGTGCCATCAGAAGAAAAAACATCATCTATTTTTACTCTGGAAGACTTGTATAAACCTATTATATATAAAAGACCGATCAATGCTTTTATTTCAATCAAATTCGTTTCATGTGCATCTCTATCCCTTGTATATTTTTCCTGCAATGAACGTATTTTCTGATTTGTGTATTGTACAATTTTATTCAACATTTCAGTGGTGATGAACAAATTCCAAGATTCAGTAGGGTTCTTGACATGCCGAGCAATAGTTTTAGGGCCGGGCAGATGAGTAACAATATTATGTCGAGCCGTCCGAATTGATAGTCTTGGTTGAGTCTTTTTCCATCTGTATACAACTTTATATCTTCCGTTTTTGAGTTTTTTTCTTACTACATAAAAATTGCGTTTTGCTAAATAAGACAGAGGTATGTCGTCCTCATCAACGCTATTGTTTTCTTCTTCCATATGGAATGTTTCATTGCGTCCTTCGGTAGCGTCATCACATTCTTGTTCAGATGCAGTGTTGTGGCTGCTATGCTGAGACGGTGCATCAGATAAGTCTTCTAGATTTTCTTCATCCACATTTTCTTCACTGCCTGATTCGTCACATAACCACTCACTTATTTGTCTTCCAATTATATCATCCATTCTCACTGTTTACAAGTTTAGCGAAAATAAATTACAATATAACACTTAGTGTATTTTGACAAGTAGTTGGTCGCGTGGGGTCAATAAACACCTGTTCGAAATTGATGCGTCCGTTGTGTTCAACCGCTGAGCGTAAACTGAGCTTTGCGTATTACAATGCAATCTACGATTCCTTTTAGGAAGGTAGATGGAGAGACGGCGTGCGGTGATTATTGCACTAGAAAATATGGCTGATTTTCAAAACCTAGGGTGTCTACTGACCCCACGCGACCAGCCTAGGGTTAACATCCTACTGCAGGAGCTTATGCCTCTCCTCGGGATGAAGGGGCTTGGAGCTTAATCCACCACGCTGCTCGAGTGTAGGTTCCATCTATTGATGGCAACCGGCACAGATGGCTTACGTGCTTTCCAAGGCACAGAGTCAGTTATAGTTATCTACATAAGTTATAAAAAAACTCATTAGTAGATAGATGCCTTGAGATTCGAACCACGGCTTTCTAAACAAGAAGCGGGCTCACTGCCACTCGGCTATCACGACACGCGTAAAATGTCACACGCATAGTATTTAAGAGGTTTTACAGTCTGTAGTGTGTCAGAACATAAATTAGGAATTCCGCCAGGCGCCACCGCGCGACCATCTGCCTAGTGCGATTATTTCAATTCTTATTTCAATTCTATTCCAGTGCGTGGTGTTTGCTGATTTTACGATACGTCAAAATGTCGGCGGATAAGTCGAACGTGACTCACCAAAGAGACTTGACGACTGTAAAAAATTTATAGCATACTAATTTGCGTTTTCCCCCACCGTTTACAAAGGATGCTTGTCTATTTTTTAAGTAATCCTAACTGATATTCGAAATATATTATATACAAAAAAAGGATATTTATGTATATCAGTTGTCTGGTGCCCATAATACAAGCTTTGCTTAGTTTGGGATCAGATGGTGCTGTGTGAGATTTCTCAGGTATTATTATTATAAATGCGAACGTGAATATCATTTTGTTATGTTTTAGCAGAAAACAACGAAACGCCGTGATTTTCGCATGGGGATTGTTGAAGGGATGAAGGGTATCATGACATAATCAAAACTGGAAATTAATTTTATTATGAAATGTAATATAAAGGGTTAGTAGAACTCAACAAATGAAGTAAAACTTGTACCTACACGGCAAAAATGGCGGGAAAACCTTATAAGGAAAAATCGGATTTCCTGCCACTTTTACTTCACTTATTGTTGAGTTCTACCCCCCTACTATTTCATCCACAATAAAATTGAGATATGAAATATAACGTTAACGATACATATGTCCAGTTGTCCATGCAGCAGCTGTCAAAAGCTTAAACTTCATCAATATTCAACAAGGAATCTTAGTCTGACTGGACTGAGAGTCAAACGTGAAACTTTCTGAGAAAACGTCAGCCGTCGTGACTAGACGCGTACCATCTCAAGTGCAATGCTCTCAACAGATGTGCGTGCGCGCATTAAAGTAACCAATTCACAAATTAATCTGAATTAGTTTATCGAAACACGACGATCAAATCAAACATGGGATCTTTCCAGGCATTACCAGAACGTTTGATCCTTGTCCTTTCAAAATAGTCAAATCGGCCGCTTGCATTACTTCGACATCGAGACCGAACGTTTGGTGGTATATGGTTAATTCTATATGCTTCAGCTACATTTTAAGGTAAATAAATATACACCCACATAAAATCAGAAATGTGTATGAACGATTATTTGTTTAAAATTGCTTGTGCTTGAGCTCGTCACCGCTTATATGGTTTATCTGCAAGTTATCTGTAGACAGGTTATAAGAGTCATCTACAATCGTTAATTTTTTACGACAGGGGTCGGTTCTGCCTTTCGATACACGAATTTAGTAGTTTTAAAGTTCCATCTCATACGATATTTAGATATTTGTACGACCATTTGTAACTTGCGGATAAATTCATGACGTATTCCATTTTCTTTTATCATACTACTTTTACTAAAAGTAAGGCACTTAATAAAAAAGAACGCATACGTTATCAGCTGTTTTATTTGTTACTAAAACAGACTGCCAGCGCTGCTGTGGCAATAAAAAACTAAATTTAAATGACCCGACATCCTTTGATTTAACAGTTTGCAAAAGCCTAGCTTCCACTCAGCTAACATATTGAACTTTGAGCTATTTTAATTCATTCAACGAACGGCCAGGCATCCTACTGAATGCCGGCATTTATTAAACAAGCTAGCCGTACAATCGTGTGGTCGATTTAAGCACATGGCAGCGACATATACACTACATTGTATGTTACAAAACCAGCGTACCTAACATTAGTTTTAGTAGCTTACGGATTCATTACACACTTTATACAGGTACCAAAATGTACCTACAGAGGCGGGTTTAGGTCTGTGGCGATAGCAGTACACTATCTTACATTATAACGTATTATATAAGAACAATGTATATATCTAAGTAGTACCTAAGTTATATAATATTAATTTAGCTAATAGTCGGCATTCCTTTGTCGGTACTTCGCATATTGTACAAACATTTTTATCTTTGTAAGATCCCTTGTTTAATGGTGTAAATTGCATGCTAGCTTAAAATATTTTTCTTCCTTTGCAAAATCAAAGATTTTACGATTATTGACGTCGAGGGACATTTACAAACAAACCGTTAGACTTGCACAATGTTACCGATATTCTATTTGTAGTAAACGCGGCATCCCTCAAAGAAGCGATGCCGACCCACGGTACCGTTAACAGTTACCGTTACGAAAAACCCCTAGGATCTCGTCTCGACTGACGAAGACACGGGAGGAACAGTTGTTACGCAATCCTCAGCACGATAAGTCGCGAATCGATATTGTCTGCCGACGTGATTACTCAACTCGCTATTTCCATTCTGTGTAATCTATATATAAGTAAAAACGCTAAACTAAGTCTGTACACTATAATTTATCAAATAATAAATTAGTGAAAACTCAGACCCTATTACTTATTCATTTTACGCGCGAACCTAAACTCCGGTTATTTAGATTCGTTTATGTGGGAGATCTAAATAATCAGGCATCGAGGCAACACACGCAAGACTCCTTCCCGCATGTCAGATATACGGTGACCCCAAACAAATCAACTCAGGCAACCTGCACCATCCCACAGGTCTATGTTCTTGACAGCGAGCGCAAAGACCGAGCTGCGAGTGTTAAGTGCATATGTACTTAGTGTTTGAACTTATGGTGTGAAGGAGGTAAAGTAATAGAATCGTGGTAGACTAATGAACTATGAAATCGCATTTATGTTTGTAATTGTCTATAAGTGATATAGCAATAAAGAATGGTCTTCTTGTAGTTTCACTCATCCGAAGCTAGTGAGTATTTGCTATAAGAAAGAGAAAATAGGGAAAATTCCCCCTTTCTATAGATAGAGGCAAAGAATTGCCGCAGAGACGTATCTAGAGACTAATAAAAGGGCTTTCTTTATTGTATTGCCTTCCGAGAGTGCCTCGGAAATAGGACTCTCTATAAAGTACTATTTGTACCTATTTGTTCCTGAAAAGTCCTGATTGATTTCACTCATCGACCGCCGGGGCCGTGTCCTCCGCGAGATGATGTCCGGGTACAGGGGGACCCTAGACCCGCATCTGCTCCCTTCCCAGAGGTTGTAGATGACCCTAATAATAATAGCCCTGATTGGTCCGCTGAAAAGGGCGCAAATAAATTTCTGAAAGCGCGGCAAAATTTTAAATAACAAGAACATAATCTTTATTTACAAATAGGGTATAAAATAAAAAGGCAAACAATCCGCCATATCATTACTTCTAACCTCGAGTTCTACATAGTCAGACCTCTGAACAAGACATGAAGCGCAAATACTAGCTAGTTAGTGGGAGGCTATGCCTGAAAGGGATACTATGGCCTTTTGGATCGTTCCTGCGACAACCAGCCTATACAAAAGTCGTCCACCGAGCTACTCTGACCGATCCGACCCGTACACTCGAGTTAAGATGTTCTTGAACATGTCGACAGAAATTCGAAGTTTAATGAAACATAATTCTCGTCTTATAGTCACATTTCTGTAGGCATTCGCGGTCTGCCTGCTCAATCCAAAACAGTAGTGTATATAAAATTCGACTCACAGCAGACAAAACATGTACGTTTTGCAATCGTAACACCGTGTGTTGTATGTAACAAGGTTCCATCACGTCCGATGTATTGTATCGTTAAGCGAACTACGATCGCATACAAACACACCGAACGCAAAATAGAGGTCGCTTGCTGGCGCCAGCTAAATATAGAGACGACGCGCGCCGTGGGAACCGCGTCGCCGCCGCCAGTCGCCGCCGACGCGAAAGTTCACAAAAAAATAATAATGCCGCCGCCGCCACGGGCGGTCGCGTCGTCGGAGTGTCGCGACCGACAATCGTGACGAACCTAGTGACTACGGGATCGCGAATTGCGACACAACTGCCCACCGCACCGGAATGTCGAGTTCCGTGTTGCCTAGTACAGTTCCAATCAAACTTTATGGCGGATGTGAACATGGCACAAGTCGCGTCGCAGTAACCAGTTCTAGGTGTAGCGGGCCGCAGTGGAGCGAGGTGTATTCCGATCCGCCAAAAAGTTTGAGGCGAACTATACCTAAACTATTAATTCGAATCAAATCAGATCTTCATTTCGTAGTTATGTAACATAATCTTTAAATAAGGTTACAAGAGTGAATTTATTGCTTTGTGGGAAGACGTCTCCACAAAGGAACATTCAAAGAAGTGTTGGTGCCTCTAAGGAGAACGAGCATGTAGACTTTACCGAACTAAATGAAAAGTTTCGAGCGAGCAGATGGCGCAAACTAACGATTACCAAGAAGAACATGTTAAAAAAATGATAAAAGAAATAATACTTTAAACTTTTCGATTCTTCGATAAGCTATACGCGCTCTATAAGTTTTAGGCGAGCACCAGTATAAATAATTGTTTTAATAAATGATTTAATAATAATTTGTGCTTAAATATTAATAGTATTGAAACTTTGTATTAAAACAAACTGATAGGCGAGTGGTTTACACCCATGGATTTTTATCGTCTAAGTAGTCCGATACTTTATAGTAAGCTTTTGATAAAGCTTTCGTTCTAAATCTTGAATCACAACTGGGATCTTATTGTAAAAGCATTTAGTAGGTACACATTGCCCGTTGTGAGTGATTTACGTTTGTACGTAAAATCGGTGTATAAATGTAGGAGTGTTATCATACTACGCGACCAAGAAGACCACGGACTATTTTCAATCTTCGTGCCTCCGAATGTATTAATGTTCAAATCTAAAAAAAATATTGACTCGTATTTAATTAAACCTTTTTCTAGTCAATGTGGAAGTTCCATCCCATCTATTTTTCAAATTTATAATGGTACTAAATACTAATGTATCGACCAACGCGCACTGGAGTAGCGTGGTGGATTAAGCTCCAAGCTCCCTCGCCCTGATGGGAGGCATAAACCCCTGCTGTGGGGCATAAAGGGCTGGTGGAAATACAAATGTGTCGAAAGAATGGCAATGATTACATATTTTTAAATAGGTATAATACCTAATTAATATTTTTTAAATATTCTATAGCTTCTTATTATGTACCTATAGTTATCCCAGAGTAAACTTTTAATTATTTATAAAAAAATAAGCTTTTTAACTAACGTAAACAAAATTCAATCAGCTCAGTGGATTCTGGTCTTAGGGCAAAGGAGTCTATGTATGTTACTTCGTGCTCTGAAGTATAATTTTTTATTGATTTGATCCGTTGTTGTCGGGAATGGGGTATGCAACGCTTTCTTTGATCTTTTTTTTTTATCGGTGCTGCACTTTATAAACGTGGCGTGGATAGCTAGTAAATCCGTTTTTCGAATGCCATTACTTTTATTATTTACAAAAACCGGTCAAGTAGAGTCAGACTCGCGTGGAAAGGGTTCCGTAATTTTTTTTTTCAATATTTAGCTACTATTTTTTTTTAATTTGAAATAAATATTAGCTAGAGTTAGTAGAGTTTTGGTAACGTGTGACTTTGGCTCCTTCGTAAAAACGCTTCTTGAGGCTTTCTTGAGTCAATCAATAAATTAATACGCTAACAGGTATCGCCGCCCCGCCCACTGACAGCCCGTCTCGATACTGTGCCGTTATTTTATTTCCGAGCTGTTTTCGTGTTTGTATTATCTGACTATTAATTGTGGAAATAAGTAACAAGAATACATATTCCATTTTATATCGAATAATATTTTAGCGAGTTGTCCGGGTTGGATTTAATAATTTTAATCAAAGAGTTAGATTGGTTTCTTGTAAGAAATTTCAATAAATTTAACTTTCTATACGGCCGGACACTGAATTTTTTTTTTCTAATACTTACTCGTCATGGCGTGGCTTTAGAACAATAGCACAAAAATATAAATAGTTTAATGCTTTTTATTGCAATAAACACAGGGAACCAATACCTGGTTCACGAAATAATGGTCACTGGATACCAAAATATCTACTTATAAAGGTTTGTTTTATTTATCAAAAAGCGGTCCCATTTGGCAAAATCTCGATAATTCAACAACAGAAATTATAACACGGTATTTACGTTATTATTTTTACTTTACTTCCTGCATTACTCTCTCGAATAAATGCCCTACCTCAAATTACAGATTATAAATTACCTATTGACCTTTAAAAATGCACTATACAAAAAATACAACTTTCAACATTAAACACGTAACTACGCAAAAACCCCATTGTGCAAGTGCAAACACATAAACATAACCGCTATTATGGCGTTTCGTTATGTTTAAAAAGTCGGCGCCGGCGCAGACTATGCCGGGTTGAGGGAAGGGGGCAGGGGCAGTCGCGGCGGCGCGGCGGCGCCTGTTGGCGACGGCCTTGTCTAGTTATCGCTTTAGTCGCCACTGACCCCGCCATCGCGTGTGGCGCCACTCCACCGGCATTCACTAAGTACCCCTATTCTCGATTATGACGACTTTAATGTCGTTGAAGAGATATTATTAATTGGTAGGCCCGTCGTCGTCCATATTCAATTTCAAAACTTCTTGTTGATATAAAGCGTCATCTATACATTACGTCACACCAACGTACACGCGCTCGTACTAACTACTACAACTTTTTGTTGGTATAACGGGTCATTTATAAACTACGTTAGACAAGTTTCACGGTTTTTTAACCTCTTCATCACAAAAAGGACTCTCATAAATGTCACATTTATGTCACCCTTCTGCTGTGACGTTACATTAAATGCGTTCTGATTAAATAACTTTAAAAGAAGGTGATTATAACAGCACTACAAATATAATATTTTCAAATAAAATTTCAAATAAGTTCCAAATTTTAATGTGGAAATCATTTTACTGTTTTGCGCGTGACACATGGTCCTATTCAATATTTTAGATTAATACCTTCTTCCTTCGTCAAGTTTTGTGAAACTTTGTGGGTGCGCCAAAACAGTATTTGATAAAATTACATTTTTATCAAAACGTTGCTACGAGAACCATTATTACCTATTTACCTACTACCATTAAATCCGTTTTTTAATTGTAACCTGGTTTTCGTCAAATAAGTACGACAAATAAATTAGAATCGCCAGCTTTGACAAATTTTCTTTTAGTAATAATAATCTAAAGTAATCTGATTCATGTATTATCCCATGTTGTTTCCTTGTTACAACTTTTGATTGTAACAAGGAAAAGTGTTTAACAAAGTGTTTATATATCATATCACATCAGTATTTTAGAAATATTTTAAAAAAAATTCTTACTTTTATTAGCTTTTCAAAGTTCGTTGTGTAAATATGCAAAATTTTACCGGATTCTGATACAAGAGAACGCTTTGGTTTTATAAATCTAATAATCAAACATATTACCTTTTATTTAATAAACAAGATACCTTTTCTATAAACTTATAGTGCCTATGTCGAAATCAAAGAAGTATCAACGTCCATTCGTTGAAGCTTTCCAGTGATATTCACTCTTCTAATTTTCAGATCATATTTTATTTCAAAGTTACGGAGACAAAAAAGTGAATATGAAGATATTAATATGAAGGTACCAGTATATATAGACTTCGTCTGCGCGGACTTAATTTATCTCAGCCGCTTATAAAACGCTGTCTGCCTGTTCGTTAGTATAGTTAAACAATTTACGCGATTATCTTGGTGTTTATTAATTGAGCAGATTATAGACTTGATTCGATAATGACCTACATAAGTTCGCTAACTTATATTAGGCATGCTCCCTCGCGAAACAAGCTCCGCAACACCGGACACGCGTGACGCGATGAGGCAGCGAACGGCGCGGCGCCTACACTTAAAAATTTAATATCTTTTGATTCTGTAAATGGGTTTTGTTGATGAAATAAACACCAAATGTTACTAAAAATAAAGTTTCATATGTGAAAGTAGTTACATTTTAAATCAAATAACTGGCTTTTTATGTGATGCGTGCATAAACAAACAAACTGACAAGCCGACAATAATTTTAAATTGTTATTTTACGACTTATTACTTATTTTTTGCGTCTCCCAATATGTTTTTGTTAAATTCGTTAATGTACACATACGGAATGTCTGCAATTTAATTATATGAATGTTGATGTTAGTGTTAATACAAATTCTAAGGCAACCTTAAACCGGAATTACCTCACATTCAAGACGTCGCCGTCGTCGTAAGGGTTGATTGGTCATGTTTATCTTCATTTATCTTCATAACAAAATTAAATAAAATTATGGAGAAACCATCTAGTGGCAAACTGATCTTTGATCCGTTTATTGTACCTATGCGTAGGCCATACTGAAACTTTCTGAATTCCTATAAATAAGACCTGATATTTTACTTATGATACATTTATTGTTTTTCAAAGTATATGCCGCCATAATTAACACATTTTTGCATTCGGTGGAACCATTGTAAAAAGCAGTTGGACCAATCTTTTTTAGGGACCTCTTCAATAGCTTCATGGAATGCACTCGCCGATTCAGGGCTCGCTAAACGTATGTCTCTAAGTTTATCTTTACTTTTCGTGAACAAAAAGAAGTCGCATGGTGCGAGGTCTGGAATGTGTGGCGACTCCGCCATCATTTTCACATTTGAACCCTTCAAACACGCTTCAGTTACCTTAGCGGTATGTGAGGACGCATTATCGTGGTGAAGGACGACTTTTCTTCGAGGACGCTTTTCCCGAACTTTTTCTAAGACACTGGACCAGCAAGTGTTGACATACCAATCTGCAGTTACTGTTCTTTCGTCTTCAAGTGATACTGTTGTGTAATGTCCTAATTTGCCGAAAAAAGATGCAACAGATATTATAGACAGCCAATGATTGCCCTCCATTAGACTTTACTATCATTTTGCGACACCACTCTACACGCAGTCGTTTCTGGTCTTCCGTCAAATCATGCGGTATCCATCGAGTGTAAAGCTTCCGTACTTTCAGATATACATGTAAAATCTTTTGCACTTTGACTCATTCCAATGCCTAATACAGTACGAATTTGCTGACATGTAGTTTTTTTATCAATCTCAACTAATTGACGTACGGCATCAATATTAAATTCGGTAACCGCAGTCACGGTTTACCTTCACGTGCATCGTCATGGAGATAATTACGTCCACGTCTACAATTACTGAACCACGTATAAACAGAGCAACGAGATAGAATATTATTATCAAATACCGATTGAAGTCTCTGGTAACTCTCTAACTGACTTAAGCCGGAGCAAAAATCATAAGAATCATAGTGCGAAAATTTTCTCTAGTAAAGTTTATTGTGATTCCGACACAATTTTCAAACCGACACCACAATCAAGAAACAAATGATTATCTCGCAATTTAAAAAGTAACGTGTTCATAGAGAGATCCATTTTCAAATTTCATAAATGGCATTCTATTTTATTTTTTTATTGTAAGTGGCCAGTTCCAGAAACTTTTAGTATGCCCTACGTATATAATAATATTGTCTTATTTCTTCAGCAATTATTAAAAGACCGGCCAAGTGCGAGTCGGACTCGCGTCCTGTTGGCTCCATACAGTTATAAACTTATTCCGACGTGTTCATCGCTAAAATCACGGGCGAAAAAAAAAACCAGGGTACATTAACGTCGTGGGATATCTACGTACCTAGGTATAAACAGATCTTTAAAAATGATATAAAAGTTTCAGAATGATTTTTTTATTTAAATCAAAATAGCTGTTGAGATATGTGCTCCCATGAAGTCCTAAAAAAACTATGCAGTGAAAATTTTTGAAAAAATTAAGCTTAGTACAACTTATAAAACACTTCTAGTGAAAATTGGCTTAAATGAGATATATTAAGCAGTTTTTAAGTAATTTATTTTTAAATATTCAACTTCGTATTTTAATTTGAAAAACTTTTATTTGTATTCTAACCATGAACATTTATTCCGACTACGGAACTCTTCAGTGTGCATGGTCTGGAGCGCCTTTGACCGGTTTTTATAGGACTAATATTGCATTCTAATCGGTATGAGTTGAATATAAAATTGGCAAAATCAAATCCTAACGAGGGTAATTACGATTTTTTTTAAACCTTTGGATTTAAAAAAAAAAAAACAATTATTTTTAATAGGTACATACATACACATATAATGCCACGCCTATTTCGCAGAAGGGTAGACAGAAACTATTTTACACTTGGCACGTTTCATCGCCATTCGTTAATCGTTGCTTGCAAATTCGTCGATTTCTTGTGCTTACAATTTGGCCGCCAATTTGGTCAATATATCTACATAAAAAATAACTTAATTGATACGAACGTGTAACACTCCACGTAGTACCGGCACGAGACTGTAAACAAGGGAACGTCAGAGCCGATAGCAGCCACCGATAACGCATTGATAACGCTTGCACTCGCTGCCAGCGTTAAATAGGCTTATTATTAATTTATTACCATAATGTACCATTTGCAATACTCTGTAGTTGCTGGCTACCAATTACATTGTAAAAGACTAACATGTTATTTTGCGTTGTCGCTGAGATGGTTTTTCTACCGTGAGTATTTCACCCGTTACAAATGCCAACACGAAGCCGCCGCCCTAGTACCTACAAAGCTTATTCGATGAAAGAAACAAATAACGTATCAAGGAATACTGTGTATTGATATGAGCCTGTTCGTCGCACATTACTGATCAAAATTTTATCGACATCAAAATCATAACTCTCTCATTAGACATGAATAAGTACCTATTACGTATATTAGTGCGTATATTATATTAATGGTACGCTATTAGATACATACGGCTTCAATTGAAGAAATTTTCTAATCTCTATGGGAATACACGACCATTATTCAGCGTTCTCGGTTCCTGTTGGATCCGAATCTGGTTTCATTTAAATTATAAATTACGGTACTAGTAGGAGCTGAGTTGGAGCCGTGCTGGCGGTGCTGGGATCGTGGTCTAGCTAGGGGTGATTTCAATTATCTGAAAATTGTATCTGAATGATCTCTAGGATTTTTCTAGGCAGGTAATAAAACTTGAAGTCAGTCATATTAAATTCCTTCTTGGCTCTTTAAAACAATTGTCACACCAGTTGCACAATTATTATAGCTATCTCTACTTTGCCTATGTAACGTCCTTGAATTCTCATAGGTCAACCAGTGCGCGATAACAGGTTAATATTGTATCTTTATTAAAAAGTTTATTAAATAGGTATCGGAAAAGTGTATATTTTTTGATTCCTCTTTTGTGAAAATTACCTATCATACTAGCCAAAACC